>CM024518.1:39971682-40424337 GCA_014182375.1 Eucalyptus virginea | reverse complement strand
TGTATGGTTTCACTCAACGACCAACCTGCTTTATGCTTTGTTTGATCCGGAGCAACCCACTCATTTATTGCCGAGCGTTATGTTAAGTTGATAGAGTCGATCTATATTATTGAGCCCGGTCAATGTGCATATCTACACCCTTGAAAGATAAAGTTATTACTACTTTGGGTTGTTCGGGGGTGCAAGTTAGTAATTGGTGACGAGAGGGGAAAATAGATCTTTTAGTCCTAGTCATGTATGACTTTGATTTAATAATTGGCATGGACTGACTCACCAAGCAAAGAGCTAAAATGGTGTTATCGTAAGCGATTAGTTTGGGCTCCGATAGAGGGTGAGAGCTTCGAGTTTGTAGGAAGTCGAGGAGGACCTCGATTGTCCTAATCTCGTCGCAAGAGATAGCTCGTTTGTTAGACGAGGGTTGTCAAGGGTACTTGGCAAAACGTGGTCGTGAATACGTGATTGAGGAACTGAAAATGGAGGACATTTCAGTTGTGCAACAATTTCTAGATGTCTTTCCAAAAGAATTGCCAGGATTACCGCCAGAAAAGGAGATTGAGTTTGTAATTGAGTTAGCACCAGGGACAGAACCAATCTCAAAGGCACCTTATAGAATGGCATTATCATAGTTGAAAGAATTGAAAGTGCATATGCAAGAATTATTGGACAGGGGATTTATTCCTCCTAGTGCATCGCCTTGGGGAGCACCAGTCCTATTTGTTAAGAAGAAAGATGGATCGTTGTGCTTGTGCATCGACTACCGATAGCTCAACCAAGTAACCATTAAGAACAAATATCCCCTAAGGATTGATGATCTCATTCGATCGGTTGCAATGGCGTCAATATTCTCGAAGATTGATTTGAGGACGGGATATCATCAATTGAGAATTAGGAAAGAGGACATTCCTAAGTCAGCATTTCGTACTCGGTATGGTCATTACGAGTTCATAGTAATGCCATTCAGGTTGACAAATCTCTAGCTGCCTTCATGGATATGATGAACCAAATATTCAAGGAATATCTAGATCAATTTGTGATCGTGTTCATTGATGATATCTTGGTCTATTTGAGAAGTGACGAAGAGCATGAGAATCATCTATAAGGGATTGGCTAGTATAGGCAAAATTAAGCTCAGCCCATAATGAGAGGGCCTGGCTGAATATTCTATAAATGGTGTTCAAGTCTCTCATATAATCCTAATACTTACAATTATCCTTACAAAGAGCATTTCTAAGCGCTAAGAATGAGGTGTCGTCTTATTGAGCTAGTATACAAAGGGCAATAGAGGAGAAGTTCTTGAGTTTGAATTATTGCTATTTCGCATTGAGAATGATAGTCCAAATCAAGTGTGTTAATCTCTTTACTTGTTTACATGAGTGGTTTGCCTGTATACGAGCCGTTTCTATCACGCCTCGAACCTCGAGCGCGTGCACATCCCTCCGTGATCGATAAAAATGCGACGTTCCAGGATGCGTCGCCGACCCATTCGAATAATGTACATGTGGAAGCAAAATAAACAATCCCCATGCAACACAAATATGGGATAGAAAAGCAAGACAACAAATTTCACAAAACACTTTTATAAACAACCAAGGTCAGCCTACAAAGTTATATACAAGTCGAGGTCTCAAAAAGAAGTCCCTAGCTGACCCTACCGGACCCCTATCTAATTGGGCTCGGGTCTACCACGACACCATTAGGGATGTCGGTGTCAAGAGGGTTAGCTATCTCCTCACCCTCAACGAGGTGCGTCGAAACCATCCAAGGGGCCCTCCCATTCCTCGTTAGGTCCATAACGAAACCAAGCCCTAAATTGATGAGGTACCAACTACGGTTAACCCTCATCGACCAAGATCGTGGTCACAATGAGCTCATGGAGCTAGGGAGTCCCGAGGACAAGGAAGAAAATACTCTGCTCGTTAAAACCCTCGTGGCTACCCAAAACGAACCGGCCTCACCTCCATCTAAGGACCTACAAAGATAAGCCCATGACGGGGTGAGACAATGTCTCAGCGAATTCACGCCCTAAACCCTATTAGGAAGGTAATATGCCTAAAAGGCCCTAACCACACATCACTGAAGACTTACCTCGCATCGGCACCTTCCGCACGTTAGTACAATTCATATAACCAATGCATATAATAAATACACACATCAATTGGAATGTCTCACTCAAGTCTCAATCAATCACAAAAGTCTCGATTATAAGGCCAAATCGTTATGACTCGTCTCATTCTGTGCCACACGATTTTGTCCCATAATCAGGTGCATTTATTTATATCATTCACATATTCCAATTGATTACGACCCCACGGGCATGGCCTACTCGACGTTCGATGGTCTTCTGGCGTAACCAAGCATCATCTCACCCCATTGATCACGACAACGTCTACCTCTAGACGACAATCCTAAAGGAGTATCGGTACGGCCTCTCTGCGACCAGATCCATTGACAAGAGCATCCCATATAGGGGGATCGTCCACCCGACTCACATCAGTGACGGATTCTCATAGGTGATCACACACACAACCAACCTCGGGTAAGGACATCGTGCATTGCACTCAAATGCCTCAATTAAAATAACGACCTTAGCCTATTTTCTTCATATTAAAAACATCCGGTAAAATAATCGTGTGTGGGTACATGGTCAACTTGAACTAGAAAATTGATGTCATTCCTTTTAAAAATCTAACTATATTATATATAGTACCTAAAACATTTTTGGTTTTAAACTGACACGGTATTTTTAATTAAATACCAAAAATTCACAATTTTGAAATAATAACTCAAAATTCACAATCATCACTCAATTGCACAATTTGATTACACCACGACAATCAATGCACGAAATTCGACAATCGACTATCCTCGTATAATTTCCACAAAATATTAAATAATTAAATAAATTACAAAATTAATCAAATAAATGCAAAATAATTAGATAAATAACTAATTAAGCTAAATATGCTAATCTAACCACCTAATTGGACCTAGAAAAATAATGCATCTATCTACAAAAAATCAAGCAATCTAATTAACCCTTAATTAATCTAATCTAACCACCTAATTAGCCTAATTAATTAGCTAAATCACTAATTAAACTAAACTAACCACCTAAATCAAGCTTAGCTTAATCTAATCACCCACTAAGCAAAATTAACCCCCTAACAAAGGTTTAGCAAGTAAACTCACTGGATTAGTGAGCTGATGAGTTCATGGCGACGACGACGCAGAGGCAAGTCGGACTCAAGCCTGTAGCGATGCCAAGGGAGGTCGGGAAAGGGCCAGAAACAAGCCACAAAGCTCACAGCTTGGGCTATGAGTTCGGCTCTATCCAAGGTCGAAGGAGCTAGACCGAAGGCGGAGCGGCGGGTGAAACGGGCTCGGTTGGCACGGGAGGTGGCACCACGACTTGGACGAGTAGCGAGAGAGACTTGGCAATGGTGAACAACGGCCGGGAAGACGTATGCACAAGCACAGGGCAGTGAGTAGGAGGCGGTGCAAGGCTGGAGTCGCGCAGACTGGCACTCGCGGGCATGTGACTTCGGTGGCAGCTCAAGCGGGAAAATAGCGACACCGGCAACTTGGCAAGTCGACAGCTATAGGGGCTCGGCTTTTGCTTGCTTTCTCTGGTTTTCTAGCTCCAAAACAACAACAATGGAGGAGGAATTGCTGAGGAAGAAGAAGAAAGGGTTCCGCTGGATTGAGGGGGACCAAATGCCTATAAAGTCTTCTAGAAATATCAAATACACTCATCACTTGGCCCCCACCACCTTCGGCCATATCCACAGCAGCCCTTAGCCCTCCAAATCTTCCTCCACAAGCCACCAAAGTGGTCCAAAATGTTGCTACCTCCCATAGCTACGAATTTGCAACATTTCCCTTCAATTTCAACTCAAATTCTCTTCAATTAAATCCAATTGGTGCCCAAAAATTCCAGCCAAGATATCCCCATTAAAACCTTGCAATTCCCTCGCCAATTGACCCACTTGAACACGTTCGGTTGATGTTAAGTCACACTAAAATCATGTTCGATTGAAATTAACCATGAAATTGAACTCGATTTCAGAAATTGAAAGTTATGTTATATAATGATTTATTTTATGAACGTCGACTCATCCTTCAAGAATTTTCAGCAAGCTCGAGATTTTTTGGAAAATCAATTTCGAAGGATTTGGAAAAGAAAAGAAATTTGAAGGGGCCAAATTGAGGGGATTTTTGGCCTCCAAAGTGAGCTACTTGGTGAAGGGAAATTGTGGAAATTGTGTGGGCTTCCTCTTCAACAAAATTGGTCATCAAATTGGGGAAATTGGTGAAGAAATTGAAGTCCAAATTGATGAAATTCGTAGACTTGTGTGGGGGCTGCAACATTTGGCATCAAATTAGCTATTTGTGGGATTAAATTGCAAGAAAGTATTAGGGGACCAAACATTTATGTGTACATATTTTTTGTTGACTTTATTTCCCCCTCCACAACTTCTTGAGCACACCAGCCTTTAATTCTTCCCTCCTTTGCAGCTTTTGCTTCTTCATTTCATTTTCCCTTTTGTCTCTACTTCTCTTTCATTTTTCCTTCAAAGCTCTGCCTCCACTCACGCCAGCCCATTCTCCCTCTGCACTTCACACCTCACCAAAAGCACTCATGGCCGCCCATCATTTCCTTGCCCCTCCTCATGCTACCACTAGTTAGCCCACCTTCCACCGAGTCAAACGCCCCATCGAAACCTCTTGGTGTTGACTCCGGCGGTGACACCTCCACCCACAACTTCCCAGGTCAACCACCGTCTCCCTCGATTTCTCGCCCATTCCCCTGCTATAGCCCACTCAAGTCCAACCCAGCGTCCACCGAAGTAGATTCACACAGCCTCACCCTCGCTTCGCCATTTCAGCCCAGTCCTGACTAGCCCAGCAACACCTTCATTCTTCAATAGAGCCAAGACAGCCTTAGCCGTGGGCTGTAAGGCCCTCTCGGCTTGGTTCAAGCTCCCTTTGGCATCACTGTAAGCCCAAATTTCGGCCGCCGTCACTTGTTGTCGTCGTAAACCGGTTTTTGCGCTAAACCAATGAGTTCATGTCCTAAACTCTCATTAGGGTGTTAATGATGCTTCAGGGGTGTTTAGATTAAGTTAAGATTGGATTAGTGTAATTAGTAGTGTGATTAGTTAAATTTGTTAATTACGTGGTTAGTGACTATAGTTAGTTAGTTTACCATGTGGTATTGTAGTTAGGATGGTTAGGGTAATTTAATTAGTCCAATAGGTGGTTAGATTAGCATTATCAGGCCTAAGTATGTATTTATCAATTTAATTTGCATTAATTTAATTAATTTTGCTATTTATTTAATTATTTAATATTTTCCTAAAATTATACTAGGATAGCCAGTAGCTGGAATTTCGTGCTTGACTATCGTGGTGTGATTAATTTATGCAATTGAGTGGTGATTGTGAATTTTTGGTTTATTATTTCAAAATTGTGAAATTTTGGAATTTAATTAGAAAATACCATATGTCGAGGTTTTGATACCAAAATGTTTTTAAGTACTATATTAGATAGTGGGATTTTAAAATGAATGATATCAACTTTTTTCGATTCGATCTGACCATGTACCCACATGCGATTATTTTACCGAGTATTTTTAATACGAAGAAAATAGGCCAAGCACATTATTTTAATTGAGGCATTTGAGTGCAATGCACGATGTCCTTGGGTGCGATTGGATGGTCGTGTGATAGTTATAAGAATCCGTCACCCGATATGCGTCGGGTGGGCAATGCTCCTATGTGGAATGCCGTCTTGAGGTAAACGTTGCTGTGCTCGATGGTGCGAGACGACGCCGATTACGCCGAAAGACTGCTGCTGTGTGTCGAGTAGGCCGTGCTGTGGGTACAATAATCAATTGGAACGTGTGAATAATTGAGATAAACGCGCCTGATTATGAGACAAAATTGTGTGGCATGGAATGGGACGTGTCATAACGATTTGGCCTCATAATTGGGACCCTTGTGATTGATTGAGCTATGTGAGACGTTCCAATTGATGTGTGCATTTACTATATGCATCTATTATACGAACTGTACTGACATGTAGGGAGGTGCTGAGGCAATGTGAGTCTTTTGTGATGTGTGGTTAGACTCCCTCTAGGCGTATTACCTTCTTAATTGGAGTTTAGGGCGTGAACTTGCTGAGATTTATTCTCACCCCGTAGGTGGCTGAAGGGTCTAGAGCGTAGGTGCCCTCGGGTTTTCTTTTGGACTTAAACCTTGGTTGTTTATGAAAGTGTGTTTTGTGAAAATTGTTGTCCTATTTTCTATCCCATGTTGAGTGTTGTGCAGGGATTATTATATGCTTCCGCATGTGCAATAAAATGAATAGGTCGGCGACATGTCTTAGGACGTCGCAATTTTATCGATCACCAAGGGATTTGCGTGTGTTTGAGGTTCGAGGCGTGACACTGGCTATGTGACATTGCTAGCCACAATCAAAGCAAGCACCCGGCCTAGAATGGCACAGAGCTGATCTGTGTCGCCTACCACAGAAGCGACATACACCTATCTGACTTGGTGTTAACTTCCCTCTCCCACCATTCCTGTTGGGCAGAACAAGATACCTTCCTCCGATCATAGGTTTCTTCTCAAATCTATTTTTGTCATTATTTGACCCAAATCGCGACCTAGATGCTACGGCTTGTTCCTTCAAATTCTTCTCTATCGGCCGGGCTCGTCCATATAACTCATTATAATTCTTAAGATCGAACGGCACCAGCAGATTTTCAGCTCCGGTTGGAGGCCATCCCTAAACCTCCTCGCTTTGTCCTCGGGATCCTTGATCAATCTAGGAGCGTATTACGATAAATTGATGAACTTCGCCATGTACTGGTCCATAGACATTAGGCCTTGACGAAGGCATTGAAATTCCACCATCTTCTGTTCCCTAGCATAGCTGGAGAAATACTTGTTGTTGAAAGTTCCAATGAAGCCGTCCCACACTGGAACCATGCCTTCTGGGAATACACTTCCTCTAGTGGCCCTCCACAAAGTACTTGCATTACCTTGTAGATGATATACTGCAAGGACGACCTTCTCCTCCTCTATGCACTCAGCAGTGCAAATGCCTTCTCCTAGTCTTGGATTCGGGGGTTGCGCCTCGAGATCTCCTACTCCCGTGAACCTCGGTGGGTTCAACTTGAAACTTTCAACGAGCTTATGCATCGGCCTCTCAACAACCACATTCCCAAGTGGAACCTCGGCAGGTACGATAGCAACTACAGCAGTAGCAGTGGCATCAGCGACAGTAGTGGCGGCTACGGTAGTGGCGATTGTAGTGATGGTGGCATCAGCTTGGTTTGGGTTCACTACCTTACTACATTCCTTAACATCTCAAGCGTCCGTATGCGATCCCATCGATTTTAGGATTGCCGGGGATGCTACCCTAGCATCGACCGGCGGCGGCGCTAATCCACTTCTACGCGGCCCGAGCCTCGCTCTACCTCGGCCACCTCAGGTACCGACCCTCGTTGGCGTCCTACCCTGAGTAAGGATCCTATAGTCCTCTTTCTAAGCGTTCTCTACTCTCAATCACTCTTAGTGCACTATCCTTACAGAACTCGCTTTCAAATTCCATACAGAATTAGAAATTGAGTGATCCCCATAAACAAGCTACAAATCAGCTATCAATTACATGTACTGGCATAATAAAAAGGTCTTTCCATCACCCTTATCACTCCTACCACTAACTAGCTCTGATACCACTTTGGGTGGGGATGTCACGCCCTAAACCTCGAGTGCGCGCACATCCCTCGGTGGATGATAAAAATGCAACGTTTCAGGACGTGTCGCCGATCCATTCGAATTATGTACACATGAAAGTGAAATAAACAATCCCTAGACAACACAAATATGAGATATAAAAGTAGGACAACAAATTTCACAAAAACTTTTATAAACAACCAATGTTAGCTTACAAAGTTATATATAGAAATCGAGGTCTCAAAAGAAGTCCCTAGCTAACCCTACCCCGGACCCTATCTACTTGGGCTCCGAGTCTACCACGACATCGTCAGGGATGTCGATGTCAAAAGGGTTAGCCATCTCCTCACCCTCAACAGCGAGTGCGTCAAAACCATCCAGGGGGCCCTCCCATTCCCCGTTAGGCCCTTGATAAAACCACGCCCCCGAATCAATGAGGTACCAACTGCGGTAGACCCTCATCAACCAAGATTGTGGTCACAATGAGCTCACGAAGCCAGGGAGTCTCGAGGATAGGGAAGAAAGTACTCTACTCGCTAAACCCACGCGGCTGCCCAAAACGAACCGGCCTCGCCTCCATCTAAGGACACCGCAAAGATAAGCTCACGACAGAGTGAGACAACGTCTCAGTGAGTTCATGCCTTAAACCCCGATTAGAAAGGTAATACGCCTAGAGGTAGTCTAACCACACATCATAGAAGACTCACCTCAACACCTTCCTACATGTCAGTACAGTTCATATAACAGATGTATGTAATAAATGCACACATCAATTGGAACGTCTCACTCAAGTCTCAATCAATCACAGGGGTCCTGATTATGAGACCAAATTGTTATGACACGTCACATTCCATACGACACGATTTTGTCCCATAATCAGGTGCATTTATCTCAATCATTCACACGTTCCAATTGATTACGGCCCCACGGGAACAGCCTACTTGACATTCGGTGGTCTTCTGGCATAACTAGGCATCGTCTCACCCTGTTGAGCATGGCAACGTCTACCTCTAGATAGCAATCTCGAATGAGCATCGATCTAGCCTCTACTATGACCGACATCCATTGAAAAGGGGAACCCATATAGGGGAATCGTCCACCCGACTCACATCGGTGATGGATTGTCATAGGTGATCACACACACAACCAAACTCGGCCAAGGACATCGTGCATTGCACTCAAATGCCTCAATTAAAATAACGAACTTGGCATATTTTTTTTTTTTCATATTAAAAATACTTGGTAAAATAATCGTGTGTGGGTACACGGTCAACTTGAACCATAAAATTAATATCCTTTCCTTCAAAAATCTCACTATTTTATATAGTACCAAAAAACATGTTTTTGCGTCAAAACCCGACACTCGGTATTTCTAATTAAATACAAAAAATTCACAATTTTGAAATAATAACTCAATATTCACAATCATCACTCAATTGCACAATTTGATTACACCACGACAATCAACACAAAATTCGACGATCGGCTTCGATATAATTTCCGAAAAATAGTAAATAATTAAATAAATTACAAAATTAATTAAATAAATGCAAAATAATTAGATAAATACCTAATTAAGATAAATATGCTAATCTAACCACCTAATTTGACCTAGAAAAAATAAGGCATCCATTTACAAAAATCAAGCAATCTAATTAACCCTTAATTAATCTAATCTAACTACCTAATTAGCCTAATTAATCAACTAAATCATTAATTAAACTGAACTAACCATCTAAATCAAGCTTAGCCTAATCTAATCACTCACTAAGCAAAATTAACCCCCTAAGCAAGGCTTAACAAGTAAACTCGCTGGATTAGTGAGCCAATGAGTTCACGGCGACGGCGACGTGGAGGTGAGTGGGACTCAAGCCTGGAGCGATGCCAAGCGAGGTCGGGAAAGGACCGAAACAAGCCATAAAGCTCACGGCTCGGGCTATGAGTTCGGCTCTGTCCAAGGGCCAAAGGAGATGGGCTGCGGCGGGCGATGGCTGAAACGGGCTAGGCTGGCACGAGAGGTGGCACGACGACTTGGACGATCAACAGAGAGACTTGGCGACGGCGAATGGTGGCCAGACAACGTACGCACGGGCACAAGGCAACGAGTAGGAGGTGGTGCAAGGCTGGAGTCGCGCGGACTGGCGCTCGCAGGCGTGCGACTTCGGCGGCGGCGGCTTGAGAGGGAAACGACGACAACGGCGGCTTGGCTAGTTGATGGTTGTAGGGGCTTGGCTTCGCTTGCTTTCTCTGGTTTTCTAGCTCCAAAACAGCAACAATGGAAGAGGAATTGCTGAGGAAGAAGAAGAAAGGGTTCTGTTGGCTTGAGGGGGACCAAATTTCTCCAAAGTCTTCAAGAAATATCCAATACACTCATCACTTGGCCCCCACCACCTTCAGCCATATCCACAGCAGTCCTTAGCCCTCCAATCATCCTCCACAAGCCACCATAGTGGTCCAAAATGTCGTTGCCCCCATAACTACGAATTTGCAACATTTCCCTTCAATTTCAACTCAAATCCTTTGAAATTAAATCCAATTGGTGCCCAAAATTCCCGCTAAGATATCCACATTAAATCCTTGCAAATCCTCGCCAATTGATCCCACTTGAACACCAAAAATTCACCCAAAAACGGTCCTCTAAATTCCCTGTCCAAAATAGCCCAACTTTGATTTTTTGCCAAAAATTCGGACTTGCCAAAAATTCTTCGGAGAATGAGTTGACGTTCCTAAAATAAATCATAACATGACAGAACTTTCAATTTCTAAAATCGGGTTTAATTTGTGGTTAATTTTGTCACACCTTGAACTTCGAGCGTGTGTACATCCCATGATGGTCGATGAAATTGCGAAGTCCTAGGGCATGTCGCCGACCTATTCGTTTTATTGTACATGCGGAAGCGAATAAATAAATTCTTAGACAACACAAATATGGGATAGAAAAGCAAGATAAAATTTTTACAAAACACTTTTTATAAACACACCGGGTTTATATATAAAAGTCTACAAAAAGATCGACTTTAAAAAGAAGGCTGTCCTACGACCTATTAGTTGGACACATTTGCCGATCCTTTGGACTCCACCTCCGTAGACTCCAAGGGCTTTGGGTCCTCCATAACTCCATCATAAGGGTCAGCTACACCCTCACCCAAAGTGGCGTTGACCGCAACGGTAGGGGTTATCAAAGCCCCGAAGGGGACCTACCTAAACCCATTAAGTCTATGGCGAAACGACGCCCTGAATCGATGAGGTACCCTCTGAGGTAGGCCCTCATTGACCTAGACAGTGGTCACAACAAGCTCATAGACCCAATGACTCTTGGGGACGGGGACACCCATGCTCCACTCGGTAACCCCCAAAACCCCGACCAAAACGTTCCGAAGGGATCGCCATCTAAGGACTTGAATCACGAGGGTCTCGATTATAAAGCCAAATCGTTATGACACATCCCATATTGTGCCAGACAATTTTGTCCCATAATTAAGCCCGTCAATTTCACTCATTCATACGTCCCAATTGATTACAAGCCAATGACCACGGCTGACTCTACAGTCAGTGGTCTTCTGGCGTAGCCGAACGTCAACTTACACCATTGAGCATGACAACATCTACCTTTAGACGGCATTCCACTAGGGAGCATCGATCTAGCCTCCACTGCGACTGGCATCCATTGACTTGGGGCATCCCATATAGAGGCATCGTCGGCTTGACTCATGACAGATTCTCATAGCTCTCACATAATCATTCAATGCCGGCCAAGAACACTGTGCATTGCACTCAAATGTCTCAATTAAAATAGTGAACTTAGCCCATCTTCTTCATATTAAAAACACTCGGTAAAATAATCGTGTATGGGTACACGGTCAGATTGAACCAAAAAAATTGATATCCTTCCTTTTAAAATCCCACTATTTGATATAGTATCTAAAAATATTTTCGGTGTTAAAACCCGACACCCAGTATTTTCTAATTAAATACCAAAATTTCATAATTTTAAAATAAATACTCAAAACCACAATCACCGCTCAATTTGCACAAATTAACATTCAAAAGCATAAACTAAGTACATCACTTTTGCAAATCAACACAAAATTCCGATCCTTTGGCTATCTCGGTATAATTTTCAGAAAATATTAAATAATTAAATAAATATCAAAATTATTTAAATAAATGCAAATAAATCCAATAAATGCAAACCTAGGCCGGAAACGCTAATTTGACCACCTAAACGGGCCTAGAAAATTAATACACCTATTCACATAAAATAGTACAATCTATTTAGCCCTAACTCAATCTATTCTAACCACCTAACAATCATAATTAAGTAATTAAATCACTAATCAAAACTAACTAACCACCTAAGCCATACTTAGCCTAATCTAATTACCTACTAAACATCATTAACTCCCTAAGCAGAGTTTAGCAAGTATACTCATCGGTTTTGTGGGCCGAAGAGTTCACGGCGATGGCGACACAGAGGCAAGCGACTAACAAGTCTGCAGTGATATCAAGCGAGGTCTGGATGGGGCCTAAAACGAGCCTTGAAGTTTCAGCTGGGCTGACACTTCGGCTTTTGCTCTTGGGCTGCAGGGTTAGATCGAGCGGCTTGGTTGGGCTGAAACGGCGAGGAGGCAGGCCAGGCGGCTGCAATGGGTGACGGCGATGGCTCTAGCAACTAAACGGCAATGAATGGTGGCTGGAACAGCCACAGCGAACGCGATAGGCACGGGACAATGGCCTAGACACGCGGACAAGCGGGCACGTGAGCGGGCAAGCGGCGGGCAACGGTGTAGCGTGCGGGCGGTAGCGACGGCTCGAGCGGACGACACGCGGGCGTGCGGCTTTGACGGGCGATCGACGGGCTGCTGCTAACTCTCTCTCGGTTCTTGAGCTCTCAATTAACACACAAATGGAGAAAGCAAGCTTAAGCGAGAAGAAGAAGACAGTTTGTTGAAGAGGGGGCCACAAAATATCCACTCATCACTAATGCCCCACCATGCTCAGCCTTCATCCTCAACCACTTTGCTGCACCAAGGGTTCTCCAACAAGCCTCCCAAGTGGCTGAAATGTTGCTCCCCTATTGGCCTACGAATTTTGGAACATTTCCCTCTAAATTGAGCTCAATTCCTCTTCAATTAAGTTCAATTGGTGCCCGAAAATTCCCAATAAGGTGTCCACATCTAGCCCATGATTTTTTCTCATCAATTGAACCAACTTGACAGCCAAAAGTGCACTAAAAAATGGTCCTCTAATTTTCTCGGTCAAAAACGCGTAAATTTGATTTTTTGCCAAAAACTCGGGTTTGCAGAAAAATCTTCGACGATGAGTCGACATTCCTCAAATAAATCATGATATGACAGAACTTTCAATTTCTGAAATGTTCAATTTTGCAATTAATTTCAACCGGATACGATTTTAGCGTAACCTAATCTTGCAAGTAGCTTTTAGAAATTTTTAGTGCAATTGACTCGTGGTCGATCATTGGCAACTCTCGGTTGTCGTGAAAATCTCGAGGTTTTAAATACGAGCATAGGGTACAAAATGACAGAAAAATCAGTTTAGTGTCGTTCGACAAGAATTTTGTAATTTGGCGAATCACCCACACTTTAATTACATGCCTCAATCAAATCGACCTATCTCCGACCTCTGATCGATTTTGACGGTGCCATATTGACCCTTGCAGATTAGCACGGTCAAGCAGTCGATTTCTGATTGAATTATTAAGTCTATTGCATTAAAATCCTTAACGGCTTCACCAGATAGACTAGCTATCTCGTGAGTGATCAGGTCAGAGAAAAGAACTATAGGTGCGTCGATGAAAAGCCCAACTCATTTAATCAAAAACGAAATCAGAAATCAGGATGTCACAAATTTCAACCAAATGCGATTTTAGCGTGACCTAACCTACCGGGTAGCTTTTATGAATTTTTAGCGTATTTAACCGGTGGTTGATTATTTTTGAGCCACATTGTACATCTTCGATTCATTGGCGACTCTCGATTATTGTGAAAATCTTGAAGTTTCAAATACGGACATAGGGTATGAAACGATAGAAAAATCGATCTAGTGCCGATTGACAAGAATTTTGTAATCAGGTGAATCACCCACATTTTAATTACATGCCTATGTCGAATCGACCTATCTCATGTCTCTAATCAATTTTGACGGTCTTTGTATTGACCCTTGTAGGTTAGTACGGTCAAGTAGTCGTTTTCTGATTAGTTTATTGCGTTTAGATTCCTTAACGACTTCACCTGATAGATTAGTTGTCTCGTGAGGGATTAGCTCAGAGAAAAAGATTATAGGCGCATCGATGAAAAGCCCAACTCATTCAATTGAAAACAGAATCATAAAATCAGGCATCACACCCAGGCTAGCCTTAGCAATTGAATGCTTTTCATAACTGAGACATCACTTTGTCTCAAAAATTTTTATAAATGATTTTGAAATATGTTTTTTTTTTTAAATCACATGTACTCCTTATATATATATAATCTCATCATGCATTAAAAATTGCCTGTGTTTATGATTGGCGTATGCCCTTGGTAATGAGTGACCCGCCGACGGTTCTCTTTCTTGCTTGATTGGTTGAGAAATAAAGTTCAAAAGACCTGTGTGCATGTTTAAATTTTTGCATTACATGTGACTTTTAGATGAATGGTAGGGTCGATACATGATATCAAGGGAAAACCCTAGGATCACATAGATCACTTGATTGGGAGACTAATAAGCATTATTAGCCATGCGAGAATACAATTGGTCAATAATTACTATAAGTCACCAAAAAAAAAATGGATTGGATAAGTGTCTTAGTGGGACCCTCGCATGAAAGATAAAGGCCGACCCCTAGGCCCCAAAATTTGACCTTCGTATTGCACTTCCATTAAATGATTGATCTCGACATGATGTCTTGTTTTTTATTGTTTTGATATGTATGCTTGTTTCTTTCCATTATATGCACCTAGTTAGAAGTTTCTTAGATTAGATTTAGATTATGACTCTGAAGATGGAGAAAGCACGAAAACGGTGGAGGTCGACGTCCATTTTGACCATTATCATATACTATTCATTTCCCCGACATATGTCTCGGGTTCCATTTGTTGTATAAAGCCTGAAGAGTTGCGGGTTTTCTCTCTTTCTCTCATTTTTCTTTCAATTGTGTTTATCTTTTATAATTTCTGGGATTGCATGGTAGATGTACTGTTTTCCTTGATTATTTACTTATTGTCTTGTAATTTCAATTCCATCGATTGCTTTCTTTTCTTGTTTTTATAGAAATAGAATAGAATGAAAATGACCAACCACGCATGATCACTTAGTTTAGGACTAATGATCCCAAAAATGTAAAAAGAAATGCATGGACATGTTAGAAAAACATAACATACTATTTAGGTACCGAAAGGGCGCTAATAGAAATATTAGCGTAACCCAAGTCCCCGAACCTAAATATTTGGTTGCGTAGGAATCGAGAGAACACTCCCGACCCTCGATTGGGTTTTCTAGCCGACCCCTAAAATGAGGCTAGTGGCGACTCTTGTTTTATTTTTAGGTTATCATAAATAACTAGACCGTATAAATAAACCCATCGCGTGGGGTATGAAATTTGATTAAACTCATCATGATTGAGCATACTCAATATGGGAGTACCCTAAAGGATAAAGTGATGACATTTTTATGGGCGAGACGTACTATCGAGAGGACTACCATGATAAAGGTACCCTTAAATCCGATATCCACACCCAACCCCTTCTTCTAAAGTGTGTCGCCCATGTGGGTATGGATCGCAACACTCCGCTATCACACAAGATACGAGCGTGGAGACCTTGCGATCTCGTGGAGGGAACTCACGAGAGGCTTGATTCGAAAAGTGTCGCGACCTTCCCGAAGGTGAATTACTCAAAAGGGCTAATGGATTACTAAGTCCGAAGACTTGGTACGGACTCTCCCAAGTCCTATCAATCGCGATTTGATACTAAGAATTTAACCCATTTAAACATGCAATTATACTTAATTTGGAGCCGCCACTAACCAATTAGGGTTGATTAGAAACCCAAGTATGGAAGAATACTTTACTCTTGCGAACCAAAGATTCAATAGGTCCGGGAACATGATTACGCTAGATTAATCTAATGCCCTTTTCATTTTAATTTCTTTTCATTTTAATTTCAAAAAATATTTTGCACACTCAATGAAATAACATTCAATAAACCGAAGTGATAGATTGATTTTAACCTAAGCTACTAACATGTAAATAGTGATCATGCGGATGCACACTCAATGAAATAACATTCAATAAATGACCTTTGTGTTTTCTTTTTTAAAATGATAGATTGTAAGAAATTATAAACTACAAATCTTATTTTTTATTAAAAAACTATACGGGGCTATTCTCTAAAAAAAAAAAAAATCTATATAACCTAAATAATATTTTTTTTGTTCTTAAATGCATTGCTTTAAACATGAAATGTGTATGGACCTAAATACCTA
Organism: Eucalyptus virginea; assembly: GCA_014182375.1. Lineage (NCBI taxonomy): Eukaryota > Viridiplantae > Streptophyta > Magnoliopsida > Myrtales > Myrtaceae > Eucalyptus > Eucalyptus virginea. The sequence goes on along the minus strand of CM024518.1, from coordinate 40,408,111 downwards.
AATTCTAGATATGACATGTGATACATGATATGTAATGAGCAAATAATGATAACGCACCAAAATATATGTCCTATTGAAAATTCACCAGTGTAAATCAATGACATATTATCTTAATGCAAATTAATTATGTGAAGCAGTCCATAAATTTGCCATGAAAAGTCGAAATAATCAAAAACCTAACTTGACGTCTCTCGGCTCAATATTTTTTATTATTGTGACTTAATATGACAAATTTCCTAATCGGATAATGATAAAAATAAATCAGAACAAATCAAGTTAGAATAAAAAACTATGAGTCTGAATACTCGAACTAAATTTAATCTAAAAAATTTACCTATTCCGTGATACGGTTTCCTCGAGGGGTGGCACCGGCACAAGTGGTTGCCTGCGATGGTGGTTCACCAAGGGTGATGGGTCCTAGTGGCCGGAGCTCCGGCGAGATTAGGCGAGGTCCGGCGAAGGTAGACCTGCAGCAAAACAGGGGATTGCTTCGGGCAGTAGCTGATAGCACATCAAGGATAGCAGCAGGTTGTCGGTCACAGCAGCAAAGGTGCTCGGGTGAAAACGAGCAGTGGGCAGCGCGAGGCGGCACCGGGGTCACATTGCAAAGGCACGGTGATTGAGCGACAGCAGTAGCGTGGCGATCAGGGGGTTCAGGGACCGGCGGTTCAGCTTGGCGAGGTGATGACCGATGAAAGCTCGAGCTGCAGAGGTGTGGTGGCGTCGGACTCCGACAAAGGGTGCAATAGCTGGACGCCGAGACGGCGGTGCTCGTGGAGATGCAAGGACGTTGGCTGCTCGAGGTTGTAGCGGAGGTGCTGGATCAACGGCGTTGGCAATGGATGGAGAGCAGGGCGGCAGAGGCAGCATCACGACTTCAAGGACTATTCTTCAATCGTCGTCGCCGACGCTGGTGTGGGTCTCGCAGACAGAGGCTGGCGGGAGGAAGAAAACCCACACGAAGAAGACAACCTTTGGACTTTTTTCCTTTTCTTTTTCTCTCTTTCCTCACGTCACTCACGTCTCTCTATGTCGCTGCCTGCACATTTCTTCTGTGACACTTCTCTCTGTTGCACTTTTCACTTTTTCAGCAGAGCTTCTGCTGACTTCTCTCCTCCCCGAAAGACTTTTTCCTTTCTTTCTTTACCCAGAGCAACTTTCCTCACTTCTCTTGTTTCTTTTCACTTGTGTATTCTTTTTTCCTTCGATGAAGACGAAGAGAAGCCACCCTTGTTTCTAAGCCTCGCATCCTTTATTTATAAAGAAAAACTCAAAGTTATTTTTGCAACTGACATATTCACTCAACAACTCAACAAGAAAAATGGCTCTAAAATCACACAACTAATTTTTTTGAATTTTAAAATGAGGATATATGTTCAACAACAAAGATGTTTTATTATTAAAAAATTTCAAAATCTGCCTCCACAACCAAATGTTTTATTTTATTTATTATTTTCTAAAAGATTAGGTGTCAACAAAAGGCAAGGTGATGACGTCTTTTGGAACAGGAGTCATGAGGGAACTCTCGTGATCAAGTACCCATAAATCCGACATTTTCTCCTTTTCTCTCCTCGTGATGATGAGAGATTCGAGGGCGGCGAGATCGGGTTGCAACAGTGTCACACATTAAAATTTTGCTAACGTGACTGTTGATATGACAATGACATCACTACCACGTTAGTATTTTCATCCTATCGGTTTGCCATGCAAACTTCCGTAATCCAAAAAGTAATATGTAGATCTTCAAAATAATAATAATAATAAAAATAATATTATGCCGTCACAAAGCTTGTCATGCACTCTATAATGTTATAGAATTCGTAGCATGAAAATAATTGTACGTAAAGAAATATGCCTAGAAAGTTTTGGCAACTTTGAGTTCGAGTCTGATTTTCTCGCAAATTGTTGGTCAAAATAGCTCAAAATTTCCAAAATCATTCAATGACATATTGGCCACAGCATAGATGAAAATCGTATGAAAAGTAGAACCATTTTCGGAACATGCCATTTTTTATTTTTCAAGGTGGCAAACAAGGAGCGCATTCTCAAAACGGACGCAAATGAAAAGGGGGAGACAAGCAACTTACTCTACCAACGTCGGGTTGCAAAATCCCACCTCAAATCCTAAGAACCGAAGTTGCAGCACGTAATGCTCGATTATCCGCGTCGTTTGAAAGTGTAATCACGCACTCGGACTAAACATGTCCCCTGATCTCATACTTTGCTTGCGATTCTTATGTGATGTCGGTCTTACACACGTACCCGAGAGCTCACTTTGTTTCTTTCTTTATTTCTTCTCTGTCAACCCAACACACACAAGCACACACATCGAATCTATTACTTGTAAGTCCAATACTGTCGCATGCACGCGTATCTTGTTCTTTCTTTCCCTTTATTAATCGTCAGAGTAAGAGGACTTATTTAACTTCTTGGTTGATCTCTGCAAAGGTAATCTCAGGTGGAAATGGATTGGGATTGGGTCAAGCCCACTCAAGGGTGGGCCAAGTCCAAAACCCCATATATACAATAGAAATTACCCAAGCATAATACCCATTATTGGACCTAAGCAAGTTCTTAAAAAAACTTCCAGAGCTCCAAGATGTAAAGTAACTAGAGGGTATTATCTCCTCTAGGGAAGAGAAAATACAGAGAGGCATTGGGGGGAACAAGACATGTGAGCCCTCACACGTAAAAATAAGAAACTTAGTCCGATAGCCCACCACATAAATGGGCAAGTACAAACGGGCCCTGCTAAAGGAAAATCCCGATTCTTGGTGAGGTAACCTAATAACCAACATCAGGGATCCAAGGATTGCCTGGAACTTTCAGATGGATACAGGTTGGGATTGGGTCAAGCCCAATAAAGGGCGGCCCAACTCCAAAACCCCGCAAATACCATAGATATTTCTCTAGCATTATACCCATGGCATTTGTATGTGAGGAATGCATTCTAGAGACAGAGAAAATTGTACATTCAACATGAAATTGATTCACATTTTGTGGGAATTAATACGTTGTCCGCCTCATAACTCCGTGGCTAGACTGTATGCTTAAAAGCAGACAACGATAGCTAAAAACATATGATTAGAAGAAGCAACACGAACATCAACTCGTACTCGTAGGACGCTTAAGTTCTGCTGGACATGTATGTTTTAAGTGTTATTCTTAAGCAATGGATAAGAAGCTTCCAATGCGAGTCCGCACATTCCTTTAGAACTACCACCGCCTCTCTGAATCCTCATGTAACCGCCTCCACCCCATGCCACGTCCCAAGAGTTCCTGATCTTCTAGAAATTGATTCCATCCCCGCTCTTCCCGTACCCAACGACGACAACAACGTGGTTCAGCTGCAAGCCACAATCCCCATTGAACACGCCATGTCTATAGCTCTGGAACTCCCACCTGCTTGCTGCGATAATGACCGCAACTGGTTGTTGGGCGATTGCCTTCATGAGCTCATCCTCACCGAGCGGCACATCTGCAAAACCCTTGATTCGTATCGTGTGTTCTGCTGCTTTCGTTGTATTGCAAATCATGTCCATCCCATGGTATGCATAGGTATTCTGGGACGCGATTCCTTGGTTTTGGATAATGAACTTGAAAGCATTGTCTGGGTAACCGCCTCTACAGTCGTAGCTTGTGGCATCACAATCTATCAGTTGTTGCTCAGAGAGCATCGGTAGTTTGCCGCTTGTGATCCCCGCGATTCCTTCTACTGCTGCTACGACTGAGAATACCCAGCAGGATCCTATGTAATAGTTATTGACCTTATAACTATGTGAAATTACCCTATTTCCGTAATTGTGGTACATTGATGTCTGGCTTCTCATTATAATATGCCAGGCATTTGTTGGTGTAGCTGTGGCTGTGACTTAGTTGTGTTGCACTGTAGTTGTGCTATGATGAGTAGTTACATATATTTTAAAACTATAGAACCTCAAAACTGGGTGAAACATCTTCCTAAAAGCTGTTATAAATTGTTGCAGCTAATGAGAGTTCATCAAACAATTTAATAAAAGATGCAGAACTCCTATTTCAAAATTGCAGCTACCTAAAGAGAATTATACCAAACAGGCTCTAAGTCACTCATATGACATAAATTTTCCAGAAGTACATAAGTTTTGTGTAATGCCAACTCATTTACTTGAAAAAGAAAAAGAGTCAAGACACAATCGCAATGTTTGTGCTTACCACATCTGCCTTGATACTTAATATGGTTTACAACATCTTTCTCTACCCAGTCAATGTTATCGGGAACATCGTCGGCCAGATTTTTGTGGCTATACGATGTCGTTTCGGCAGGCTCTGGTTGCTTGGATGCCAAGTATCCCGTATGGTTTCGGACGAACTCCTCATTGGTCAGGTCTGAGAATTGGTTGAAACCTAACTCAAAAGTTCGACTCCCAGACCTTTTGAAATCCTCAATGAACCGCAAGTTCTGGGCAAAAATCGCCTGGCATTTTGCTTTCTCCTGTGGGTCCTCGTAGATCTGAAATATTCGGCCATCCATTGCTGGTGCTGCTCTGCAATGGTGGGCTCTCGCAACATGCGGACTGACATCGCTTGCCACGCCCAAGCGCCAAGAATTAGAGCAAGAGAGATGATGGATTCACTCTTGAACGTAAAAGGCATTGAAGTGGATGTGAACATTTTCTTTTGTGAAAATGTGTGTTCTTCTTCTTCTCAGTGCGATATTTGGAAGTGAATGTGATGAGATAGCTGCAGCAGAGATGTATATTCTTAGGCTCTTCATAATCAGGCCATACGAAAAAAATTGCGTCAATTTAAAGGTGGAAAATTTGTTCCCAATTCCATATTTTCTATGGAAATATGAAGCAGAAAGCCATGCATGTTCTAATACGAGTGATTCTTGCGCATACACCACCGCAGGCAAAGACTTTGTCACATTTTTTGACTACTTAGAGAAAAATATCACATCTCCATATTACATGATATATGCACTAATGGACCACATCAAATTTTCCTATACAAACATTGTGAAATTACGCTTACATTTTGCATGGACTCTTAATCAAATCCTATAGACTTGCAACTTGATTTCTCAAACATCATTAATTTGAATGAGACTAGAACTGTCACTAACCTATACTAGGCTGGTTAAGAGTCAAGTAAAGTGTGGGAGTCTGCCTTAACGTTGTGAACCAGAGTCAAGTAAGGAAGACTAGTTTTAGCTAGCGCCCATTACAAATCCCTCTTTTTTTTTTTTTTTTACGAGAATACTCTTTCATGCAATCATTATTTATTTATTTTTATGTTTATACACACAAGTGTAAAGTGGACATCCATAAATGCACAAACAATATTATAAAGCCATCGTTAACAATCGGATAGATTATTCAAACAATATAAGAAAACAATAAAACCGTATGGGGCAAAATTAATACAAGACCTTATTATAATGCGCCAATGCAAGACCCCTATGAGCAAAGCAACAAGTGCTTTAGGAAGAATTAATCATACCAAACATGCAGGTGCAATGTACAAGGCAAATAAATAAAATTTTTAAAGAAGGTGACCTAAAACTATTCTACGTGTAAGGCAAGCCTAAATCTAATGCAACGGATGTACTTTTTATATTTCATGTATTAAAAATGAACTATTCTAAATGATAAAATAGTGCATGGTTTAATCTATATGCATTTTTATAGATTCTTTTTTTTTTTAAATGGAGATGATTTATAAATGACCAAGCATGCGCATGGTTTTTATTTATTTTTTTCCTTAATGCCATGCAGATACAGACTTGACTATTGTGAAAATAGTAATGAGATAAATAAATAACCGAAATGATTCTAAATGTGTAGCGAAGCACTTATTTATGGAGAAATCTAAATCTCTCTTGATTTTTTTTAATTTCTTTAATGCAGTGCAAACATGAAAATAGTAATAAACGAATTAATTTGAAACTCACCAATAAATGAAAAAATATATATGAACCTTTTTTTCCCTTTTCAGTCTCATTGGTACCATGAATTGGTTAAAGATCAATAAATTTTGAAAGGCAAAAAAGGAAGAAGAAACAAAAAGATGGCCGAAAGAAAAGCAGAAACAAAAGATATGCATATGTGCAAATGTGAAAATAGTGATAAATAGGTGTCAAAGCATTTATATATGGAAAACTCTAAATTTCCACATGAATTTTTGTCATGCAATATTATGTCTTTTTCATTGCTAATGGTCAAACTACTAAAACATATTAAAAAGCAAAAATAGATGGAATCAATCCTGTTGTGTGTACATGAATGAGTAGCACAAATTAAATTGCAAATAGTATGTTGGAAGCTAAGTGGAAAAAGCGTCTACTCGGACGTAGCAAATCATGTGACATTCATGATGATAAGAATTCCAACAAGAATTAAGAGATGGCTAATAGGCTCGCTTCATGAATAACTTGGTATAACTTGAATCACTTACCTCAAACGGAATGTCGTGCAAGGATTAAGTGGACAACTCCAAGCTTGGTCAAGCTAGAATGAAAATTCAAGGCGACATGGTGGGCCACCAACACAACGGTGAGCACTCTTGATTCACTATACTATTCTCTGAATTCTTTCCTCTGGGCAACATTTCTCATTCATATTCTTGTTCTCTTTCTGTTGTTTGGTCCCCTTAGACTCCGTGAGACTCCCTATTTATGGGGTTAGACCTTCTATATTTCCTTCTCAAAATTGAATTTGAATTTCACCCCAAATAACCCTTTGAATAACCCCTAAATCTCTCTAACCACCTTATTATTCTAACCAATTAACAAATTGATTTTACTTCGGTGGATTTGGGGAATTAGGCGTGATTTTGCACCTGAAGAATGAAGACTCATTTGTCGCGACCAATTTTTTGGATGCAAACCACCTAGGATTTGGCTAATGGATTGTTAAGTCTAGACTTAACTCGGGTTCTCCCAAGCCCATACTAATTCGCAACTTTCGATTCAAGTTCTTAACATGCAAATTTTTAATTAGGAGTCGCCACTAATTTATTTTTGGTGGGTCGATTAGAAACCCAAGTAAAGTAACGGGAGATTTACTTTACTCCTACGAACTAGAGATTTATGAGTTCGGGAACTTGATTACGCTAGATTTCTCTAACGCCCTTTCAGTACCATTTCTTTTATTTTCAAAAATGTTTTTGAATGCAGCTTGGATTGATTTTAAATCTATTTTCCTAACATGTGAGGTAATCATACGGGTGCGTAAACCACCAATTTAACATCCAAGAAAAGCAATAAATAAATTGCAAGACTTACCTCATACCAAAAAAAGCATCTGCATTGTTAAATCAGAATTCACATCAACAGTCTTAGATATGATTTCTAATTAACACGCAATTTTTTTTTTCACTTATTTAATGAAAATCATGCAATATGCAATGCAATATAACTAAATGACCTAATTCTAATGACATGCAATTTCTAATTAAATGGACCTAACCACAATCACTAAGTAACATGCATTTCATGAACTTAATTCTATATGACATGCACAAGACATTTTCTATTTTCTTAAAAAGCATGAAACCTATCCTAGAGATTAAAACTAATTTATCCTAAGACATTTTGTATTTTTTCATGAAATTCGGAATCAAGTAAAATGTGAAAATTATCTAACTAGATTAAGATCCTATTCAATTTGTATTAGGAATTAGGTTAAGCCAAATCCTAATTTAAACTAAAATATTATCTCAACCCAAATAATCCTAAAATGCAATCTATCTAAAAAAATCTATATAAACTTAAAATAAATTAAGAAAAATATTACCTAGAATTAAACTAAGTGCAATTTTACCCTAATATGCAATAACATACAAAAGATGCCCTAATTCTACATGACATATGCATGATGATTTTTTTTTTTGTGTTTTTGTTTTATTAATTTCGAAATTAATAATTGCCACATAATTAAACATGCAACTTAAATTAAACAAAAACTAACATCCTAAATGAATGCATTTTTTGATTTTTTTTATTTAATAAAATAAAATTGATTCAACCAACATGACAGCAAATCAAATAAGATAGGATCGATATCCACAAATTGGCGAACCATATCTTGCACATGAGATCCTGTTGGTTAATTTTTAAATAAATTGCAAATCGAATCTCGGGCGGGAGATCGGATTGGTGATTTTTCAAGTGATTGCGATTGCGAGTCGGATTTCGGGTGCGAAAATCGAACTGTCAATCTCAAATTTCAGAATCAATTTCATGTCGGGAGCTCAATTATTCATTAAGGATTGATTATACTAAAAAAATAATATAAAATAGCATAAAATAAATAGATAAATAAATAAATAAAGTAAATAAAAAAAAAAGAACTACCTAAGTTGATTTTCCCTTTTTTCCTCTGTTTTTCCCAAGCAAGGCTTGTGCTCGTGTGATGGATCACCCAAGGGTGGCTGGTCGTCAGTCCGGCAAGGGCATTGCAGTGAGAGCTCCGGGGAAGGTCCGCGAGGGGCAGCAGCGCGTGGCAAGGTGGACCAGCAACAGGCCAGAGGTAACCGGCGTCATAGAGGCTAAGGGCGGAGCAAAGGTAGAAGCGGCGTCACGGGCGAGACCAGCGGGATGGTGGTGGCGGAACGGCAGCGGATGAAGGGGAAGCTCTGGCAGCAATGGGTCAGGAGCGTCGAGTTGCGCAGCGTTGCTGGCTTCAGGTGAGACGGGGTAGAAGCGTCTTCACGGGGCAAGGGCGACGGAAACGGAGGCACGGCGGTGGGTCAGTTGGCTCGGGTAGAAGCTACAGGTCAGCGATGGTGCAGCGAGCGGGGGGCCGACGTTCGGATCTAGACTTGCTGTCGTCAAGGGCAGCAACGAGCTTGGCGGCGAGATCGGCGTTCAGAGCTCCAGATCGGATGGTGGCAACACAGTCGAGGGCTGCCGGGTGTCGGAGCAAAGGCGTCGCGGGTGGAAGCGTTGCAGCAGGGGTGACATCGGCGCTTGGACGGAGCAGCGAAGCAGCGGCGTCTTCGCAGGGGCCTGGTGTTCTATTCGGGACTTGCTGGCAGAGCAGCGAGCTCGTGAGCGATGGAGGGCTCCGGCAACAGGCGAGACGATAGTGCGGGCGCAGCGGTTGGCGGCTGTGGCAACGTCGATCGTGGTGCGAGTGCGGCGGCACGGGTGCGGCGGACGGCACGGGCGCTTGCAGACGGGGCCAGCAGTGGGCGGCTTCGCGGACGAAGATGAACAGGGGCACCTTTTCTTCTTTTCCTTTTTTTTTTCCTGCTTTTTCCTGCTGATCGACGTCCCTCACGTCAATCTCTCTGCTATGCTGTTCTGCTTCTCTGCTTTCTTTTCCTTTTGACTTTTCTTCTCAAGAGCTTTTCTTTTCTTCTTCTTTTTGCTGTTTTTCGAATCCCCCCAAAAACCGAATGAGGCCTTAGGAACAAAACGAAGAAAAGACTCCCCCCGTGGGCCGTCGGCCGGATATTCAATGTGGGGCCCCCTCTAAACCCTATGCATTTAACCTATTTATAAGTCATGAGTTAGGGTTTTAATTTTTTCCAAATCCATAGCCACGAAAATTCTTTTTTCCGAACGCAATATTTGCTTTTCCAAATGCAATATTTGTTTTTGATACAACTCAGGATTGCAAGATGATTCCTCTTAAATTTGAAATCTCGCACAAATAAATCCGTAAAATCTCTCCGATGATACGACTTGGGCCAATTTACTCCCTTCGTGAGTTTAGCCCAACTCATCAAATTAAAGTTTTGAACCATCAATTTGAACTCATTTGTCACCGGCCCACTATAAATACAAATTAAAAATAAATGTACCTAAAACTACATGCTATGCAATTAATTAATTTAATTTTTTTTAGGGGTTAAAATCAATCCCTAATTTTTTAATGCAATGAATGACTAAATAGGTTGCCAAAATTTAGGTGTCAACATCAGTCTTACAAATTTTGGTAAAATTGAAGGGGATATCTCGGCAACTTTTGAAGAAGAATTGGGCCCATTTGGACCTGATCATCTATTCCAGGCCGGAATGCACCCGATTTGCATGAGGCCGCTTTTGGGCCTCAATTGCTTAGACCAGCCCATCCGACGTGGCTTTAGCTAAACGAGGCTCGTTTGGACTAGTTCGCCGAGACCATGCAAAAAATAATAATAATAAAGATAAAAACAAAAATATTGTAAAATATTGTGTTACAAATATATGATAGAGATAATAAATAAATTGAGAAGAGAAAGCTAGATACCAGAAATCATAGAGAAAGTTAGAAGAGAAAATTTTATTTCCAGTATATTACTGTATATCTACGACAAAAACTAAGCTCCTATTTATAGGAAAATAATGATGTACTTATCATTAATATCAATGTACTGAATAATACATACATTTGATAGGTAGATGAACATTCATTATATAGGAAGATGTATTTAGAATGTATGATAAAAAAATATTTTTGGCTGCGTAATGAACCTAGAGAAGTTTTATAAATAGCTAAAACAAGAATTGGCAACTGAACACTAGTTATTGGAAAATTGTCCAAAAAATCAGTAATTGCTCACATATCTTAAGATAGGGTTCAATAGTTAGCAGTAAATTTCTTACCACATTGGCCTTGGTTCTTTATAGGGTTGACAGCACCTTGTTTGACCCAATCGAAGCTCTCCAGGATGCTGTTCAAACCTTGGTACTTAAAAGAATTGACTTGGGAGGTGTTCCTGCGTGTTGATGATAGCAGTTTGTGTCCAATATATGCTGCCACAAATTCCTCGTTTGGTTAAGTCCGAGAACTTGTTCAATCCTACCTTGTAAGTACGGTTTGCCGCGGCATTGAACTGCTCGACAAACCGCAAGTTTTCCGAGAAAATCTTCAGACGCTTCACCTTCTCGGCGATGTCTTTGTAGTTGCGCCTATGCTAACTCATCCACTCCTCAAACTTTTTATTTGTGAATGGAATTTCGTAGACATGAGACGCGGCATTGGTCCTAAATTTTTGCTACATGTTCAAATTAATTCCTTAACTATATGAAAATGTTCATGTCGTTCTTCTATAAATTCAAGTTAAAGGAAATGGGTATATGGCTTTCAATTCAATATGTCTAAATAGTGGACAAAAAATAACATTACATGTGGATTATCACTTTAAGACATTCTATTCAAATTAGAATATAATAATCATTTTAATTTGTTTAACTTGTTTCATTTGCAAAAGTTATTTTAATTTGACGATATTAATTATTACATTCTAAGTTCAATAACTCACATGAATAATTTACTTGTAACATTATTTCTTTACCCACCATTCAAACTTACTAGATTGGAAGCCATATCAACAAATTCTATTAACTTGAATTAATGAAAAGATAACATAAATTTTTTTTATGTAGTCTAGAGATTAAATTGAATGGTTACTAAAAGTTTAGAAATCACATTAAGCAAATTAAAAATTCATAAATGACATGTATAGTGGGTCAAAGTTCAAAGTCCATTTGTGTAGTTGTATCTTGATAGAAGTGAACATGAAATTAATTTATTGGAGCAATTTGATGGCAACGAAAGTCAGTGACAGAACATGGTCAATGTCATTGTTTACTCAACGAGTGCGTGTTCCACATGATGTCCAAAAGCTAAACAAAACGGTGCTCGAATGGTCCTAGATCGTTCTCTGGCTTCAACGAGGGTTTCTGTGACTATGGCGTATACAGCTCGAGCATTTACTAGGTAGGTTCTTCTAAAGCTAGACAGAACTTAATTGGTCTGAAATTGTCCCTTATTATATTCCACTTTTCTTCGTGCACCTTTCTGAATTTCAACGCCTTTATTAACCTAGACTTATAAAAATAAACAAAAGTAACGCGCGCGCGCGTGTGTCTGTGTGTGTGTGTGTGTGTGTGTGGAATAGAGACGATTGCGTGCGTAAGGAGGAGAGATGAGAGAGAGAGAGAGAGAATTGAGTGAATGATTAATATTGATCAAAAGTTTTATGTTCCTCAGCTGACATTTATCTAACAAAAAACTCCATAAGCTTTACAAAATTATGAATATTGACAACTAGATTTGCAAACAATTTTTTTTTTCTTTCTATTCTAAACTTTAATAGAATTTTGAATTTCGATAGAAAAGTCATTCGGTAATATTTTTCACTTAAAATAAGCCAAAACACATGACAAATACCAGATTAATCAATGGTACTAACAATATTTCCACAATTAGCTAAAATGGAGGCCTATCATGTTCCATGTCAAGATTGTATCAATTATAGGGTCGTGTTTTACTCCAATCCCAATTAATTGAAAGTTCATCTAACTAATTTTCAATTGATGTATTATAAATGTAGATACATATATGTATGTGTGTGTAAGTTTGGTCAAGTTCGCATATGATTAATAGATACAATTATTGTAATTTTCTAATCGGAGAGTTCAACTTCCTCTAACGAGGGATGGACGACAAATGTGACCCTATACCCCCTCCACTTTGGTTGCTTTGAAAATCTTTTCAAAACACAATGCATGGATATTTATTATCAAAACCTCATAAACCCTAATAGATCCTAACATTTTTCTTCGCTTATTGTAGTGATAAAGATGGGAAGACGTCAGAGATGGGCAAGAATCATCGCGTCTGTCAAGCAATCATGGGACCCACGGATTCAAATCACTTCCCTTTTTCATTTTCGTGGGGTTTAAGCAAATCCACAACATGATATAACATCATCTAGAAGTTTGTCAATATCAAAACCCTTTTCAAGTGTCCAATGCACGGATTCTCTTCCCTTTCACGTCCACAAGTTGTCATACTTTTTTTTTCTCGGATAGATGTTCAAAACTTTATATGGGTTCAAATTTCACTGAGATAAAATTTTGAAACCCAATTAATTATAATTTTGTTTTGTTAGAATGTTAGTCCCAAAACGATTGCGATAAATTTAAAGTAAATAAGTTGGGACTTCTCAGCTCAAGCCCATCCTCTCGGGAAAAAAATAAATATAAAATTAATAGCCCATAGTGTTGATTTTGGTTCCACTCTTTTGGGAAAAAAGAAAAAGAAAAAGTCATATGGAATGCTTGGTTCAAAGGAAAACCTTTTGTAAATTTCAGAGTTTTCAAGTTTTATACCGTAAGATTATTTGTTTTATATAAAAAAAATCGCTTGCCAAGCGGATGTATGGGTGCGTTTCTGTGTAGATGTCTTACGGAATAGATCATGGCAACGTGTTCGGTTTCCGATCTCAGTTGACCACTTCATTCCATATGCACACAAGAGGAGTTATTTTAAAACTGTAATTTCGAAGCATATCGATTTCGGTGGTTTAAAGTCCTTTCAATTCTAAAGTTTGAATTATTTAAATGAACAAAAGAAAAAGACCATCATGTCTTCTTCTTCTTCTTCTTCTTCTTTTTTTTTTTTTTTTTTTAATTTTTTTTAAATTTTAATTCTATTATCATGCCCGTATACAAAGATAGAGATGCCGGTTCCTCTCCATTTTCCATTTCCCATTTTATTCCATGACCAACTTCATCCCGTCGGTTCAAATGTTGGCCTTTCATTAAAAACAATGAATTTACCCTTTGAATTTCTAAATCAACACATATTTTTGTTTTAAATACTTGATTTAAATACTAATTTATTATAATTGATCATAATCCTTTGCAAACTCATTTTGTAATTCCTGCTACTCGAATTGACAAAAGTATCTATGAACTTTTAGCATACAACAACTTATTCCACAAAACATCATAGGTTGGCCAATGACGTATATATCTATGGTTGAGAAAGAACAAATTCACCATACCACAATTAAATCCACAATAACTCACAAGGACCCTTCTAGCAAGGGAACATTGAATCAGCCACGGCAGAGTTTGGACACAACGCTTGGCCTTTCAAAGTCAAAGTCAACGTGGGTCGCCCCTCTTGCTCCTACAATCATGGGGTAGACGCTTTGAAATAGAGCAGTGCCAAGCATATTAAAACAAGTCTCTATGAATTGGGAATTCTTATTCGGTACCCTAATGGTGTACAAAAGATTAATTACCTAAGCAATATATAAACGGTATTTTATTTTGGCAAATGAATTCATTCCATTAGTAAATGTGAATTTCGATCTATGTAAACAATATTTTACATTAATGATGTACTTGATATAAATCTATATAATCTATACATTTAGTAATGTAATAAACTGTACAAGTGGATATTTAAGTATAGCACGTCACAAGTCCCATTTTATTGAACAGAGTATGCCCTCAAATTCAAAGTCTAAAGGTCAGTCCACACGCATGAACTGGAAATTGTTGAATAAAAACAAGAAATGGAGAGAGAGAGAGAGAGAGAGAGAGAGAGCTTTAGTAGTATGTGAATGCCTGAACAAGACTTAGGTGTGGAATCAAAAGTTTAAGGTGTGGAACCGACCTTTTTTTTTTAACTTTTACGCTTTATTTAACTTGTCATTCACGCAAGTTGACATTTAAGAACTTTAATAGTCTGTGAATGCCTGAACAAGACTTAGATGTGGAACCAAAAGTTTAAGGTGTGGAACCGACTTTCTTTTTTAACTTTTACGCTTTATTTAACTTGTCATTCATGCAAGTTGACATTTATCTAACGAAAAATACCTAAACGAGAATTATGAATATTGACAACTAGATTTTGTTCATAATTTTTTTTTTTTGTAATTATAAAATTTGATAGAAAAGTTATCAAGTAATATCTTGCTTAAAATAAGCCAAAACACTTGATAAATTGCAAACCAATTAAGTCCTATTATGTCGTTCTCACAGAATGATTTTACAAAAACTTATGAGATTATCAGTTTGCAAATAAATAAGTAAAATTCGCAGATCGTCAAACAATCATCGAGTATTAAGAGAAGTAATTTCTTGAGATGAACTTGATAAGCTTTGTTTAAATATTTGAGATTAGGCAAAGAAAAAGGTGATGAGTCTATTCTATGTAAATGCATCTCGCCTGTCAAGCAAAGACTTTGTTAGCATAATAAGTCCATAGAGCTTATTACTGGACATTATAGGGAGAGAGCAACAATTGATTAGCACCCATATCAAGTACCATAAAATATCATCAACTTAGACCAATGTTGGTTTATACAAATTAAAACTGTAAGGATTCTACGAGGACAATCTACCTTTTACTTATTTCCAAGGACTTCGTGAAACTGTTGATTTATTAAATTACAAAATCTTTCGTTTAGAATGATCTTGAAGGTCACGCCCATCGAGTCTCACCTAATGTACTCAAATATAATTTTATCATGGCCTACCTTTTATGTTTAGAGGGAAAATGATATAAATTTAGCGGTGTTGCCTAAAAGGTAGGCCTATGACCCTCAATTAGGCACAAGCCCTCCCAAACTCATCTCTCGCGCAATGTTGAGGTATTCAATTTTAGCTTCAATCAACACTACGAGGATTTTTTAATGAGAAGTCACTACTAGCCTATTAGGAGGTCGGCTAGAAACCAAGTGAGGCATTGGAGTATACCTCACATCCTATGCAACTAGAGATATAGGGTTAGAGAATTGATTGCATTAATTAATCAACTAGTGCCCTCTCAACACTTAATCTTGTTCATTTTGAGAAGATGTTTGTCGGATAGTTTGGATTGATTTTAAATCTATGCACTAACATGTGAGGCGATTATATGAGTTTGCAATTATTGAAATAACAACTAGTAATCATTGAAACATTAAATAAATTGCAAGGCAAAGTGAGAATCAAATGCTGAGAAATAAGAAAAAATCACATTCCTAGCTAGACTAAAGGGAAACCGCGATCAATATATTGATGGTGCGTGATCAAGTGATAATCAAAATAGATTTGTGCAAACAACAACCTAACATTTGTCTTTAAGAACATTCAACCTTCGGCAAAGCAAAGCTTGTTCAATTTTGAGCATAATTTTTTGCTCACCCTTTTCCCACCCCTTTTTGGCTTCTTGCATCCCCTTTCCACCTTGAATCGACTAAATTATCCCTCATCGGTCTTAGTGTTAAGATTATTTCTTACCTTTTCTTTTTCTTTTCTTTCTTTGGAAATTCTCACACATTTAGAATTGACAAGACATATGCACTTGCAAATGGTTCCAATGGATTGTCTTATAATGCAATTTAAATTGTCATATTTTTCTTGTCAATAACTAATTAATTTATGTAATCAAGGCAAAGATAATATTTAACATAACTTTTTAAGATAATAATGGATGTTTAGAATTTTCTTATGGAGTTAATATTTTCATATTTTTAAATCTTTTGAAAATATCTTTTAAAAAGTTGTGTAATGTTGGTAAGAAAAATAATAAAAGCTGGAATATCAGATTCACCAAATTCATTCTTTAAAACTAGTCGATGATTTTTTTTTGCTTTTACTTGTACTTTGATTATTTTTTCAATAATGGTTTGCCAGTTTTTTTTTTTTTTTTTTAAAGCTGTACAACTAATTAACACAACAACTTGTAAGTTATCTGCCAAATAAATTAACTTTTGGAAAAAAAAAGAAAAGAAAAAAGGACACCAATTTCAACCTAAATGGGAAAAAAAGAATATCGAAAAAGAAGAAAAAATGTAAGAAATAATCTTAAATCAAGAGCAAACCCATAATGGATAATTTGTTCAATTCAAGGGTTGTCAAAACCAAAAAGGGTGGAAAGCCATCACTATTTCTACCCCTTATTGACTTATGACACCCTAATTTACGTTAATTGGCTACACTATTCCTTATGGCTACGTTTGGCACTCAGGATAAAATTTGGCATAGAACAAAATTTATCAATCCTGTGTTTAGTGCTTACTTAAGACGAGATGACGTCGGATGTAAGAGGAATATGGGTTGGATAAAATTATCCCATGGGGAGATGGAATAAAGATAAATAAGATTTCTAGTATCCACAATGAAAAAGTTATTTATCTCAAATAAAACTTATTATATTAACAATAATGCAATTATATTTTAATATAAATAATATTTGAATTATAATTTAAGAAATTCAAAATGACAAAAAATAAAATTTATTTTTAATTTAATATTATTTTTATTTATGCATTCGTCTTTAATTCTATCTTATAATATAAATTCAATATATGAATATAAGTATGTAATTACATTTATTACATATTTTAGGTATTTTTATTTTAGATATATTAGTACAGTTTACTATTTAATAAAATTTTATTAGAGAATGATGGAAGGGGAAAAAGAGATAATAAACAAAATGTTTAAAAAAGAGGGGAAAATAAAATTAAAATAGATTGGGGAATAGTGCCATGAGAGATTTTACCATATCTATTTGTGAACTTTTAGGTTCATTTATACTAATATGACCTTTATACCAAAAATGTGTTTAATATAATATAAATATATTTGACTTTATTATTACGATTCATCAAATAGTAAATATGATATAGCAAAATCCCACGATTTCATATCATATCCTATCCAGTTATATCTTGTATAGAAATTTAGATGACCAAACGTAACTTAAGGATCCCATACTGATTTAAGATTATTTCTTACATTATTTATTTCTATTTTTCTTTTATTTCAATTTTACTAGAGAGGAAACTACTCATGCTTCTCTCAAGCAACATTTACTAAAGTTAACCATTGGGGGTTCGCCCAAGTGGCCACCCTTCCAACTTGGAAGGGGGAGGTTAGGGGTTCAAATCCCCACCTTCTCAGGGGGGATTGGGATGGGGACGATTTCATTTCAGGAGTGGGTTTTGACTCCCATGCCCTGCAAGGAGGCAGGGCAAAAGTCTAAGAGTAAGTGTTAGAGTAGGATTAGAGTAGGACTGACCAAAAAAAAAAAAAGTTAAATGTGGGGTCACTCTTGATTTAAGAATAATGTTTGCCTTTTTTTTTTTTTTTTTGCCCTTTTTGGCTTTTTTCCTTTTCTCTGTCCATATGGAACAAAACTAGTGTATCTCTTTAAAAAAAAAAAAAAAAAGATTATTTGGTAGATAGCTAACTAATTATTAGGTTTCCAACAAAAAAAAAACTAATTATTTTTCAAATAATTACCCAAAATGGACATTATTTAAATTAAGGGCTTGGAGTGGGAAAATCATCTTAAATAAGGTCCATTGGCCGACGGTGACTTTTTCTGCCATCAAAGAAGGGATATCTTGGTCGAAAAAATTGTAATTATATTTTTAATTCTTTTTTGATTTGTTATCCTTTTTTTCTTTTTTTCTTTTTTTTTTCTTTTATTTTTCCTCTTCCCTTCCATGGACATGGCCGTCAACGGCAAGCAGATGTCACCCTCACTTGGCCCTTACCTAAGTCAGGTGAGGGCGTCCCTTGTCAAATCCGGGAGGGCAACCCTCGCCTGGGCTTGCGAGGGCAAGGTGGCCCTCGCCAACGTTAGGCGAGGGTTGCCCCCACCTAGGCGAGCAAGCGCCGCTCTCGCTTGAGTCAAATGAGGGTAGCCCTTGCTAGATCCGGAGGGCAACCCTCTCTTGGGTTGGCACGGGCAAGGGGTGCCCTTACTAGCATCGAACGAGAGTCACCTTTTTGCTGGTGTCGGTCAAAGGCAGCCCTTGGCGGGGTCGGGCAAAAGCGTCCCTTGCTAGATCCTCACCCTCACCTCAGTCCAAATTTGCTTCGCCATGGCCAGCGGAGGGAAGAGGGAAAAAGAAAAGATAAAAATTTCAAAGATAAAAGACAAAAATGCCCTTCAACCAAAGAGGTTATGCCCTTTTTTGAGACTTTTATGTTCACTTCAAGCTCTCATTCAAAACAAGTTACATTTCATGTCTTTATTTAAGACAATTTGGTTATTTCATGCCCTTATTTGAAACAACATCAACTTTGGACCCTTATTTGAGAAAATGAGAGAACTTGAGGCTCTTATTTGGAATTTTCCCTTATTTTATTAATGAGTTGTATGTTTCTTTCTTTTTTCAATACTATGAGACTATTATTCAAAAAATAACATAAGCATAAGTAAGAGGATAATCTTGAGTAAATTGCATATAATGCCTACATCAATCACAATATTCAAAATATAAATAAATTCTTATAAATTTGTACCAAAAATCAAAGTCGAAAATCCACGTTCATGAGGATAATCTATGGAAATGAACCAAACAATTTGCACCTAAAACTAACATTTCTTTACTCCAATATGTAATTAGGGCTTGCTTAAAGTATAATAATGGGGAAAAAGTTCATAACAAACATCAATGATACATTAACATGTAAATGGGTCTAGAAGAAGTGGTTAGGATAAATAAAAAGTTTTTTGGAAGGGACCTTGCTAAGTTTTTCCTTTAGTGAAATTGAAAAACTAAAAAGAAAAAAGGTGAGAAATAATCTTAAATAGTGTGGGGTTCACAACAGATGATGTAGTCAATTCAATATGACAATAGGTATCAAGAACCAATAACTGGATGGAAATAGGGCGAGCCTATAAAGAAATTGGCAACTTTTTGCCTCTGCCTAAAAAAGTACACAAAAGTTTATAAAAGGTAAGATTTATGGAGATGAGATAAGTTAGTGAGTCAAAAAAGCCAAATAAATGTTAGCCACCGTTCCAAATAAGTGATGATAATATAGAATTGACAAGTCACACAATCAGAAAAAAAGTTGATAATTACTTTAATTAGGATTGGTTGATAAGCAAGGCAAATAAAACTTAATAAATCAATAGAAAGTTGGCAAATTGGAGAAAATATAAAAAATTTGTGAGTAACTAAAATGAGACTTGGTAAACAAAAACAAGTAGGCAATTTAATAGGAGAAAAACAGACAACTCACAAGAGTGAATATTGGTAAATTCATAGTAATTGATAGGTTTAATGCGCTTAAAAAAAAAAAAAGACAAATAATACTCCGACAACATATGTTAATGAATTTAAATGAACCAAGTAAATTTTGTCAAGTAACCCAGATGAGAGTCGGAAGCATCCGGTATTGAGGACCACCCATACACATGGTTCCAAGTCTCAAACAATGCTACGAAGTGTTTGCTAACAATAAAAAAATTCAAGGACATTCTTCAAATCCTCTTTATTCTCATTACCATAAACACGCACAAGAAACTTTAGTATAAGAAACCCGGCAAAGGTCGCGGGGGATCCAACTGAAATTTAAACAGTAAATAGACGAGATTAACTATAGTAATTAACCCGAAATATTTCCACTTATAATAAGCTCAGTTCACATCGACTGATTTTGCCCTACTAACGCACATAAACTCGAAGCCGTAATCTCTCAGACGGATACTTATGCGACGGGATAAGAAACTTTGGAGGCAATTCCACAAAGGCCACCTTCGGCCCCAGAATCCCTCTGAATTCTCATGTACCCGCTCTCGCCCCAGGAGACATCCCAAGAGTTCCTCATCAACCAGTACTTCATCCCATCCGTATCCGTCCCGTACCCGACGACCGTCACCGCATGGTTCAGATCGGTCCCGCATGGGCCAGTAAAGACACCGCCTGCATAACTCTGGAACGCGCCCCGCTCGAGTCGAGTGCTACCGACACCGGCTGCATTGCCACGGCCTTCAGCATGTCGTCCTCGTTCGGGGGGACGTCCCTGTAGTCCGATATTTTGGCCTCGGCAACAGATGAGGCCTGCACGTCGCAGGTGCTGTCGACCCCAACGTACGGGTAGTTCGTCTCGGAGCTGATGCCATTGTTGTTGATGATGTACTCGAAGCCATTGTCCATCCAGCCGCCTTGACAGCCCTGGTTCCCGTCAGTGGCGCAGTCTATGAGCTGCTGCTCGGACAGGGTTGGTAGCACGCCAGTGGTGATCTGTGTGATTGCTTCGACCGCCGCCACCACGGAGAACGACCAGCAAGATCCTGTACACATAAGGTAGTGAGTTCTGCACTGATTATAATTCAATCATTAAAACTTCTCAGAAAAATTAATTTGTTTAGTGTTTCACAATGTAATATTCTATGACAAGTGGATTTAAGCTGGGCAATGCAATTGCTCGCATATCTTAGGATAGGCTTCAATAGTTAGCAGTAAATTTCTTACCACATTGGCCTTGGTTCTTTATAGAGTTGACAGCACCTTGTTTTACCCAATCGACGCTCTCCGGGATGCTATTCGAACCTTGGTACTTAAAAGAATTGACTTGGGAGGAGTTTCTGCGTGTTGATGATGGCAATTTGTATCCAGTATATGCTGCCACAAATTCCTCGTTGGTCAAGTCCGAGAACTTGTTCAATCCAACCTTGTAAGTCCTGTTCACCGCACCGTTGAACTCCTCGATGAACCGCAGGTTTTCAAGAAAATCTTCGAACGCTTCGCCTTCTCGGCGACATCTTTATAGTCGTGTTCGTGCCGACTCATCCACTCCTCGAACTTTTTAGTTGCGGATGGAATGTCGTAGGCACGAGATGCAGCACTTGACGCACTTGCACATGCACACAAGACAAGTATCAACCATATGGAGAAATTTTTTGCAAGTTTCAAACCCATTTTCTAATGAATAGATATGTTTGTGGTGCAGAGATTGAGTGAATCCGTCAGGTGTATTTATAGAAGGAAAAACTACACAATTGAACCCTAAGTTTTGGCTTAATGTGCAATATTGTCCCGAAATTTTTAATTTGTTCAATGCGATGCCTGAATTTTTTTGTACACGTTTAATTTAATCTCCAAATTATATGAAAATGTTCATGTTATCCTTCTATCAAATCAAGTTATTGAAAATTGCATTTGGCTTCCAATTTGGTATGTTTGAATATGGATTAAAAATAACATTACATCAGGATTATCCACATAAGATATTCTACTCAAATTAGAATATAATAATCATTTTAAGTTGTTTAACTCATTCAACTTGGACAAATGATTTTTCATTTAATTTGTTGATACAAATTATTATATCTTGAGTTGAATATCTTATATGAATAATCCACATGTAACATTATTTCTTCAACCACGACTCAAACTTACTAACTGGGAAGTCAAATTAGCAAATTCCGTTAAATGAATAGATGGAAGGAAAACATTGGAAATTTCTGTGTATCTAGAGACCAAATTAAATAGTTACCAAAAGTTTAGGGATGAAATACACATGATTACTTTAACCCACTAATCGGAGAGTTCAACTTTCTCCAATGCGGGATGGGGGGCAAATGTGGCCCTATACGTCCTCCACTTTGGTTGCTTTGAAAATCTTTTCAAAAGACCGTGCATGGATAGTTATTATCAAAACCTCATATACCCTAATTGATCCCCATATTTTCCCTCACTTATTGTAGTGATTAAGATAGATAGACGTGGGACAAAGGCAAGAATCATCCCGCGTGTCAAGCTGACATGGGACCCACAAATTCAAAGCCACTTCCCCTTTCACATTCCTATAGTTTAAGTACCTCCACAACATGATGTAACATCATCTAGAAGCTAGTCAATATGGAAACTCGTTTCAATTTCCAAGCGTCCGTTGCACGGAATCTCTTCCCTTTCACTTCTACAGGTTGTCATACTCTCTTTTCTTTTAGATGGGCAGAATTTTATCCGGACTCATAAGAACCTTTCTAGCAAGGGAACTTGAATCAGGCATGGGTATAATTTGGACACAAAGCTTGGCTTTTCAAAGTCAAGCCAACAGGGTCGTCTCTCTTGCTTCTACAATCACGGGGTGGATTCTTGCTTCTACAATCACGGGGTGGATACTACAATCACGGAGTATGCCCTCAAATTTAAAGTGTAAAGGTCAGTCAACCCGTTTGATTAGTCCACATGCTTGAACTTTATCGGGAATTGTTGGAAAAAAAATGGTCAGAGAGAGAGAGAGAGAGAGAGAGAGATCTAATTGTAAGAGAATGCTCAATATCGATAGAAAGTTTTAGGTGTGGAACCGACTTTCATTTTTAATTTTTATTATTTTTTCTACTTGTTATTCACGACATACCAAAAATAAAAACTTGTTATTCACGTAAATTGACATTTATCTAAGGAGAAATGCCTAAACAAGACGTCTGAATATTGACAATTGGATTTGCTTCATATTTATTTTTTGCAATTCTAAAATTTGATCATTTTTTTAAATTTCGATAGAAATGTCATTATGTAATTTCTCGCTTAATATAGGCTAAAATGCAGGATAAATCACAGATTAATTAAATAGCTATCATGGTCTATGCTCATGGAATGATTCTGCAAAAACTTATGAGAATATTAGTTAGCAAAACTCACGGGTCATCAAACAATTATCGAGTATTAAAAAGAAGTAATTTCTTGAGATGAACTTGATAAACTTGGTTTAAATATTTGAGATTAGACAAAGAACAAGGGGATGAGTCTATTCTACGTCAATGCATCTTGTCATCAAGCAAAAACCGTGTTTGCACAATAACTCCATAGACCTTTTTTTTGTTGAAAAAATAATCCATTTCATTCATTCCATTGAAGTGCTACAAAAGCTATGATGACAAGACTCAAAACAAGGCAAATCCCAAAGGAATTGGGGAGGATTAACTAGCTAATTAGATGGGAGACTTCCTTTTCTATGGACCTTAACTACCCAATTTGCCACTTGATTGGATTCTCAAGGAGAGTGGGCTACGGTCACTTTTCTAAGTTGGGCTAGAAGGGCGTTACATTCTTCGAATTGATGATTGAAGGCCCATGGTATGCTGTCAACAACTGATAAGCATGAGATAACCGATGTCCTATCAGTTAGCAAGTCCACGTGCAGATTGTGGTGTAATCGAAATTCAGGTTCCTCCCTCAAAGTCAACAGTGCTCTCTTTGCAACGAGGGTTTCCCGCTCAAGTACAAACAACGCTCGTTCCTTTAGGGCGAAGCCTATGATTATAGATCCTTGAGAGTCTCGACAAACTCTTGCCACCAATCTCTCTTACTCGCCTTTGATCCAAGAGCAATCAACATTAAATTTCCAGTCCCCAAGTTTCAAAAGCATCCATTGCCTAGGTAAAGCATTCCTTTTTCCTCGCTTAAACTTCTCACTAGGGAGCCATTGATTATGATTATCACTTACCAGAACGGCTTCATCAACAATTAACTCTAGTCTTGGCTGCCGTTGTTGAAATACAAAGCCATTTCGCCCATCGCATTTCAACCATAGTACATTCAAAGTCAGCTCTTGAGGGGGAAATTCGAACCCAGGGTGAGCACTTTCAACACCCATTTGTTTATTGTCTGTATGTTCACTAGAGATACCGATAATTTAAGTCAGTCTTCCCACATATTTTTGGACCAATCACATAGTAAGAAGAGGTGTTCCATGGTCTCTAGGATTTTTTCGGCCGAACAAACAAAGTGGATCAAGTACCATTTTTCTTTTGTATAGATTTTCTTTCTATAGTAAAGCATTTTGGCACACACTCTGTCATGCCCCGATCCTCAAGCATGTGCCCATCCCTCACTGGTCAATTAAATAGTGACGTCCTAGGACGCATTGCCGACCCATTCATTTTAAATATGCATGCAGAAGTATAATAAAATCCCCATACAATAAAACAATGGGATAAGAAATTGGGTGATAAAATTTCAAACTACACCAACCACACTCATATATATATAACACCACTAGTCATATATAATACAAGCCAAACCAAACTTTGTTTATACAAATACTTAAGGTTTACAGGGGTGGAGGTCTAACAACCACGGCTACTCATCATCACTAAACTCCTCTTGCTCCACATCCTCGTCCCCATTTGAGCCATCTGTCGAGTACACCAGGGACTCTGACTCTTCAAGCTTTGGATCATTCGCATCCTCTACCGCTGCTCCCTTAGGGTCTGTTGTACATTTACCAAAGGAAACCTCCAAAACGTACAGAGATACATTAGATTCCGGCACAGGACCCTCCCTTCGCCCATCATGATAGTGACAATACCATAACCGGTACTTATGGGGTACCTTTTCGAGTTCACCTACGTCATCCCAGACGGTGGATTTTACCAGTACATACTCCAATCCTTCAGGATGGGGGTGTATCGAAATGTGATAACCTTTCTCAGTGAGTTCCTCCGGTATACCAAAATGCTCGGGAGGAGGTGGAGGTGCTGCCATCTAAGGACCTGAAATGTTATCCCACAACGGAGTGAGACTACGTCTTAGCAAGTTCTGCCCTCCTAGGAAGCAAATACACCATAAGGGCTACCTAAACTTAACACAGATCAGAGGACTTACCTTGGCCTCAATTCCATCTTGCAAATTAATATCATTTACAGATGCCTCAAATCACGTCAATCAATCAATTCGTAACATCAGATCAAATCATTAATCAATCGACCTAGTTGATTACATGTTATCACGACCTCTCTCCGGTTGGCCAAATCAATACTATCTAATAAATCTGATCATATTAGGACTGCTCACTCTAAGCTGATATATAGATAGTATAGCTCTCGCTAAGATAATAAATAGTGTACCATTTTCGCTAAGCTGACATATCAAACCCTTGAGTTGATGTAGCACACTAATAATGCTCTCTCTAAGTTGATCATATTGATCTCGCTAAGCTAATTAGGTATACTGCTCTCGCTAAGCTAACATATCAGAGCCCATAGGTTAATATAGCATACCGTTATACTAATCGCAATCTAAGCTGACATATCACTCGTAGGTTGATATAGTATACCACCCCAACCATTTAATTAATTTATCGTTTTTATTATATCCGATAAAAATAGCCGTGTGTGGGTACACGATCGACGTTAACCAAAATACCGTAATTTCACTTTTGATCTTCCCACTACTTTCAATAGTCCAAAATTATTATTTTTTAATTATTTCTTTAGAATTTTTTAAATATTTTGAATGTTTTTCTTTTCTTTTTCCCCCTCTCTCTTCTTCCTCTGTTAGTTGCCTAGCCTACGACGACCGGTCAAAGGCTATAACTGGCGAGTGTTGGCCTCACTGGGAACTAAGGAGGAACGAGGTCGCCCTCTCCAAGATCTGGCTAAGGACAACCTTGTGAGCCTTCAACAAAGCTCGCCCTCACCGGATCGGCAAGGGCAACCTCTTATGGCTAGTCATCGTAGGCTAGGCAACCGGCGAGCAAAAGAGAGGGGAAAAAAAGAAATTTAAAACATTAAAAAATAATAAATTTTGTTCACGTCGGCATTTGCCGTGCCAAGTAAAATGGCTAGCATTCACATTAACGAATATTAGCCAAAATTGGCTGAATCGACTCAATTGGTAAAAAAAAAATGAAAAAGTGTTTATGATATAATTGGTAAAATTGAAAAATTTAGAACTGAATTAATAAAAATACAATAGGCTTAAGATTTTTTAAACAATTTATCTATGTTACAACTTACAATAACATTTGATTCTGATTTTAAACTTCTCATGTACTTTGAAGCCGTGCATTCAACACAATCAAGGATATTCCATGCTCACGAATTCAATATCTTCTGCAAAACGGTCTCATTGTGTTACATCTAATTTTGTAAATCATGAAATGAAAAGTTGCATTACATTGATAATCTCACGAAATTAGCCAAGTATTATTATCGTAAATAACACAAAACACAACGGATGAATGATTTGCAAAATCTTTTAAATACACTATTGTCGGTTACCACGAGAGAAAAGTCAGGGGTGGCTACTAATATTTACCACGTGTCAAATGTTGATTGGTCCTTTAACCTATTGACACACGTTTGGTAAAAGGTTGCAAAGGGAGTAGAAAAATTGTCAATTGCCTGTTGGAGCAGCGCCGTGGTACTATTCCATCGAGCGTGAGGATCATAATCCTTGTGCTTGCCGATCGCTATTATGCAGTACTAAAAAACCTATTTCGCATAATGTGATTTATTTTATGATCTTAAAATAGTATGAGTTAAAAGCATTTTGAAGAGATGAGCAGTCCTATTTCCAACACTTGAACCGTTCTCTTCTATTTTACCATTTTTATAGATATCAAGATAAAACCATTTGCTTCGATCGAAAATATATATTCAATAAAGAATCTAATTTTATTGCACAACATTACTCACATATTTGCTAGTATACCTTGAATTGTTACCAGCCATTATAAGGCATGCCAATAAATCATATAGAGAAAACAAAAACAAAAAGAATAGATGTATGGGAAAAATATCATGGAAAAACTTCCCCTATGTAAAAAGAACAAGATTGTTAATATCACCTAAGCCTCATAAAAATTAGTAAGAGTTTTCCTAATATGAGTTACATTAATTGATATTGTAATTTATCGTTTTATGGGATTAGTCTAAGGAGAGATAGAAGATTTCTTAATTAATCTAATAAAGGATTGGCTAGTATAGGCAAAATTAAGCTCAGCCCACAATGAGAGGGCCTGGCTGAATATTCTATAAATGGTGTTCAAGTCTCTCATCTAATCCTAATACTTACAATTATCCTTACAAAGAGCATTTCCTAAGCGCTAAGAATGAGGTGTCGTCTTATTGAGCTAGTGATACAAATGGCAATAGAGGAGAAGTTCTTGAGTTTGAATTATTGCTATTTCACATTGAGAACGATAGTCCAAATCAAGTGTGTTAATCTCTTTACTGTTTACATGAGTGGTTTGCCTGTATACGGGCCGTTTCTATCACGCCCCGAACCTCGAGCACGTGCACATCCCTCCGTGATCGATAAAAATGCGATGTTCCAGGATGCGTCGCCGACCCATTCGAATTATGCACATGTGGAAGCAAAATAAACAATCCCTATGCAACACAAATATGGGATAGAAAAGCAAGACAACAAATTTCACAAAACACTTTTATAAACAACCAAGGTCAGCCTACAAAGTTATATACAGAAGTCGAGGTCTCAAAAAGAAGTCCCTAGCTGACCCTACCCCGGACCCTTATCTAATTGGGCTCCGGGTCTACCACGACACCATTAGGGATGTCGGTGTCAAGAGGGTTAGCTATCTCCTCACCCTCAACAGCAGGTGCGTCGAAACCATCCAAGGGGCCCTCCCATTCCCCGTTAGGTCCATAACGAAACCAAGCCCTAAATTGATGAGGTACCAACTACGGTAAACCCTCATTGACTAAGATCGTGGTCACAATGAGCTCATGGAGTCAGGGAGTCCCGAGGACAAGGAAGAAAATACTCTGCTCGTTAAAACCCTCGTGGCTACCCAAAACGAACCGGCCTCACCTCCATCTAAGGACCTACAAAGATAAGCCAATGACGGGGTGAGACAATGTCTCAGCGAATTCACGCCCTAAACCCTATTAGGAAGGTAATACGCCTAGAGGCAATCTAACCATACATCACAGAAGACTTACCTCGCATCAGCACCTTCCTGCACGTTAGTACAATTCATATAACCAATGCATATAATAAATACACACATCAATTGGAATGTCTCACTCAAGTCTCAATCAATCACAAAAGTCCTGATTATAAGGCCAAATCGTTATGACTTGTCTCATTCTGTGCTACACGATTTTGTCCCATAATCATGTGCGTTTATCTATATCATTCACATATTCCAATTGATTGCGACCCCATGGGCATGGCCTACTCAACATTCGATGGTCTTTTGGCGTAACCAAGCATCGTCTCACCCCATTGATCACGACAATGTCTACCTTTCGACGGCAATCCTAAAGGAGTATTGGTACAGCCTCTACTGCGACCAGCATCCATTGACAAGGGCATCCCATATAGGGGGATCGTCCACTCGACTCACATCAGTGACGGATTCTCATAGGTGATCACACACACAACCAACCTCAGGTAAGGACATTGTGCATTGTACTCAAATGCCTCAATTAAAATAATGACCTTGGCCTATTTTCTTCATATTAAAAACATCCGGTAAAATAATCGTGTAAGGGTACATGGTCAACTTGAACTAGAAAATTGATGTCATTCCTTTTAAAAATCTAACTATATTATATATAGTACCTAAAAACATTTTTGGTTTCAAAACTTGACACTCGGTATTTTCTAATTAAATACCAAAAATTCACAATTTTGAAATAATAACTCAAAATTCACAATCATCACTCAATTGCACAATTTGATTACGCCACGACAATCAACACGAAATTCTGACAACCGACTATCCTCGTATAATTTCCACAAAATATTAAATAATTAAATAAATTACAAAATTAATCAAATAAATGCAAAATAATTAGATAAATAACTAATCAAGCTAAATATGCTAATCTAACCACCTAATTGGACCTAGAAAAAATAATGCATCTATCTACAAAAATCAAGCAATCTAATTAACCCTTAATTAATCTAATCTAACCACCTAATTAGCCTAATTAATCAGCTAAATCACTAATTAAACTAAACTAACCACCTAAATCAAGCTTAGCTTAATCTAATCACCCACTAAGAAAAATTAACTCCCTCACAAAGGTTTAGCAAGTAAACTCACTGGATTAGTGAGCTGATGAGTTCATGGCGACGACAACGTAAAGGCAAGTCGGACTCAAGCCTGTAGCGATGCCAGGGGAGGCCGGGAAAGGGCCAGAAACAAGCCACAAAGCTCACAGCTTGGGCTATGAGTTTGGCTCTGTCCAAGAGTCGAAGGAGCTGGACCAAAGGCGGAGCAGCAGGTGAAACGGGCTCAGTTGGCGCTGGAGGTGGCACCACAACTTGGACAAGTAGCAGAGAGACTTGGCAATGGTGAACAACGGCTGGACGACGTATGCACAGGCACAGGGCAGTGAGTAGGAGGCGGTGCAAGGCTGGAGTCATGCGGACTGGCACTCGCGGGCATGAGACTTCAGTGGCAGCTCGAGCGGGAAAACGGCGACACTGGCAACTTGGCAAGTCGACAGCTATAGGGGCTCGGCTTCTGCTTGCTTTCTCTGGTTTTCTAGCTCCAAAACAGCAACAATGGAGGACGAATTGCTGAGGAAGAAGAAGAAAGGGTTCCGCTAGATCAAGGGGGACCAAATGCCTACAAAGTCTTCTAGAAATATTCAATACACTCATCACTTGGCCCCCACCACCTTTGGCCATATCCACAACAGCCCTTAACCCTCAAATCTTCCTCCACAAGCCACCAAAGTGGTCCAAAATGTTGCTACCTCCCATAGCTACGAATTTGCAACATTTCCCTTCAATTTCAACTAAAATTCTCTTCAATTAAATCCAATTGGTGCCCAAAAATTCCAGCCAAGATATCCCCATTAAAACCTTGCAATTCCCTTGCCAATTGATCCCACTTGAACACGTTCGGTTGATGTTAAGTCACACTAAAATCACGTTCGGTTGAAATTAACC
The DNA here is from genome assembly GCA_014182375.1 of Eucalyptus virginea. Classification (NCBI taxonomy): domain Eukaryota; kingdom Viridiplantae; phylum Streptophyta; class Magnoliopsida; order Myrtales; family Myrtaceae; genus Eucalyptus; species Eucalyptus virginea. The sequence continues at coordinate 40,377,946 of CM024518.1, read as the reverse complement.
ACAAAATTGAACTCGATTTCAGAAATTAAAAGTTATGTTATATCATGATTTATTTTAGGAACGTCGACTCATCCTTCGAAGAATTTTCAGCGAGCTCGAGATTTTTTTGGAAAATCAATTTCGAAGGATTTGGAAAATAAAAGAAATTTGGAGGGGCCAAATTGAGGGGATTTTTGGCCTCCAAAGTGAGCTACTTGGTGAAGGGAAATTGTGGAAATTGTGTAGGCTTCCTCCTCAACAAAATTGGTCATCAAATTGGGGAAATTGGTGAAGAAATTGAAGTCCAAATTGATGAAATTCGTAGACTTGTGTGGGGGCTGCAACATTTGGCATCAAATTAGCTATTTGTGGGATTAAATTGCAAGAAAGTATTAGGGGACCAAGCATTTATGTGTACATATTTTTTTGTTGACTTTATTTCCCCCCTCCACAACTTCTTGAGCACGCCAGCTTCGCCGATTCTTCCCTCCTTTGCAGCTTCTGCTTCTTCATTTCATTTTCCCTTTTGTCTCTGCTTCTCTTTCATTTTTCCTTCAAAGCTCTGCCTCCACTCATGCCAACCCATTCTCCCTCTGCACTTCACACCTCACCAAAAGTACTCATGGCCGCCCATCATTTCCTTGCCCCTCCTCATGCTACCACTCGTTAGCCCACCTTCCACCGAGTCAAACGCCCCCATCGAAACCTCTTGGCATTGACTCCAGTAGTGACACCTCCACCCACAACTTCAGTCAACCACCGTCTCCCTCGATTTCTCGCCCATACCCCTGCTATAGCCCACTCAAGTCCAACCCAGCTTCCACCGAAGTAGATTCACACAGCCTCACCCTCACTTCGCCATTTCAGCCCAGTCTTGACTAGCCCAGCAACGCCTTCATTCTTCAATATAGCTGAGACAGCCTTTAGCCGTGGGCTGTAAGGCCCTCTCGGCTTGGTTCAAGCTCCCTTTGGCATCACTGTAACCCCAAATTTCAGCCGCCGTCACGCTGTCGTCGTCGTAAACTGGTTTTTGCGCTAAACCAATGAGTTCATGTCCTAAACTCTCATTGGGGTGTTAATGATGCTTCAGGGGTGTTTAGATTAAGTTAAGATTGGATTAGTGTAATTAGTAGTGTGATTAGTTAAATTTGTTAATAGGGTGGTTAGTGACTATAGTTAGTTAGTTTAATATGTGGTATTGTAGTTAGGATGGTTAGGGTAATTTAATTAGTCCAATAGGTGGTTAGATTAGCATTATCAGGCCTAAGTATGTATTTATCAATTTAATTTTCATTAATTTAATTAATTTTGCTATTTATTTAATTATTTAATATTTTCCTAAAATTATACTAGGATAGCCTCGTAGCTGGAATTTCGTGCGACTATCGTGGTGTGATTAATTTATACAATTGAGTGGTGATTGTGAATTTTGGTTTATTATTTCAAAATTGTGAAATTTTGGAATTTAATTAGAAAATACCAGATGTCGGGTTTTGATACCAAAAATGTTTTTAAGTACTATATTAGATAGTGGGATTATTTTACCGAGTATTTTTAATACGAAGAAAATAGGCCAAGCACATTATTTTAATTGAGACATTTGAGTGCAATGCACGATGTCCTTGGGTGCGATTGGATGGTCGTGTGATAGTTATAAGAATCCGTCACCCGATATGCGTTGGGTGGGCGATGCTCCTATGTGGAATGCCGTCTTGAGGTAAACGTTGCCGTGCTCGATGATGCGAGACGACGCCCAGTTACGCCGAAAGACTGTTGTGTGTCGAGTAGGCTGTGCTTGTGGGTACAATAATCAATTGGAATGTGTGAATGATTGAGATAAACACGCCTGATTATGAGACAAAATTGTGTGGCATGGAATGGGACGTGTCATAACGATTTGGCCTCATAATTGGGACCCTTGTGATTGATTGAGCTATGTGAGACGTTTCAATTGATGTGTGCATTTACTATGTGCATCTATTATATGAACTGTACTGACATGTAGGGAGGTGTTGAGGCAATGTGAGTCTTCTGTGATGTGTGGTTAGACTCCCTCTAGGCGTATTACCCTCTTAATTGGAGTTTAGGGCGTGAACTTGCTGAGATTTATTCTCACCCCGTAGGTGGCTGAAGGGTCTAGAGCGTAGGTGGCCTAGGGTTTTCTTTTGGACTTAAACCTTGGTTGTTTATGAAAGTGTGTTTTGTAAAAATTGTTGTCTTGTTTTTCTATCCCATGTTGAGTGTTGTCTGGGGATTATTATATGCTTCCGCATGTGCAATAAAATGAATAGGTCGGCGACGCGTCTTGGGACGTCGCAATTTTATCAATCACCAAGGGATTTGCGTGCGTTTGAGGTTCGAGGCATGACACTGGCCATGTGACCTTGCTAGCCACAATCAAAGCAAGCACCTGGCCTAGAATGGCACAGAGCTGATCTGTGTCGCCTTCCACAGAAGCGACATACGCCTATCTGACTCGATGTTAACTTCCTTATCCCACCATTCCTGTTGGGCAGAACAGGATACCTTCCTCCGATCATAGGTTTCTTCTCAAATCTATTTTTGTCATTATTTGACCCAAATCGCGACCTAGATGCTACGGCTTGTTCCTTCAAATTCTTCTCTATCAACCGGGCTCGTCCATATAACTCATTATAATTCTTAAGATCGAACGGCACCAGCGAATTTTTCAGCTCCAGTTGGAGGCCATCCCTAAACCTCCTCGCTTTGTCCTCGGGATCCTTGATCAATCTAAGAGCGTATTACGATAAATTGATGAACTTCGCCATGTACTAGTCCATAGACATTAGACCTTGACGAAGGCATTGAAATTCCACCATCTTCTGTTCCCTAGCATAGCTGGAGAAATACTTGCTGTTGAAAGTTCCAATGAAGGCGTCCCACACTGGAACCACGCCTTCTGGGAATACACTTCCTCTAGTGGCCCTCCACAAAGTACTTGCATTACCTTGTAGATGATATACTGCAAGGACGACCTTCTCCTCCTCTATGCACTCAGTAGTGCAAAGGCCTTCTCCTAGTCTTGGATTCAGAGGGTTGCAACCTCGAGATCTCCTACTCCCATGAACCTCGGTGGGTTCAACTTCAGAAACTGCTCAACGAGCTTATGCATCGGCCTCTCAACAACCACGTTCCCAAGTGGAACCTCGGTAGGTACAGTAGCAGCTACAGCAGTAGCAGTGGCATCAGCGACAGTAGTGACGGCTACGATAGCGGCGATTGTAGTGACAGCGGCATCAGCTTGGTTTGGGTTCACTACCTTACTACATTCCTTAACATCTCGATAGCCTGTATGATCCCATCGATTCTAGGATTGGCAGGGGATGCTACCCTAGCACCGACCGGCGGCGGCACTAATCCACTTACGCTGGCCTGAGCCTACGCTCTACCTCAACCACCTTAGGTACCGACCCTCGTAGGCGTCCTACCCCGAGTAAGGATCCTATAGTCCTCTTTCTAAGCGTTCTCTACTCTCGATCACTCATAGTACACTATCCTTATAGAACCCGCTTTCAAATTCCATACATAATTAGAAACTGAGTGATCCGTACAAACAAGCTACCAATTAGCTATTAATTACATGTATCGGCATAATAAAAAGGTCTTTCCATCACCCTTATCACTCCTACCACTAACCAGCTCTGATACCACTTTGGGTGGGGATGTCACGCCCTAAACCTCGAGTGCGCGCACATCCCTCGGTGGATGATAAAAATGTGACGTTTCAGGACGTGTCGCCGACCCATTCGAATTATGTACACACAAAAGTGAAATAAATAATCCCTAGAAAACACAAATATGAGATATAAAAGCATGACAACAAATTTCACAAAAAACTTTTATAAACAACCAATGTTAGCTTACAAAGTTATATATAGAAATCGAGGTCTCAAAAAGAAGTCCCTAGCTGACCCTACCCCAGACCCTATCTACTTGGGCTCCGAGTCTACCACGACATCGTCAGGGATGTCGATGTCAAAAGGGTTAGCCATCTCCTCACCCTCAACAGCAAGTGTGTCAAAACCATCCAGGGGGCCCTCCCATTCCCCGTTAGGCCCTTGATGAAACCACGCCCTGAATCGATGAGGTACCAACTGCAGTAGACCCTCATCAACCAAGATTGTGGTCACGATGAGCTCACGAAGCCAGGGAGTCCCGAGGATAGGGAAGAAAGTACTCTACTCACTAAACCCACGCGGCTACCCAAAATGAACCGGCCTCGCCTCCATCTAAGGACCTGCAAAGAAAAGCTCACGACAAAGTGAGACAACGTCTCAGCGAGTTCATGCCTTAAACCCCGATTATGAAGGTAATACACCTAGAGGCAGTCTAACCACACATCATAGAAGACTCACCTCAACACCTTCCTACATGTCAGTACAGTTCATATAACAGATGTATGTAATAAATGAACACATCAATTGGAACGTCTCACTCAAGTCTCAATCAATCACAGGGGTCCTGATTATGAGACCAAATTGTTATGACACGTCACATTCCATACTACACGATTTTGTCCCATAATCAGGCGCATTTATCTCAATCATTCACATGTTCCAATTGATTACGACCCCACGGGAACAGCCTACTTGACATTCGGTGGTCTTCTGGCATAACTAGGCATTGTCTCACCCTGTTGATCATGATAACGTCTACCTCTAGATAGCAATCTTGAATGAGCATCGATCTAGCCTCTACTATGACTGACATCCGTTGAAAAGAGCAACCCATATAGGGGTATCGTCCACCCGACTCACATCAGTGACGGATTGTCATAGATGATCACACACACAACCAAACTCGGCCAAGGACATCGTGCATTACACTCAAATGCCTCAATTAAAATAACGAACTTGGCATATTTTTTTCATACAAAAAATACCTGGTAAAATAATCGTGTGTGGGTACACGGTCAACTTGAACTAGAAAATTAATATCCTTCCCTTCAAAAATCTCACTATTTTATATAGTACCAAAAAACATGTTTTGCGTCAAAACCCGACACTCGGTATTTCTAATTAAATACAAAAAATTCACAATTTTGAAATAATAACTCAAATTTCACAATCATCACTCAATTGCACAATTTGATTACACCACGACAATCAACACGAAATTCTGACGATCGGCTTCCCGATATAATTTCCAAAAAATAGTAAATAATTAAATAAATTACAAAATTAATTAAATAAATGCAAAATAATTAGATAAATACCTAATTAAGCTAAATATGCTAATCTAACCACCTAATTTGACCTAGAAAAAATAAGGCATCCATTTACAAAAATCAAGCAATCTAATTAACCCTTAATTAATCTAATCTAACTACCTAATTAGCCTAATTAATCAAATAAATCATTAATTAAACTGAACTAACCACCTAAATCAAGCTTAGCCTAATCTAATCACTCACTAAGCAAAATTAACCCCCTAAGCAAGGCTTAACAAGTAAACTCACTGGATTAGTGAGCCAATGAGTTCACAGCGATGGTGACACGGAGGTGAGTGGGACTCAAGCCTGGAGCGATGCCAAGGGAGGCCGAGAAAGGACCAGAAACAAGCCACAAAGCTCATAGCTTGGGCTGTGAGTTCGGCTCTGTCCAAGGGCCAAAGGAGATGGACTGTAGGTGGAGCAGTGGCTAAAACGGGCTAGGCTGGCACGAGAGGTGGCACGACGACTTGGACGATCAACAGAGAGACTTGGCGACGGTGAATGATGGCCAGACAATGTACGCACGGGCACAGGGCAACGAGTAGGAGGTGGTGCAAGGCTGGAGTCGTGCGGACTAGCGCTCGCAGGCGTGCGACTTCGGCGGCAGCTTGAGCGGGAAAACGGCGGCTTGGCTAGTCGACGGTTGTAGGGGCTTGGCTTCTGCTTGCTTTCTCTGGTTTTCTAGCTCCAAAACAGCAACAATGGAAGAGGAATTGCTAAGGAAGAAGAAGAAAGGGTTCTGCTAGCTTGAGGGGGACCAAATGCCTCCAAAGTCTTCAAGAAATATCCAATACACTTATCACTTGGTCCCCACCACCTTCAGCCATATCCACAGCAGTCCTTAGCCCTCCAATCATCCTCCACAAGCCACCATAGTAGTCCAAAATGTTGTTGCCCCCATAACTACGAATTTGCAACATTTCCCTTCAATTTCAACTCAAATCCTTTGCAATTAAATCCAATTGGTGCCCAAAGTTCCCGGTAAGGTATCCGCATTAAATCCTTACAAATCCCTCGCCAATTGATCCCACTTGAACGCCAAAAATTCACCCAAAAACGGTCCTTTAAATTCCCCGTCCAAAATAGCCCAACTTTGATTTTTCGCCAAAAATTCGGACTTGCCAAAAATTCTTCGGAGAATGAGTCGACGTTTCTAAAATAAATCGTAACATGACAAAACTTTCAATTTCTAAAATCGGGTTTAATTTTGTGGTTAATTTTGTCACGCCTTGAACTTCAAGCGTGTGTACATCCCATGATGGTCGATGAAATTGCGAAGTCCCAGGGCACGTCGCCAACCCATTCGTTTTATTGTACATGTGGAAGCAAATAAATAAATTCTCAGACAACACAAATATGGGATAGAAAAGCAAGATAAAATTTTCACAAAACACTTTTTATAAACACACCGGGTTTATATATAAAAGTCTACAAAAAGATCGACTTTCAAAAAGAAGCTGTCCTACGACCTATTAGTCGGACACATTTGCCGATCCTTTGGACTCCACCTCCGCAGACTCCAAGGGCTTTGGGTTCTCCATAACTCCATCATAAGGGTCAGCTACACTCTCACCTAGAGTGGCGTTGACCGCAACAGCAAGGATATCAAAGCCCTGAAGGGGACCTACCCTAAACCCATTAAGTCTATGGCAAAACGACGCCCTTAATTGATGAGGTACCCTCTGAGGTAGGCCTTCATCGACCTAGATAGTGGTCACAACAAGCTCATAGACCCAATGACTCTTGGGGACAGGAACATTTATGCTCCACTCGATAACCCCCAAAATTGACCAAAACGTTCCGAAGGGATCGCCATCTAAGGACTTGAATCACGAGGGTCTCGATTATAAAGTTAAATCGTTATGACACATCCCATATTGTGCCAGACAATTTTGTCCCATAATTAAGCGCGTCAATTTCACTCATTCATATGTCCCAATTGATTACAAGCCAACGACCACGGCTGACTCTACAGTCAGCGGTCTTCCGGCGTAGCCGAACGTCATCTTACACCATTGAGCATGACAACATCTACCTTTAGACGTCATTACACTAGGGAGCATCGATCCAGCCTCCACTGCGACTGGCATCCATTGACTTGGGGCATCCCATATAGAGGCATCGTCTGGCTTAACAGCTCATGACGGATTCTCATAGCTCTCACATAATCATTCAATCCCGGCCAAGAACACTGTGCAATGCACTCAAATGTCTCAATTAAAATAGTGAACTTAGCCTATCTTCTTCATATTAAAAACACTCGGTAAAATAATTGTGTATGGGTCTACGGTCAGATTGAACAAAAAAAATTGATATCCTTCCTTTTAAAATCCCACTATTTGATATAGTATCTAAAAATATTTTCGGTGTTAAAACCCGACACCCAGTATTTTCTAATTAAATACCAAAATTTCATAATTTTAAAATAAATACTCAAAACCACAATCACCGCTCAATTTGCACAAATTAACATTCAAATGCATAAACTAAGTACATCACTGCAATCAACACAAAATTCCGATCACTTGGCTATCCCGGTAAAATTTTCAGAAAATATTAAATAATTAAATAAATAGCAAAATTATTTAAATAAATGCAAATAAATCCAATAAATGCAAACCTAGGCCGGAAATGCTAATTTGACCACCTAAACGGGCCTAGAAAATTAATACACCTATTCACATAAAATAGTACAATCTATTTAGCCCTAACTCAATCTATTCTAACCACCTAACAATCATAATTAAGTAATTAAATCACTAATCAAAACTAACTAACCACCTAAGCCATACTTAGCCTAATCTAATTACCTACTAAACATCATTAACTCCCTAAGCAGAGTTTAGCAAGTATACTCATCGGTTTTGTGGGCCGATGAGTTCACGGCGATGGCGACACAAAGGCAAGCGACAAACAAGTCTACAGTGATACCGAGCGAGGTCTGGACGGGGCCTAAAACGAGCCTCAAAGTTTCAGTTGGGCTGACACTTCGGCTTTTGCTCTTGGGCTGCAGGGTTAGACCGAGCGGCTTGGTTGGGCTGAAACGGCGAGGAGGCAGGCCAGGCGGCTGCAATGGGTGACGAGGATGGCTCTAGCAGCTGAACGGCAATGAATGGTGGCTGGAACAGCCCTAGCGAACGGTGATAGGCACGAGACAATGGCCTAGACACGCGGACAAGCGGGCACATGAGCGGGCAAGCGAGCGAGCAACGGTGTAGCGTGTGGGCGGTAGCGACGGCTCAAGCGGACGGCATGCGGGCGTGCGGCTTTGATGGGCAGTCGACGGGTTGCTGCTAACTCTCTCTTTGGTTCTTGAGCTCTCAATTAACACACAAATGGAGAAAGCAAGCTTAAGCGAGAAGAAGAGGACAGCTGTTGAAGAGGGGGCCACAAAATATCCACTCATCACTAATGCCCCACCATGCTCAGCCTTCATCCTCAACCACTTTGCTGCACCAAGGGTTCTCCAACAAGCCTCCCAAGTGGCTGAAATGTTGCTCCCCCATTGGCCTACGAATTTTGGAACATTTCCCTCCAAATTGAGCTCAATTCCTCTTCAATTAAGTTCAATTGGTGCCCGAAAATTCCCAATAAGGTGTCCACATCTAGCCCATGATTTTTTCTCATCAATTGAACCAACTTGACATCCAAAAGTGCACTATAAAATGGTCCTCTAATTTTCTCAGTCCAAAAACGCATAAATTTGATTTTTTGCCAAAAATTCGGGTTTGCAGAAAAATCTTCAGACGATGAGTCGAAATTCCTCAAATAAATCGTGATATAACAGAACTTTCAAATTCTGAAATGTTCAATTTTGCAATTAATTTCAACCGGATACGATTTTAGCGTAACCTAATCTTGCAAGTAGCTTTTAGAAATTTTTAGTGCAATTGACTCGTGGTCGATCATTGGCAACTCTCGGTTGTCGTGAAAATCTCGAGGTTTTAAATACGAGCATAGGGTACAAAATGACAGAAAAATTAGTTTAGTGTCGTTCGACGAGAATTTTGCAATTTGGCAGAATCACCCACACTTTAATTACATGCCTCAATCAAATCGACCTATCTCTGACCTCTGATCGATTTTGACGGTGCCATGTTGACCCTTGCAGATTAGCACGGTCGAGCAGTCGATTTCTGATTGAATTATTAAGTCTATTGCATTAAAATCCTTAACAACTTCACCAGATAGACTAGCTATCTCGTGAGTAATCAGCTCAGAGAAAAGAACTATAGGTGCGTCGATGAAAAGTCCAACTCATTCAATTGAAAATAGAATAAAAAAATCAGGATGTCACAAATTTCAACTAGACTTGATTTTAGTGTGACCTAACCTACCGGGTAGCTTTTATGAATTTTTAGCGTATTTGACCGGTGGTTGATTATTTTCAAGCCACATTGTACATCTTCGATTCATTTGCGACTCTCGATTATCATGAAAATCTTGAGGTTTCAAATACGGACATAGAGTATAGAAACGATAGAAAAATCGATCTAGTGCCGATTGACAAGAATTTTGTAATCAAGTGAATCACCCACATTTTAATTACATGCCTCTGTTGAATCGACCTATCTCATGTCTCTAATCAATTTTGACGGTGTCGTATTGACCCTTGCAGGTTAGTACGGTCAAGTAGTCGTTTTTTGATTAGTTTATTGCGTTTAGATTCCTTAACGACTTCACCTGATAGATTAGTTATCTCGTGAGGGATTAGCTCAGAGAAAAATATTATAGGCGCATCGATGAAAAGCCCAACTCATTCAATTGAAAACAGAATCAGAAAATCAGGCTGTCACACCCAGGCTAGCCTTAGCAATTGAATGTCTTTCATAACTGAGACATCACTTTGTCTTAAAAATTTTCATAAATGATTTTGAAATATGTTTTGTTTTTTTTTTAAATATCACATGTACCCCTCATATATATAATCTCATCATGCATTAAAAATTGCCTGTGTTTATAATTGGCGTATGCCCTTGGTAATAAGTGACCCGCCGACGGTTCTCTTTCTTGCTTGATTGGTTGAGAAATAATGTTCAAAAGACCTTGCATGGTTAAATTTTTGCATTACATGTGACTTTTAGATGAATGGTAGGGTCGATACATGATATTGAGGGAAAACCCTAGGATCACATAGATCACTTGATTGGGAGACTAATAAGCATTATTGGCCATGCGAGAATACAATTGGTCAATAATTACTATAAGTCACCAAAGAAAAAAAAAATTGATTGGATAAGTGTCTTAGCGGGACCCTCGCATGAAAGATAAAGGCCGACCCCTAGGCCCCAAAATTTGACCTTCGTATTGCACTTCCATTAAATGATTGATCTCGACATGATGTTTTGTTTTTTATTGTTTTGATATGTATGCTTGTTTCTTTCCATTATATGCACCTAGTTAGAAGTTTCTTAGATTAGATTTAGGTTATGACCCTGAAGATGGAGAAAGCACGAAAACGGTGGAGGTCGATGTCCATTTTGACCATTATCATATACTATTCATTTCCCCGACATATGTCTCGGGTTCCATTTGCTGTATAAAGCCTGACGAGTTGCGGGTTTTCTCTCTTTCTCTCATTTTTTTTTTCAATTGTGTTTCTCTTTTATATTTTCTGGGATTGCATGGTAGATGTACTGTTTTCCTTGATTATTTACTTATTGTCTTGTAATTTCAATTCCATCGATTGCTTTCTTTTCTTGTTTTTATAGAAATAGAATGGAATGAAAATAACCAACCACGCATGATCACTTAGTTTAGGACTAATGATCCCAAAAATGTAAAAAGAAACGCATGGACATGTTAGAAAAACACAACATACTATTTAGGTACCGAAATGGCGCTAATAGAAATATTAGCGTAACCCAAGTCCCCGAACTTAGATATTTGGTTGCGTAGGAATCGAGAGAACACTCCTGACCCTCGATTGGGTTTTCTAGCCAACCCCTAAAATGAGGCTAGTGGCGAGACCGTATAAATAAACCCATTGCGTGGGGTACGAGATTTGATTAAACTCATCATGATTGAGCATACTCAATATGGGAGTACCCTAAAGGATGAAGTGATGACATTTTTATGGGTGAGACGTACTATCGAGAGGACTACCATGATAAAGGTACCCTTAAATCCGATATCCACACCCAACCCCTTCTTCTAAAGTGTGTCGCCCATGTGGGTATGGATCGCGACACTCCACTATCACACAGGATACGAGCTTGGAGACCTCGCAATCTCGTGGAGGGAACTCACGAGAGGCTTGATTCGAAAGGTGTCGCGACCTTCCTGAAGGTGAATTACTCAAAAGGGCTAATGGATTACTAAGTCCGAAGACTTGGTACGGACTCTCCCAAGTCCTATCAATCGCGATTTGATACTAAGAATTTAACCCATTTAAACATGTAATTATACTCAATTTGGAGCCGCCACAAACTAATTAGGGTTGATTAGAAACCCAAGTATGGGAGAATACTTTACTCTTGCAAACCAAAGATTCAATAGGTCCGGGAACATGATTACGCTAGATTAATCTAATGCCCTTTCGGTACCTTTTCATTTTAATTTCAAAAATATTTTGCAGGCAGTATTGATTGATTTTAACCTAAGCTACTAACATGCAAATGGTGGTCATGCGGATGCACACTCAATGAAATAACATTCAATAAACTGAAGTGATAGATTGTAAGAAATTATAAACTACAACCTTATTAAGGGGCTATTCTCTAAAAAAAAAAAAAAAAAAAAACTTATAAAAATGCTAATAAAAATGCATGTGCTACATGATATGGGATGTATGACGTGGTAATTCTATATGCATGTTCTTTTTATGATTTTTTAATGATTTTTTTTATTACACATATGCAACCTACACTAACAATGATGACATGAAATGGGATTAATTATGAACTAACCTATTAACTAACCAAGTAAATGACCTTTGTGTTTTCTTTTTTTTAAATGACTTAATAATTCTTATTAAGAAAAACAACATAATGATGCAATACTAATCTTTAGTTTTTTTTAATTAAAAACTATACGATGGAAATATTAAAACATTAACCTATGACCCACTAATTAAAGCGCAACATGTGGTGTGCACATTATGAAATCTATATAACCTAAATAACATTTTTTGTTCTTTTTTTTATTAAAGGAAAATTATCCTAATTCTATATGAATCTAAAAAAAATAAAATGCATTGCTTTAAACATGAAATGTGTATGGACCTAAATACCTAAATTCTAGATATGACATGTGATACATGATATGTAATGAGCAAATAATGATAACACACCAAAATATATGTCCTATTGAAAATTCACCAGTGTAAATCAATGACATATTATCTTAATGCAAATCAATTATGCTAAGCAGTCCATAAATTTGCCATGAAAAGTCGAAATAATCAAAAACCTAACCTGACGTCTCTCGGCTCAATATTTTTATTATTGTGACTTAATATGACAAATTTCCTAATCGGATAATGATAAAAATAAATCAGAACAAATCAAGTTAGAATAAAAAACTATGAGTCCGAATACTCTAACTAAATTTAATGTAAAAAATTTACCTATTCCGCGATACGGTTTCCTCGAGGGGTGGCACCGGCACAAGTGATTGCCTGCGATGGTGGTTCACCAAGGGTGATGGGTCCTAGTGGCCGGAGCTCCAGCGAGATTAGGCGAGGTCCGGCGAAGGTAGACCTGCAACAAAACAGGGGATTGCTTCAGGCAATAGCTGATAGCACAGCAAGGACAGCAGCAGGTTGTCGGTCACAGCAGCAAAGGTGCTCAAGTGAAAACGAGCAGTGGGCAGCGCGAGGCACAGTGGGCAACGTGAGGCGGCACCGGGGTCACATTGCAAAGGCGCGGTGATTGAGCGACAGCAGTAGCGTGGCAATCAGGGGGTTCAGGGACCGGTAGTTCAGCTTGGTGAGGTGATGACCGGTGAAAGCTCGAGCTGCAGAGGTGTGGTGGCGTCGGACTCCGACAAAGGGTGCAATCGCTGGATGCCGAGACGGCGGTGCTCGTGGAGATGCAAGGACGTTGGCTGCTCAAGGTTGTAGCGGAGGTGCTGGATCAACGGCGTTGGCAATGGATGGAGAGCAGAGGCGGCAGAGGCAGCATCACGACTTCAAGGACTATTCTTCAATCGTCGTCGCCGACGCTGGTGTGGGTCTCGCAGACAGAGGCTAGCGGGAGGAAGAAAACCCACACGAAGAAGACAACCTTTGGGCTTTTTTCCTTTTCTTTTTCTCTCTTTCCTCACGTCACTCACGTCTCTCTATGTCGCTGCCTGCACATTTCTTCTGTGTCTCTTCTCTCTGTTGCACTTTTCACTTTTTCAGCAAAGCTTCTGCTGACTTCTCTCCTCCCCGAAGACTTTTTCCTTTCTTTTCTTACCAAGAGAAATTCTCCTCACTTTTCTTCTTTCTTTTCACTTGTGTATTATTTTCTCCTTCGACGAAGACGAAGAGAAGCCACCCTTGTTTCGAATCCTCGCATCCTTTATTTATAAAGAAAAACTCAAAGTTATTTTTGCAACTGACATATTCACTCAACAACTCAACAAGAAAAATGGCTCTAAAATCACACAACAACTAATTTTTTTGAATTTTAAAATGAGGATATATGTTCAACAACAAAGATGTTTTATTATTAAAAATTTCAAAATCTGCCTCCACAACCAAATGTTTTATTTTATTTATTATTTTCTAAAAGATTAGGTGTCAACAAAAGGCAAGGTGATGACGTCTTTTGGAACACGAGTCATGAGGGAACTCTCATGATCAAATACCCATAAATCCAACATTTTCTCCTTTTCTCTCCTCGTGATGATGAGAGATTCGAGGGCGGCGAAATCGGGTTGCAACAGTGTCACACATTAAAATTTTGCTAACGTGACTGTTGATATGACAATGACATCACTACCACGTTAGTATTTTCATCCTATCAGTTTGCCATGCAAACTTCCATAATCCAAAAAGTAATATGTAGATCTTCAAAATAATAATAATAATAAAAATAATATTATGCCGTCACAAAGCTTGTCATGCACTCTATAATGTTATAGAATTCGTAGCATGAAAATAATTATACGTAAAGAAATATGCCTAGAAAGTTTTGGCAACTTTGAGTTCGAGTCTGATTTTCTCGCAAATTGTTGGTCAAAATAGCTCAAAATTTCCAAAATCATTCAATGACATATTGGCCACAGCATTGATGAAAATCGTATGAAAAGTAGAACCATTTTCGGAACATGCCATTTTTTATTTTTCAAGGTGGCAAACAAGGAGCGCATTCTCAAAACGGACGCAAATGAAAAGGGGGAGACAAGCAACTTACTCTACCAACGTCGGGTTGCAAAATCCCACCTCAAATCCTAAGAACCGAAGTTGCTGCACGTAATGCTCGATTATCCGCGTCGTTTGAAAGTGTAATCACGCACTCGGACTAAACATGTCCCCTGATCTCATACTTTGCTTGCGATTCTTATGTGATGTCGGTCTTACACACGTACCCGAGAACTCACTTTGTTTCTTTCTTTATTTCTTCTCTGTCAACCCAACACACACAAGCACACACATCGAATCTATTACTTGTAAGTCCAATACTGTCGCATGCACGCGTATCTTGTTCTTTCTTTCCCTTTCTTAATCGTCAGAGTAAGAGGACTTATTTAACTTCTTGGTTGCTCTCTGCAAAGGAAATCTCAGGCGGAAATGGATTGGGATTGGGTCAAGCCCACTCAATGGTGGGTCAAGTCCAAAACCCCATATATACAATAGAAATTACCCAAGCATAATACCCATTATTGGACCTAAGCAAGTTCTTAAAAAAACTTCGAGAGCTCCAAGATGTAAAGTAACTAGAGGATATTCTCTCCTCTAGGGAAGAGAAAATATAGAGAGGCATTGGGTTGAATAAGACATGTGAGCCCTCGCACGTAAAAATAAGAAACGTAGTCCGATAGCCCACCACATAAATTGGCAGGTACAAACCGCCCCTGCTAGAGGAAAATCCCGATTCTTGGTGAGATAACCTAATAACCAACACTAGGGATCCAAAGACTGCCTGGAACTTTCAGATGGATACAGGTTGGGATTGGGTCAAGCCCAATAAAGGGTGGCCAAACTCCAAAACCCGGAAAATATCATAGATATTTCTCTAGCATTATACCCATGGCATTTGTATGTGAGGAATGCATTCTAGAGACAGAGAAAATCGTACATTGAACACGAAATTGATTCACATTTTGTGGGAATTAATACGTTGTCCGCATCATAATTCTGTGGCTAGACTATACGCTTAAAAGCAGACGACGATAGCTAAAAACATATGATTAGAAGAAGCAACACGAACAGCAACTCGTACTCATAGGACGCTTAAGTTCTGGGCATGTATGTTTTAAGTGTTATTCTTAATCAATGGATAAGAAGCTTCCGATGCAAGTCCACACATTCCTTTAGAACTACCACCGCCTCTCTGAATCCTCATGTAACCGCCTCCACCCCATGCCATGTCCCAAGAGTTCCTGATCTTCTAGAAATTGATTCCATCCTCGCTCTTCCCGTACCCAAAGACAACAACAACGTGGTCCAGCTGCGAGCCGCAATCCCCATTGAACACGCCATGTCTATAGCTCTGGAACTCCCGCCTGCTTGCTGTGATAACGACCGCGACTAGTTGTTGGGCGACTGCCTTCATGAGCTCATCCTCACTAAGCGGCACATCTGCAAAACCCTTGATTCGCACCGTGTGTTCTGCTGTTTTTGTTGCATTGCAGATCCTGTCCATCCCATGGGATGCATAGGTATCCTGGGACGTGATTCCTTGGTTTTGGATAATGAATGAAAGCATTGTCTGGGTAACCGCCTCTACAACCGTAGCTTGTGGCATCACAATCTATCAGTTGTTGCTCAGAGAGCACCGGTAGTTTGCCGCTTGTGATCTCCACGATTCCTTCTACTGCTGCTACAACTAAGAATACCCAGTAGGATCCTACGTAATAGTTATTGACCTTTATAACTATGTGAAATTACCCTATTTCCGTAATTGTGATACATTGATGTCTGGCTTCTCATTCTAATATGCCAGGCATTTGTTTGGTGTAGTTGTGGCTGTGACGTAGTTGTGTTGCACTGTAGTTGTGCTATGATGAGTAGTTACATATATTTTAAAACTAAAGAACCTCAAAACTGGGTGAAACATCTTCCTAAAAGCTGTTATAAATTGTTGCAGCTATCGAGAGTTCATTAAACAATTTAATAAAAGATGCAGAACTCCTATTTCAAAATTGCAGCTACCTAAAGAGAATTATACCAAACAGGCTCTAAGTCACTCATATAATGTAAATTTTCCAGAAGTACATATGTTTTGTGTAATGTCAACTCATTTACTTGAAAAAGAAAAAAGAGTCAAGACACAATCGCAATGTTTGTGCTTACCACATCTGCCTTGATACTTAATATGGTTTACAACACCTTTCTCTACCCAGTCAATGTTATCGGGAACATCGTCGGACAGATTTTTGTGGCTATACGACGTCGTTTCGGCGGGCTCTGGTTGCTTGGATTCCAAGTATCCCGTATGGTTTCGGACGAACTCCTCATTGGTCAGGTCTGAGAATTGGTTGAAACCTAACTCAAAAGTTCGACTCCCAGACCTTTTGAAATCCTCAATGAACCGCAAATTCTGGGTAAAAATCGCCTGGCATTTTGCCTTCTCCTGTGGGTCCTCGTAGGTCCGAAATATTCGGACATCCATTGCTGGTGCTGCTCTGCAATGGTGGGCTCTCGCAACATGCGGACTGACATCGCTTGCCACGCCCAAGCGCCAAGAATTAGAGCAAGAGAGATGATGGATTCACTCTTGAACGTAAAAGGCATTGAAGTGGATGTGAACATTTTCTTTTGTGAAAATGTGTTTTCTTCTTCTTCAGTGCGATATTTGGAAGTGGAATGTGATGAGATAGCTGCAGCAGAGATGTATATTCTTAGGCTCTTCATAATCAGGCCATACGAAAAAAATTGCGTCAATTTTGAGGTGGAAATTTTGTTACCAATTCCATATTTTCTATGGAAACATGAAGCAGAAAGCCATGCATGTTCTAATACGAGTGATTCTTGCGCATACACCACCGCAGGCAAAGACTTTGTCACATTTTTTGACTACTTAGAGAAAAATATCGCATCTCCATATTACATGATATATGCACTAATGGACCACATCAAATTTTCCTATACAAACATTGTGAAATTACGCTTACATTTTGCATGGACTCTTAATCAAATCCTGTAGACCTGCAACTTGATTTCTCAAACATCATTAATTTGAATGAGACTAGAACTGTCACTAACCTATACTAGGTTGGTTAAGAGTCAAGTAAAGTGTGGGAGTCTGCCTTAACGTTGCGAACCAGAGTCAAGTAAGGAAGACTAGTTTTAGCTAGCGCCCATTACAAATCCCTCTTTTTTTTTTTTTTTTTACGAAAATACTCTTTCATGCAATCATTATTTATTTATTTTTATGTTTAGACACACAAGTGTAAAGTGGACATCCATAAATGCACAAACAATATTATAAAGCCATCGTTGACAATCGGATAGATTATTCAAACAATATAAGAAAGCAATAAAACCGTATGGGGCAAAATTAATACAAGACCTTATTATAATGCGCCAATGCGAGACCCCAATGAGCAAAGCAACAAGTGCTTTAGGAAGAATCAATCATACCGAACATGCAGGTGCAATGTACAAGGCAAATAAATAAAAAATTTAAAGAAGGTGACCTAAAACTATTCTACGTGTAAGGCAAGCCTAAATCTAATGCAACGGATGCGCTTTTTATATTTCATGTATTAAAAATGAACTATTCTAAATGATAAAATACTGCATGGTTTAATCTATATGCATTTTTATAGATTCTTTTTTTTTTTTAATGGAGATGCTTTATAAATGACCAAGCATGTGCATGGTTTTTATTTATTTTTTTCCTTAATGCCGTGCAGAAATGATTCTAAAATAGTAATAAGATAAATAAATAACCGAAATGATTCTAAATGTGTAGCGATTTTTATGGAGAAATCTAAATCTCTCTGATTTTTTTAATTTCTTTAATGCAGTGCAAACATGAAAATAGTAATAAACGAATTGATTTGAAACTCACCAATAAATGAAAAAATATATATATGAACCTTTTTTTCCCTTTTCAGTCTCCTTGGTACCATGAATTGGTTAAAGATAAACGAATTGATTTGAAATTGTCTCTTATTATATTCCACTTTTCTTCGTGCACCTTTCTGAATTTCAACACCTTTATTAACCTAGACTTATAAAAATAAACAAAAGTAACGTGTGTGTGTGTGTGTGTGTGTGTGTGTGTGTGTAAGGAATAGAGACGATTGCGTGCGTAAGGAGGAGAGATGATTGAGAGAGAGAGAGAGAGAGAGAATTAAGTGAATGATTAATATTGATCAAAAGTTTTATGTTCCTCAGCTGACATTTATCTAACAAAAAACTCCAGAAGCTTTACAAAATTATGAATATTGACAACTAGATTTGCAAACAATTTTTTTTTTCTTTCTATTCTAAACTTTAATAGAATTTTGAATTTCGATGGAAAAGTCATTCGGTAATATTTTTCACTGAAAATAAGCATGACAAATACCAGACTAATCAATGGTACTAACAATATTTCCACAATTAGCTAAAATGGAGGCCTATCATGTTCCATATCGAGATTGTATCAATTATAGGGTCGTGTTTTACTCCAATCCCAATTAATTGAAAGTTCATCTAACTAATTTTTAATTGATGTATTATAAATGTAGATACATATATGTATGTATGTGTGTGTATGTTTGGTCAAGTTCGCATATGATTAATAGATACAATTATTTTAATTTTCTAATCGGAGAGTTCAACTTCCTCTAACGAGGGATGGACGACAAATGTGACCCTATACCCCCTCCACTTTGGTTGCTTTGAAAATCTTTTCAAAACACAATGCATGGATATTTATTATCAAAACCTCATAAACCCTAATAGATCCTGACATTTTTCTTCACTTATTGTAGTGATAAAGATGGGTAGACGTCATAGATGGGCAAGAATCATCGCGTCTGTCAAGCAATCACGGGACCCACGGATTCAAATCACTTCCCTTTTTCACTTTCATGAGGTTTAAGCAAATCCACAACATGATATAACATCATCTAGAAGTTTGTCAATAGCAAAACCCTTTTCAAGTGTTCAATGCACGGATTCTCTTCCCTTTCACGTCCACAAGTTGTCATACTTTTTTTTTTTCTCGGGTAGATGGGCAAAACTTTATATGGGTTCGAATTTCACTGAGATAAAATTTTGAAACCCAATTAATTATAAATAAAATTTTGAAACCCAATTAATTATAATTTTGTTTTGTTAGAATGTTAGTCCCAAAATGATTGCGATAAATTTAAAGTAAAGAAGTTGGGACTTCTCAGCTCAAGCCCATCCTCTCGGGAAAAAAAATAAATATAAAATTAATAGCCCATAGTGTTGATTTTGGTTCCTCTCTTTTGGAAAAAATAAATAAATAAAAAAAGTCATATGGAATGCTTGGTTCAAAGGAAAACCTTTTGTAAATTTCAGAGTTTTCAAGTTTTATACCGTAAGGTTATTTGTTTTATATAAAAAATTCGCTTGCCAAGCGGATGTATGGGTGCGTTTCTGTGTAGATGTCTTACGGAATAGATCATGGCAACGTGTTCGGTTTCCGATCTCAGTTGACCACTTCATTCCATATGCACAAAGAGGAGTTATTTTAAAACTGTAATTTCGAAGCATATCGATTTCGGTGGTTTAAAGTCCTTTCAATTCTAAAGTTTGAATTATTTAAATGAACAAAAGAAAAGAGACCATCATGTCTTCTCTTCTTTTCTTTTTTCTTTTTTATTTATTATCGTGCCCGTATACAAAGATAGAGATGCCGGTTCCTCTCCATTTTCCATTTCCCATTTTATTCCATGACCAACTTCATCCCGTCGGTTCAAATGTTGGCCTTTCTTTAAAAACAATGAATTTACCCATTGAATTTCTAAATCAACACATATTTTTGTTTTAAATACTTGATTTAAATACTAATTTATTATAATTGATCATAATCCTTTGCAAACTCATTTTGTAATTCCTGCTACTCGAGTTGATAAAAGTATCTATGAACTTTTAGCATACAACAACTTATTTCACAAAACATCATAGGTTGGCCAATGACCTATATATCTATGGTTGAGAAAGAAGAAATTCACCATACCACAATTAAATCCACAATAACTCACAAGGACCCTTCTAGCAAGGGAACATTGAATCAGCCACAGTAAACGCTTGGCCTTTCAAAGTCAAAGTCAACGTGGGTTGCCCTCTTGCTCCTACAATCACGGGGTAGACGGTTTGAAATAGAGCAGTGCCAAGCATAGTAAAACTAGTCTCTATGAATTGGGGATTCTTATTCGGTACCCTAATGGTGTACAAAAGATTAATTACCCAAGCAATCTATAAACGGTATTTTATTTTGGCAAATGAATTCATTCCATTAGTAAATGTGAATTTCGATCTACGTAATCAATATTTTATATTGACGATGTACTTGATATGAATCTATATAATCTATACATTTAGTAATGTAATAAACTGTACAAGTGGATATTTAAGTATAGCACGTCACAAGTCCCATGTTATTGAACAAAGTATGCCCTCAAATTCAAAGTCTAAAGGTCAGTCCACACGCATGAACTGGAAATTGTTGAATAAAAACAAGAAATGGTGAGAGAGAGAGAGAGAGAGAGAGAGAGAGAGAGAGAGAGAGAGAGAGAGAGAGCTTTAGTAGTATGTGAATGCCTGAACAAGACTTAGGTGTGGAACCAAAAGTTTAAGGTGTGGAACCGACTTTCAATTTTAACTTTTACGCTTTATTTAACTTGTCATTCACGCAAGTTGACATTTATCTAACGAAAAATACCTGAACAACACGTATGAATATTGACAACTAGATTTTGTTCATAATTTTTTTTTTGTAATTATAAAATTTGATAGAAAAGTCATTAAGTAATATCTTGCTTAAAATAAGCCAAAACACTTGATAATCGCAAACCAATCAGGTCCTATTATGTCGTTCTCACAGAATGATTTCAGAAAAACTTATGAGATTATCAATTTGCAAATAAATAAGTAAAATTTGCAGATCATTAAACAATCATAGAGTATTAAAAAGAAGTAATTTCTTGAGATGAACTTGATAAGCTTTGTTTAAATATTTGAGATTAGGCAAAGAAAAAGGTGATGAGTCTATTCTATGTAAATGCATCTCGCCCATCAAGCAAAGACTTTGTTAGCATAATAAGTCCATAGAGCTTATTACTCAAGTTTGGACATTATAGGGAGATAGCAACAATTGATTAGCATCCATATCAAGTACCATAAAATATCATCAACTTAGACCAATGTTGGTTTATACAAATAAAAACTGTAGGGATTCTACGAGGACAATCTACCTTTTACTTATTTCCAAGGACTTCCTGAAACTGTTGATTTATTAAATTACAAAATCTTTCGTTTAGAATGATCTTGAAGGTCACACCCATCGAGTCTCACCTAATGTACTCAACTATAATATTATCATGGCCTACCTTTTATGTTTAGAGGGAAAAGATATAAATTTAGCAGTGTTGCCTAAAAGGTAAGCCTATGACCTTCAATTAGGCACAGGCCCTCCCAAACTCATCTCTCGCGCAATGATGAGGTATTCAATTTTAGCTTCAATCAACACTATGAGAATTTTTTAATGAGAAGTCACTACTAGCCTATTAGGAGATCGGTTAGAAACCAAGTGAGGCATTGAAGTATACCTCACATCCTATGCAACTAGAGATATAGGGTTAGAGAATTGATTACATTAATTAATCAACTAGTGCCCTCTCCACACTTAATCGTCGGACAGTTTGGATTGATTTTAAATCTATCCACTAACATGTGAGGCGATTATGTGAGTCCGAAATTATTGAAATAACAATTAGCAATCAATGAAACATTAAATAAATTGCAAGGCAAAGTGAGAATCAAATGCTAAGAAATAAGAAAAAATCACATTTCTAACTAGACAAAAGGGAAACCACGATCAATATATTGATGGTGCGTGATCAAGTGATAATCAAAATAGATTTGTGCAAACAACAACCTAACATTTGTCTTTAAGAACATTCAACCTTCGGCAAAGCAAAGCTTGTTCAATTTTGAGCATAATTTTTTGCTCACCCTTTTCCCACCCCTTTTTAGCTTCTTACATCCCCTTTCCACCTTGAATCGACGAAATTATCCCTCATCGGTCTTAGTGTTAAGATTATTTCTTACCTTTATTTTCTTTTCTTTCTTTGGAAATTCTCACACATTTAGAATTGACAAGACATATGTACTTGCAAATAGTTCCAATGGATTGTCTTATAGTGCAATTTAAATTGTCATATTTTTCTTGTCAATAACTAATTATTTCATGTAATCAAGGAAAGATAATATTTAACATAACTTTTAAGATAATAATGGATGTTTATAACTTTTTTATGGAGTTAATATTTTCATATTTTTAAATCTTTTGAAAATATCTTTTAAAAAGTTGTGCAATGTTGGTAAGAAAAATAATAAAAGCTGGAATATCAGATTCACCAAATTCATTCTTTAAAACTAGTCGATTATTTTGTTTACTTTTACTTGTACTTTGATTATTTTTTCAATAATGGTTTGCTAGTTTTTTTTTTTTTTTGTACAACTAATTAACACAACAACTTGTAAGTTATCTGCCAAATAAATTAATTTTTGAAAAAAAAAAGGACACCAATTTCGATCCAAATGGGAAAAAAAGAATATCGAAAAAAAAGAAAAAATGTAAGAAATAATCTTAAATCAAGAGTAAGCCTCATATTCAACCTTAATCTTTGTTGTTTGAATTGAACATGGTAGATTTGTCTTTAGTAAATTTCAAATCAAACAAAAAGAAGAAAAAATGTAAGAAATAATCTTAAATCAAGAGCAAACCCATAATGGATAATTTGTTCAATTCAAGGGGTGTCAAAAACCGAAAAAGGGTGGAAAGCCATCACTATTTCTACCCCTTATTGACTTATGACACCCTAATTTACGTTAATTGGCTACACTATTCCTTATGGCTACGTTTGGCACTCAGGATAAAATTTGGCATAGAATAAAATTTATCATATCCTGTGTTTAGTGCTTACTTAAGACGAGATGAAGTCGAATGTAAGAGGGATATGGGTTGGATAAAATTATTCCATGGGGGAGATGGAATAAAGATAAATAAGATTTCTAGTATCCATAATGAAAAAGTTATTTATCTCAAACAAAACTTATTATATTAACAATAATGAAATTATATTTTAATATAAATAATATTTGAATTATAATTTAAGAAATTCAAAATGACAAAAATAAAATTTATTTTTAATTTAATATTATTTTTATTTATGCATTCATCTTTAATTCTATCTTATAATATAAATTCAATATATGAATATAAGTATGTAATTACATTTATTACATATTTTAGGTATTTTTTTTTTTATTTTAGATATATTAGTATAGTTTACTATTTAATAAAATTTTATTAGCGAATGATGGAAGGGGAAAAAAGAGATAATAAACAAAATGTTTAAAAAAGAGGGGAAAATAAAATAAAAATAAATCAGGGAACAGTGCCATGAGAGATTTTTACCATCTCTATTTGTGAACTTTTAGGTTCATTTATACTAATATGACCTTTATACCAAAAAATGTGTTTAATATAATATAAATATATTTGACTTTATTATTACGATTCACCAAATAGTAAATATGATATAGCAAAATCCCACGATTTCATATCATATCATATCCAATTATATCTTGCTTAGAAATCTAGATGACCAAACGTAACCTAAATGTCCTATAGTGATTTAAGATTATTTCTTACATTATTTCTTTTTCTTTTTCTTTTTCTTTTTCTTTTTCTTTTACTTCAATTTTACTAGAGAGGAAACTACTCATGCTTCTCTCAAGCAACATTTACTAAAGTTAAATGTGGGGTCACTCTTGATTTAAGAGTAATGTATCCCTTTTTTTTTTTCCCCTTTTTGGCTTTTTCCTTTTCTCTGTCCATTTGGAACAAAACTAGTGTATCTCTTTTAAAAAAAAAAAGTTTATTTGGGTAGATAACTAACTAATTATTATGTTTCTAACAAAAAAAATACTAATTATTTTTCAAATAATTACCCAAAATGGACATTATTTAAATAAGGGCTCGAAGTGGGAAAATCATCTTAAATAAGGTCCATTGGCCGACGATGACTTTTTATGCCATCAAAGAAGGGATATCTTGGTCGAAAAAATTGTAAATTATATTTTTAAATTCTTTTGATTTGTTATCCTTTTTTTCTTTTTTCTTTTTTTTTCCTCTTCCCTTCCATGGACATGGCCGTCAACGACCAGCAGAGGTCACCCTCACTTGGCCCCTGCCTAAGTCGGGTGAGGGCGTCCCTCACCAAATCTAGTGAGGGTAACCAACCCTTGGGCTTGCGAGGGCAAGGGTGGCCCTCGCCAACATTAGGTGAGGGTTGCCCCCACCTAGGCGAGCAAGGGCCGCCCTCACTTGAGTCAAACAAGGGTAGCCCTTGCTAGATCCGAAGGGCAACCCTCTCTTGGGTTGGCAAGGGTGAGGGGTGCCCTTACTAGCATCAAACGAGAGTCACCTTTGATGGTGTTGGTCGAAGGCAGCCCTTGGCAAGGTCGGGCAAAAGCGTCCCTCGCCAGATCCTCGCCCTCACCTCAGTCCGACTTTGCTCCACCATGGCCGGCGGAGGGAAGAGGGAAAAAGAAAAGAAAAGAATTTAAAAGGTAAAAGACAAAAATGCCCTTCGACCAAAGAGGTTATGCCCTTTTTTGAGACTCTTATGTTCACTTCGAGCTCTCATTCAAAACAAGTTACATTTCATGTCTTTATTTAAGACAATTTGGTAATTTCATGCCTTTATTTGAAACAACATCAATTTTTGACCCTTATTTGAGAAAATGAGAGAACTTGAGTCTCTTATTTGGAATTTTCCCTTATTTTATTAATGAGTTGTATATTTCTTTCTTTTTTTTATACTATGAGACTATTATTCAAAAAATAACGTAAGCATAAGTAAGAGGATAATCTTGAGTAAATTGCATATAATGCCTACATCAACCACAATATTCAAATTTTAAATAAATTCTTATAAATTTGTACCAAAAATCAAAGTCAAAAATCCACGTTCATGAGGATAATCTATGGAAATGAACCAAACAATTTGCACCTAAAACTAACATTTCTTTACTCCAATATATAATTAGGGCTTGCTTAAAATATAATAATGGGGAATAAGTTCATAACAAACATCAATGATACATTAACATGTAAATGGGTCTAGAAGAAGCGGTTAGGATAAATAAATAAAAAATTTTGGAAGGGACCTTGTTAAGTTTTTCCTTTAGTGAAATTGAAAAACTAAAAAGAAAAAAGGTGAGAAATAATCTTAAATAGTGTGGGGGTTCACAAGAGATGATGTAGTCAATTCAATATGACAATAGGTATCAAGAACCAATAAATGGATGGAAATAGGGCGAGCCTATAAAGATATTGGCAAATTTTAGCCTCTGCCTAAAAAATTACACAAAAGTTTATAAAAGGTAAGATTTATAGAGATGAGATAAGTTAGTGAGTCAAAAAGCCAAATAAATGTTAGCCACCGTTCCAAATAATAATGTGAATTGATAATATCAGAAAAAAAGTACAAGTCACTCAATCAGAAAAAAAAGTTGATAATTGCTTTAATTAGGATCGGTTGATAAGCGGGGCAAATAAAACTTAATAAATCAATAGAAAGTTGGCAAATTGGAGAAAATATAAAAAATTTGTGAGTAAATAAAATGAGACTTGGTAAACAAAAACAAGTAGGCAATTTAATAGGAGAAAAGCAGACAACTCACAAGAGTGAATATTGGTATTGAGGTCCACCCATACACATGGTTCAAAGTCTCAAACAATGCTACGATCTGTTTGCTAACAATAAAAAATTCAAGTACCGTCTTCAAATCCTCTTTATTCTCATTATCATAAACACGCACAAGAAACTTTAGTATAAGAAACCCGGCAAAGGTCGCGGGGGATCCAACTGAAATTTAAACAGTAAATAGACGAGATTAACTATAGTAATTAACCCGAAATATTTCCACTTATAATAAGCTCAGTTCATATCGACTGATTTTGCCCTACTAACGCACATAAACTCGAAGCCGTAATCTCTCAGACGGATACTTATGCGACGGGATAAGAAACTTTGGAGGCAATTCCACAAAGGCCACCTTCGACCCCAGAATCCCTCTGAATTCTCATGTACCCGCTCTCGCCCCAGGAGACATCCCAAGAGTTCCTCATCAACCAGTACTTCATCCCATCCGTATCCGTCCCGTACCCGACGACCGTCACCGCATGGTTCAGATCGGTCCCGCATGGGCCAGTAAAGACACCGCCTGCATAACTCTGGAACGCGGCGCCGCTCGAGTCGAGTGCTACCGACACCGGCTGCATTGCCACGGCCTTCAGCATGTCGTCCTCGTTCGGGGGGACGTCCCTGTAGTCCGATATTTTGGCCTCGGCAACAGATGAGGCCTGCACGTCGCAGGTGCTGTCGACCCCAACGTACGGGTAGTTCGTCTCGGAGCTGATGCCATTGTTGTTGATGATGTACTCGAAGCCATTGTCCATCCAGCCGCCTTGACAGCCCTGGTTCCCGTCAGTGGCGCAGTCTATGAGTTGCTGCTCGGACAGGTTTGGTAGCACGCCAGTGGTGATCTGTGTGATTGCTTCGACCGCCGCCACCACGGAGAACGACCAGCAAGATCCTGTACACATAAGGTAGTGAGCTCTTCGCTGATTATAATTCAATCATTAAAACTTCTCAGAAAAATTAATTTGTTTAGTGTTTCAGAGTGTAATATTTTATGACAAGTGGATTTAAGCTGGGCAATGCAATTGCTCGTATATCTTAGGATAGGCTTAATAGTTAGCAGTAAATTTCTTACCACATTGGCCTTGGTTCTTTATAGGGTTGACAGCACCTTGTTTTACCCAATCCACGCTCTCCGGGATGCTATTCGAACCTTGGTACTTAAAAGAATTGACTTGGGAGGAGTTCCTGCGTGTTGATGATGGCAATTTGTATCCAGTATATGCTGCCACAAATTCCTCGTTGGTCAAGTCCGAGAACTTGTTCAATCCAACCTTGTAAGTCCTGTTCACCGCACCGTTGAACTCCTCGATGAACCGCAGGTTTTCCAAGAAAATCTTCGAACGCTTCGCCTTCTCGGCGACATCTTTATAGTCGCGTTCGTGCCGACTCATCCACTCCTCGAACTTTTTAGTTGCGGATGGAATGTCGTAGGCACGAGATGCAGCACTTGACGCACATGCACATGCACACAAGACAAGTATCAACCATATGGAGAAATTTTTTGCAAGTTTCAAACCCATTTTCTAATGAATAGATATGTTTGTGGTGCAGATATTGAGTGAATCCGTTAGGTGTATTTATAGAAGGAAAAACTACACAATTGAACCCTAAGTTTTGGCCTAATGTGCAATATTGTCCCGAAATTTTTAATTTGTTCAATGCGATGCCTGAATTTTTTTGTACATGTTTAATTTAGTCTCTAAATTATATGAAAATGTTCATGTTATCCTTCTATCAAATCAAGTTATTGAAAATTGCATTTGGCTTCCAATTTGGTATGTTTGAATATGGACTAAAAATAACATTACATCATGATTATCCACATAAGATATTCTACTCAAATTAGAATATAATAATCATTTTAAGTTGTTTAACTTGTTCAACTTGGACAAATGATTTTTCATTTAATTTGTTGATACAAATTATTATATCTTGAGTTGAATATCTTATATGAATAATCCACATGTAACATTATTTCTTCAACCACGACTCAAACTTACTAAATGGGAAGCCAAATTAGCAAATTCCGTTAAATGAATAAATGGAAGGAAAACATTGGAAATTTCCGTGTATCTAGAGACCAAATTAAATAGTTACCAAAAGTTTAGGGATGATATGTATATTGGGTCAACGTCCAGAGTCCATTTGTGTAGTTGCCTCCTTATAGAAGTGAATATGAAATCAATCTATTTCAGCAATTTAAGGGCAAAGAAAGTCGGTGACAGAGCATGGTCAATGTCATTGTTTACTCAATGAGTGCGTGTTGTTCATGATGTCCAAAGCTAAAGAGAAAGATGCTTTTATGGTCCTTGATCTTTCTCTGGCTTCACTTAAGGTTTCTGTAACCATGGTGTACACAGCTTGAGGATTTACTCGGTAGGTTCTTTTAAAGCTAAGCAGAACTAGATTGGTTTGAAAATGTCCCTAATTATATTTTACTTTTCTTCGTACACCTTTCTACATTTCAATGCCTTTATTGACCTAGACTGATAAAAATAAGCAAAAGTAACGTGTGAGGAAGAGAGATGATTGTGCGCATGTGTGTAAGGAAGGGAGACGCCTGAGAGAGAAACAATGGTAAGTGAATGATCAACATTGATCAAAAGTTTTCCGTGCCTCAATAGACATTTATCTAACAAAAAACTTCCGAAACTTTATAAAATTACAAAAATTGACAACTAGATTTGCCTATGATTTTTTTTTATTCTAAACTTTAATAGTATTTTGAATTTTGATAATAGAGTAAGCCAAAACACACAATATATGACAGACTAATCAATGGTACCAATAATTAGCTCAAATGGATGCCTATGGTGTTCCATTTCCAAGATGGTATTAATTATAGGATCGTCTTTTACCCCAACCTCTATTAATTGAAAGTTCATCTTACTAATCTTTAATTGATGGGTTCCAATCGTTGACAACACACACATATTTTGGTCAAAGTTTCCATATGATTAATACACATGATTACTTTAACCCACTAATC
This sequence comes from Eucalyptus virginea, assembly GCA_014182375.1. Lineage (NCBI taxonomy): Eukaryota > Viridiplantae > Streptophyta > Magnoliopsida > Myrtales > Myrtaceae > Eucalyptus > Eucalyptus virginea. The sequence goes on along the minus strand of CM024518.1, from coordinate 40,348,691 downwards.
GGAGAGTTGAACTTTCTCCAATGAGGGATGGGGGGCAAATGTGGCCCTATACGTCCTCCACTTTGGTTGCTTTGAAAATCTTTTCAAAAGACCTTGCATGGATAGTTATTATCAAAACCTCATATACCCTAATTGATCCCCATATTTTCCTTCACTTATTGTAGTGATTAAGATAGACGTGGGACAAAGGCAAGAATCATCCCGTGTGTCAAGGTGACATGGGACCCACAAATTCAAAGCCACTTCCCCTTTCACATTCCTAGAGTTTAAGTAACTCCATAACATGATGTAACATCATCCAGAAGCTAGTCAATATTGAAACTCGTTTCAATTTCCAAGCGTCCGTTGCACGGAATCTCTTCCCTTTCACTTCTACAGGTTGTCATACTCTCTTTTCTTTTTTTTTCTTTTTTTTGTCGGTCCTACTCTAATCCTACTCTAACACTCACTCTCAGACTTTTGCCATGTCTCCTTGTAGGGCGTGGGAGTTGAAACCCACTCCGAAAATGAAATCGTCCCTACTTCAATCTCCCCTGAGAATGTGGGGATTTGAACCCCCTACCTTCCCCTTCCAAGTTGGAAGGGTGGCCACTAGGACAAACCCCCAGTGGTTTACTCTCTTTTCTTTTAGATAGGCAGAATTTTATCTGGACTCACAAGGACCTTTCTAGCAAGGGAACATTAAATCAGGCATGGGTATAATTTGGACACAAAGCTTGGCTTTTCAAAGTCAAGTCAACAGGGTCGTCTCTCTTGCTTCTACAATCACGGGGTGGATTCTTGCTTCTACAATCACGGGGTGGATACTACAATCACGGAGTAATGCCCTCAAATTTAAAGTTTAAAGGTCAGTCAACCCATTTGGTTAGTCCACATGCTTGAACTTTATCGGGAATTGTTGGAAAAAAAAAATGGTCAGAGAGAGAGAGAGACAGAGATCTAATTGTAAGAGAATGCTCAATATTGATAGAAAGTTTTAGGTGTGAACCGACTTTCATTTTTAACTTTTATTATTTTTTCTACTTGTTATTCACGACATACCAAAAATAAAAACTTGTTATTCACGTAAATTGACTTTTATTTAAGGAGAAATGCCTAAACAAGACGTATGAATATTGACAACTGGATTTTCTTCATATTTATTTTTTGCAAATCTAAAATTTGATCATTTTTTCAATTTTGATAGAAATGTCATTCAGTAATTTCTTGCTGAATATAGGCTAAAATGCATGATAAATCACAGATTAATTAAATAGCTATCATGGTCTATGCTCATGGAATGATTCTACAAAAACTTATGAGAATATCAATTAGCATAAATTCACGGGTCATCAAACAATTATCGAGTATTAAAAAGAAGTGATTTCTTGAGATGAACTTGATAAACATGGTTTAAATATTTGAGATTAGACAAAGAACAAGGGGATGAGTCTATTCTACGTCAATGCATCTTGTCATCAAGCAAAAACTGTGTTTGCGCAATAACTCCATAGACCTTTTTTTTGTCGAAAAAATAATCCATTTCATTCATTCCATTGAAGTGCTACAAAAGCTATGATGACAAGACTCAAAACAAGGCAAATTCCCAAAGGAATTGGGGAGGATTAACTAGCTAATTAGATGGGAGAGTTCCTTTTCTATGGACCTTAGCTACCCAATTTGCCACTTGATTGGATTCTCAAGGAGAGTGGGCTATGGTCAATTTTTTAAAGTTGGGCTAGAAGGGCGTTACATTCTTCGAATTGATGACTGAAGGCCCATGGTATCCTGTCAACAACTGATAAGCATGAGATAACCGATGTGTTGTCAGTTTGCAAGTCCACATGCAGATTGGGGTGTAATCGGAATTCAGGTTCCTCCCTCAAAGTCAACAGTGCTCTCTTTGAAACAATGGTTTCCAGCTCAAGTACAGACAACGCTTGTTCCTTTAGGGCGAAGCCTATGATTATAGATCCCCGAGAGTCTCCACAAACTCTTGCCACCGATCTCTCTTGCTTGCCTTCGATCCAAGATCAATCGACATTAAATTTCCAGTCCCTAAGTTTCAAAAGCATCCATTGCCTAGGTAAAGCATTCCTTTTTCCTCGCCTAAACTTCTCATTGGGGAGCCATTGATTATGATTATTACTTACCAGAACGGCTTCGTCAACAATTAACTCCAGTCTTGGTTGCCATTGTTGAAATACAAAGCCATTTTGCCCTTCGCATATCAACCATAGTACATTCACAATCAGCTCTTGAGGGGGGAAATTCGAACCCGGGGTGAGCACTTTCAACACCCATTTGTTTATTGTCTTATGTTCACTAGAGATACCAATAATTTAAGTCGGTCTACCCAAATATTTTTGGACCAATCACATAGTAAGAAGAGGTGTTCCATGGCCTCTAGGATTTTTTCGGCCGAACAAACAAAGCGGATCAAGTACCATTTTCCTTTTGTATAGATTTTCTTTCGATGGTAAAGCATTTTGGCACACACTCTATCACGCCCTGATCCTCGAGCACGCGCCCATCTCTCACTGATCGATTAAATAGCGACGTCCCAGGACGCATCGCCAACTCATTAAAATGAAAAATCTTGATATTGACCGCATCTACATTATAATGGGAAAATTATCTAAAAAGCCATAAAGCTATTGCATTTTTACCAATTCAGTCTCCAACCTTTCAATTTTGCCAATTGAATCCTAAATCATTTGAATTTTTTCTAATTAAGTCTATTTAACCAAAATTGGCCGAAATTTGCTAACTTGGACACGGGGCTGTCCCATATGATACAAGTAGCACTAACGTTAACAAAATTTATTATTTTTTAAATATTTCTTTAGAATTTTTTAAATACTTTAAATGTTTTTCTTTTCTTTTTCCCCCTCTCTTCTTCCTCTGTCAGTCACCAAGCCTACGACAACCAGTCAAAGGCTGTGACTGGCGAGTGTTGGCCTCACTGGGAACTAGCGAGGAATGAGGTTGCCATCTCCAAGATCTGGCTAGGGACAACCTTGTGAGCCTTCAACAAAGCTCGCCCTCCCTAGATCTTGCGAGGGCAACCTCGCGTGAGGCCAGTGAGGTCGACCCTCACTAGCTTTGGCAAGGGCAAGCCTCGCCCAATGCCAACCCTTGTCGGTTGCATCTTATGGCTAGTCATCGCAGGCTAGGCAACCGGCAAAGGAAAAAGAGAGGGGAAAAAAAGAAATTTAAAAAGTTAAAAAATAATAAATTTTGTTAACGTCGGCATCTGTGATGCCAGGTAAAATGACTGGCATTCACGTTAATGAATACTAGCCAAAATTTGGCTGAATCGACTCAATTGGTAAAAAAATGAAAAAATGTTTATGATATAATTGGCAAAATTGAAAAATTTATAACTGAATTAATAAAAATATAATAGGTTTAAGATTTTTTAAACAATTTACCTATGTTACAACTTACAATAACATTTGATTCTGATTTTAAACTTCTCATGTACTCTGAAGCCGTGCATTCAACACAATCAAGGATATTCCATGCTCACGAATTCAATATCTTCTGCAAAACGGTCTCATTGTGTTACATCTAATTTTGTAAATCATGAAATGAAAAGTTGCATTACATTGATAATCTCACGAAATTAGCCAGGTATTAGTATCGTAAATAACACAAAACACAACGGATGAATGATTTGCAAAATCTTTTAAATACACTATTGTCGGTTACCACGAGAGAAAAGTCAGGGGTGGCTACTAATATTTACCACGTGTCAAATGTTGATTGGTCCTTTAACCTATTGACACACGTTTGATAAAAAGTTGCAAAGGGAGTAGAAAAATTGTCAATTGCCCAGTGGAGCAGCGCCGTGGTACTTTTCCATCCGGCGTGAGGATCATAATCCTTGTGCTTGCCGATCGCTATTATGCAGTACTAAAAACCTGTTTCGCATAATGTGATTTATTTTATGATCTTAAAATAGTATGAGTTAAAAGCATTTTGAAGAGATGAGGAGTCCTATTTCCAACACTTGAACCGTTCTCTTCTATTTTACCATTTTTATAGATATCAAGATAAAACCATTTGTTTCAATCGAAAATATGTATTCAATAAAGAATCTAATTTTATTGCACAACATTACTCACATATTTGCTAGTATACCTTGAATTTTTACCAGCCATTATAAGGCATGCCAATAAATCATCTAGAGAAAACAAAAACAAAAAGAATAGATGTATGGGAAAAATATCATGGAAAAACTTGCCCTATGTAAAAAGAACAAGACTGTTAATATCACCTAAGCCTCATAAAAATTAGTAAGAGTTTTCCTAATATGAGTTACATTAATTGATATTGAATTTATCGTTTTATGGGATTAGTCTAAGGAGAGATATAATAATTCTTAATTAATCTAATATGAGATTGACTAGTGTGGACCAAATTAAGCTCGGCTCATAATGAGAGGGCCTCTGGCTAGAAATTTTATAAATAGTGCTCAAGTCTCTCATCTAATCCTAATACTTACAATTATCCTCACAAAGAGCATTTCCTAAGCGCTAAGAATGAGGTGCCATCTTATTGAGCTAGTGATACAAAAGGCAATAGAGGAGAAGTTCTCAAGTTTGAATTATTGCTATTTCGCATCGAGAACGATAGTCCAAAATCAAGTGTGTTAATCTCTTTACTTGTTTATATGTATTATTGATTCTAGCTATGGGGATCTTGGGTTGCATTTTCGCATCTTACATGAGTGGTTTGCCTGTATACGAACCATTTATATCACGCCTCAACCTCGAGCGTGCGCGCATCCCTCCGTGGTCAATAAAAATGCAACGTCCCAGGACGCGTCGCCAACACTTTCGAATTATGCACATGTGGAAGCAAAATAAACAATCCCCAGGCAACACAAATATGGGATAGAAAAGCAAGACAACAAATTTCATAAAACACTTTTATAAACAACCAAGGTCAGCCTACAAAGTTATATACAAAAGTCGAGGTCTCAAAAAGAAGTCCCTAGCTAACCCTACCTTGAACCTTATCTACTTGGGATCCGGGTCTACCATGACACCATCAGGGATGTCGGTGTCAAGAGAGTTAGCTATCTCCTCACCCTCAACAGCAAGTGTGTCGAAACGATCCAGGGGGCCCTCCCATTCCCCGTTAGGTCCATAACGAAACCACACCCTGAATCGATGAGGTACCAACTGTGGTAAACCCTCATCGACCAAGATCGTGGTCACGATGAGCTCACGGAGCCAAGGAGTCCCGAGGACAGGGAAGAAAGTACACTGCTCACTAAACCCTCGTGGCTGCCCAAAACGAACCGGCCTCGCCTCCATCTAAGGACTTGCAAAGATAAGCCCATGACGGGGTGAGACAACGTCTCAATGAGTTCACGCCCTAAACCCTATTAGGAAGATAATACGCCTAGAAATAGTCTAACCACACATCACAGAAAACTTACCTTGCCTTAGCACCTTCCTATATGTTAGTACAATTCATATAACAAATGCATATAATAAATGCACATATCAATTGAAATGCCTCACTCAAATCTCAATTAATCACAGGGGTCCCGATTATAAGGCCAAATCATTATGACACGTCTCATTCCGTGCCACACGATTTTGTCCCATAATCAGGTGCATTTATCTCAATCATTCACATGTTCCAATTGATTACGGCCCCACGGGCACGGCCTACTCAACCTTCGGCGGTCTTCCAACATAACCAGGCATCTTCTCACCCCATTGACCACGGCAACGTCTACCTTTAGATGGCAATCCCGAAGGAACATCGGTCCAACCTCTACTGCGACCGGCATCTGTTGACAAGGGCATCCCATATAGGGGCATCATCCACCCAACTCAGATCAGTGACGGATTCTCATAGGTGATCACACACACAGTCAACCTCGGCCAAGGACATCGTGCATTGCACTCAAATGCCTCAATTAAAATAATGAACTTGGCCTATTTTCTTCATATTCAAAACACCCAGTAAAATAATCATGTGAGGGTATACGGTCAGCTTTAACCAGAAAATTGATATCATTCCTTCTAAAAATCCAACTATTTGATATAGTACTCTAAAAACATTTTTGGTTTCAAAAAATCGACACCCGGTATTTTCTAATTAAATACCAAAATTCACAATTTTGAAATAATAACTCAAAATTCACAATCATCACTCAATTGCATAATTTGATTACACACGACAATCAACACGAAATTTTGATGATCGGCTATCCTCCAATATAATTTCCGAAAATATTAAATAATTAAATAAATTACAAAATTAATTAAATAAATGCAAAATAATTAGATAAATACCTAATTAAGCTAAAATGTTAATCTAACCACCTAATTGGACCTAGAAAAATAATGCATCTAAGCTAAAAAATCAACAATCTAATTAACCCTTAATTAATTAATCTAACCATCTAATTAGCCTAATTAATCAACTAAATCACTAATTAAACTAAACTAACCACCTAAATCAAGCTTAGCCTAATCTAATCACCCACTAAGCAAAATTAACCCCTAAGCAAGGTTTAGCAAGTAAACTCACTGGATTAGTGAGCCGATGAGTTCACGGCGACGACAACGCGGAGGCAAGTGGGACTCAAGCCTAGAGCGATGCCAAGGGGGGCCAGGAAAGGGCCGAAAATAGGCGACAAAGCTCATAGCTTAGGCTATGAGTTCGGCTATGTCCAAGGGCCGAAGGAACTGGACCAAAGGGGCTAGGATGGCGAAATGGGCCAAGGGGACAAAGCAAGAGGTGGCACTACGACTTGGCGGGCAGCGGAGACTTATGGCGATGGCTACGGCGGCGGCGAAGAACGTACACATAGGCACAGGGCAGCGCGCGGAGAGGGTTCAAGGCTAGAGTCACGTGGACTGGCGCTTGCGGGTGTGCGACTTTGGCGGCAGCTCAAGCAGGCAAACGGGGACATCGGCGGCATGGCTAGTCGACGGATGTAGGGGCTCGGCTTTTGCTTGCTTTCTCTAGTTTTCTAGCTCCAAAACAGCAACAATGGAGAGGAAGAGCAAGGAAGAAGAAGAAAGGGTTATGCTGGCTTGAGAGGGGGACAAATGCCTCAAAGTCTTCAAGAAATATCCAAACACTCATCACTTGCCCCCACCACCTTTGGCCATATCCACAGCCCTTTTCCCTCCAATCTTCCTCCACAAGCCACCAAAGTGGTCCAAAATGTTGCACCTCCCATAGCCTACGAATTTGCAACATTTCCAACTTCAATTTCAACTCAAATCCTCTTCAATTAAATCCAATTGGTGCCCAAAAATTCCAACTAAGATATCCACATTAAATTCCACAATTTTCCTCACCAATTGATCCATCTTGAATGCCAAAAATCCACCCAAAAACAGTCCTCTTAATTTCCCGATCTAAAATAGCCAACTTTGATTTTTCGCCAAAATTCGAACTTGCCGAAAATTCTTTGAAGGATGAGTTAACGTTCATAAAATAAATCATGACATGAAAGAATGTTTAATTTCTGAAATCGGATTCAATTTCGTGGTTAATTTCAATGAGACATGATTTTAGTGTGTCCTAACCTATCGAGTAGTTTTTAAAAAATTTTAGCACATTTGACCCGTGGTTAATTATTTTTGAGCCATATTATACATCTTCGACTCATTGGCGACTCTTGATTGTCGTGAAAATCTCTAGATTTCAAATAAGGACATAGGGTACAGAAACAATAGAAAAATCGGTTTAATGCCGATCAACAAGAATTTTGCAATCAAGTGGAATCACCCACACTTTAATTACATGCCTCTGTCGAATTGACCTATCTTCAGTCTCTAATCGATTTTGATGGTGCCGTATTGACCCTTGTAGATTTGCACAGTCGAGTAGTCGATTTTTGGTCGAATTCTCAAGTCAATTGCGTTTAAAATCCTTAATGGCTTCACCTGATAGATTGGTTATCTTGTGAGTGATTAGCTTAGAGGAAAAAAAGACTATAGGGGTGTTGATGAAATGCCCATTTCATTCAATCAGTACAAGGTCGAAAATCAGGATATCACAACTCTTCTCCTTTTATAAAAATTTCGTCATCGAAATTTAAACCTATTACAAATCTTATTCAAAAAGGTGGGGGTATTGTTGTCTCATCAAGTCTTCACTTTCCCAGGTTGCTCCTTCTATCCCATTGTGTTGATAAACCACTTTGACTAATCATCTTAGTGCGCAGAATTTGTTCTTTCCGATCCACAATATGAACTGGTCTTTCCACATACGACACTCTATCATCCACGTCTAATTCTTCAAAATTCAACACGTGGGTTGGGTCGGGCTCATACTTTCTCAACATCGACACGTGGAAGACGTCATGCACTTGCGCCATTACAATTCTTAAACAAAAAGTGGGGGTATTGTCGTCTCATCGAGTCTTCAATTTCCCAAGTCTCGGGTGTTGCGGTAACAAGCAAGACTATACGCTAAAGTCCCTATTCTTTCCAGAATCTTGAAGGGACCAACGTACCTCAAACTCAGCTTTCCCTTTTTGCCAAAGCGTGAAGTACCCCTCATCAATGACACTTTCAAAAAGACGTATTCACCAACTTGGAATTCCAATGGTTTTCGACACTTATCTGCATAACTTTTCTAACAACTCTAAGTGGTCTTTAATCTGTCCCTGATAACTGCAACTACATCCACTGACTGCTGAACCAACTCTGGGCTTATGATCTTCCGTTCTCCGACTTCATCCCAACACATTGGCATTTTGAATGCCTTGCCATACATCACTTCAAAAGGTGCCATCTAAATACTCTGCTGGTAGCTGTTGTTGTAGGCGAACTCGACGAGAAGCTGTTCCTCCCAACTTCCTTTGAAGTCTAGCATGCAAGCTCTCAGCATGTCCTCGAGGGTTTGAATCATCCTCTTGGACTGACCATCTATCTACAAATGATATGCTGTACTAAACTAAAGTTTCGTTCCCAAGGCAGTTTATAAACTTTTCCAGAAGGCTGCCGTGAACTTCGGGTCTCAATTAGAAGTAATCGTCACTGGCACATCATGCAGTCGAACAATCTAATGCACGTACAACTTGGCATATCTGTCCAATGCATAGCCCTTTTGTACGGTGATTAAGTGAACCGATTTTGTCAATCTATCAACCACAACCCATATGAAATCATTACCCCTTTGACTCCTTAGTAAGCCCATCACAAAATCCATTGTGATGTATTTCCATTTCCACTCGGGGATCTCGAGAGGTTGCAAAAGTCCTCTCGGCTTATAATGTTGTGCCTTCATTTGCTGACACGTAAGACACTTGGCGACATACTTGGCGATATCCATCTTCATGCCGATCCACCAAAAGTGTTGACGCAGATTTTGATACATCTTCATACTGCCTGGGTGAATGCTGTAACTGCTACGATGAGCTTCCGACAAGATCTCTTCTTTAAGCTCTGCATCGTCAGGTACACATAATCGTCCACGGAACTTTAGTGTTCCTTTATCAAAAATCTGGAAATCAGCCTTTCTCTTATATGCATCTTCTTATAGGATCTTCTAGGTCTCTAGGTCAATCAACTGAAGCATCTTGATTCTAATATGTACTTTCGGCTCAATTCTCAAGGTGGCCATAAGATTTGAAAGGTGGCCTACCTCAAATTTGAAAACCAAATCTCGAGCTCTCTCGAGTAAAATCCACCCCTTAATCACCATCTGCGCGATTGAAGACTTCCCACTCAACCCATCTACAACTTTATTAGCCTTTCTAGGATGGTACAGGATGTCACAATCATAGTCCTTGAGAAGTTCCATCCATCGACATTGTCTCATATTCAACTCCTTCTGAGAGAATAAATACTTGAGACTTTGATGATCAGTAAAGATCTGAATCTTTCTCCACACAAATAATGTCTCCAAATCTTTAGAGTGAATATAATCAATGCAAGTTCTAAGTCATGCGTCGGGTAATTCAACTCATGATGTCTCAACTGACGGGATGCGTATGCAATGACTCTGCCATGCTGCATTAACACGCAACCCAATCCTCTAAACGACGCATCACTATAGATCTCGTATCCTCCAAGATCAGACGGAATTGTCAACACTAGTGCGGTAGTCAGCTTCTACTTAAACTCTTGGCAACTACACTCGCACTTATCTCCCCACACAAATTTCTTTTCATTCTTCAACAGTCTAGTCAAGGGTAAGGCTAATGCTAAGAATCCTTCCACAAACCGTCTGTAATAACCTGTCAATCCCAAAAAGATTTTGATCTTTGTCACTATCGTCGGTTTTGGCCAGTTGATAACTGCTTCGATCTTGGTCGGGTCCACTGAAATTCCTTCACCTGAAGTCACGTGACCTAGGAAAGCCACACGAGTCAACCAAAACTCGCACTTACTGAACTTAGCGTACAGTTCATGATTTCGTAGAGTCTGAAGCACCATCCTTAAGTGCCTTTCGTGCTCCTCAGGACTCCTCGAGTACACTAGGATGTCGTCAATGAAAACGATCACAAAATGATCCAAATACTCATTAAATACACGATTCATCAGATCCATGAAAGCAACTTGAGCGTTCGTAAAACCAAATGGCATTGTAGTGAACTCATAGTGACCGTAACACGTACGAAACGCTGTCTTCGGTATGTCTTCCTTTTCGATCCTCAGCTAATGATACCTTGTCCTCAAGTCGATCTTAGAAATATCAATGCTCCTTGCAACTGGTCAAGCAAGTCATCGATCCTCAACAGTGGATACTTGTTCTTGATTGTCACTTGATTGAGTTGACAATAGTTGATGCACAGGCGTAACGAACCATCTTTCTTTTTCACGAACAAAACTGGTGCTCCCCAAGATGATGCACTGGGATGTATATATCCCTTAACCAACAACTTCTACATCTGCACCTTCAGTTCCTTAAGCTCTAACAACGCCATGCGGTAAGGAGCCTTAGAGATTGGCTCCGTCTCAGGGGCTAACTCAATCACGAACTCTATCTCTCTTTACGGTGGCAAACTAGGCAATTCCTTCGGAAACACATCTGGAAACTCTTAAACCACTATAATATCCTCGATCTTCAGCTCCTCAACTGTCGTATCCACAACAGTCGCCAAATAACCTTGGCAACCCCAATCTAACAAACGGGTTGCCTCAAGCGACGAGATTAAGGTAATCGAGGGTCCTCCTCGACTCCCAATAAACTTGAAACTTTCACCCGCTAATGGGTTAAACTAAATCGCTTTATGATAGTAGTCCATCTTAGCTCTTTTTTGGGTGAGCCAACCCATGCCAATTATCACATCAAAATCATACATAGCTAGGACTATCAAATCTATCTTTCCCCATCGCTCACCAATAACTAGCTTGCAACCAGGACAACCTATTGCAACTAACACCTTATCCTATAATGGTGTAGATATACTAACCATTGACTCCAACAATTCAGGACTCAACCTTACCAACTTAACGATTTGCTCAGCTATAAATGAATGAATATCGCCAGGGTCAAATAAAGCATAAGCAGCGTGATCGTTCAATGAGACTGTACTTGTGATCACATTAGGTGAGTCCTCGACTTGTCGTCAGGTGACGGCGTACACCCTTCCCTAAGATGGAGGTCGGTTCAAACCACCCTGCACTGCATTCGGTGGCGCGTATTCTCGGTTTTGACCCATCGGTGGCAGCGACGACAACTACGGTCCCATTGATCTTCTGGGACAAATCCTAGCTATGACATCATGATTTTCAACCCTCCTTTCGACTAAATGAAATGGATTTTTCAGCGACGCGCCTATGGCCTTTTTCTATGAGTTAGACACTCATAGAATAACCAGTCTATCAGGTAAAGCCGTTAAGGAATCTAAATGCAATAGACTTGAGAATTTGACTAAAATCGACTACTCAACCATGCTAATCTGCAAGGGTCAATACGGCACCATCAAAATCGATTAGAGACTAGAGATAGGTCGATTCGATAGAGGCATGTAATTAAAGTGTGGGTGACTTCACATAATTGTAAAATTCTCATCGAACGGCACTAAATCGATTTTTATGTTGTTTCTGTACCATGTGCCTATATTTGAAACCTCGAGATTTTCATGACAATCGAAAGTCGCCTATGAGTCAAAGATGTACAATGTGGCTAAAAAATAATCGACCACGAGACAAAAGCTAAAAATTCTTAAAAGCTATTCGATAGGTTAAGTCACACTAAAATCGCGTCCGGTTGAAATTAACCACGAAATTGAACCCGATTTCAGAAATTGAAAGTTTTATTATGTCATGATTTATTTTCGGAACGTCGACTCATCCTTCGAAGAATTTTCTGCAAGCCCGAGATTTTTTTGGAAAATCAATTTCGAAGGATTCGGAAAAGAAAAGAAATTTAGATGGGCCAAATTGAGGGGATTTTTGGCCTCCAAAGTGAGCTACTTGGTGAAAGGAAATTGTGGAAATTATGTAGACTTCCTCCTCAACAAAATTGGTCATCAAATTGGGGAAATTGGTAAAGAAATTGAAGTCCAAATTGATGAAATTCGTAGGCTTGTGTAGGGGTTGTAACATTTGGCATCAAATTAGCTATTTGTGGGGTTAAATTGCAAGAAAGTATTAGGGGACCAAGTCTTTATGTGTAGATATTTTTTTGTTGACTTTCTTTCCCCCTCCACAACTTCTCGAGCATGCCAACTTCACCAATTCTTCCCTCCTTCGCAACTTCGGCTTCTTCATTTCATTTTCCCTTCTGTCTCTGCTTCTCTTTCATTTTTCCTTCGAAGCTCTACCTCCACTCACGCTAGCCCATTCTCCCTCTGCACTTTACACCTTACCAAAAGCACTCACGGCCGCCCATCTTTTCCTTGCCCCTCCTCATACTGCCACTCATCAGCCACCTTCCACTGAGTCAAACGCCCCATCGAAACCTCTTGGTGTTAACTCCAGCAGTGACAACTCCACCCACAACTTCAGTCAACCACCGTCTCCCTTGATTTCTCACCCATTCCCCTGCTACAACCCACTCAAGTCCAGCCCACAGCCTCACCCTCGCTTCGCCATTTCAGCCCAGTCTCGAGTAGCCCAACAACGCCTTCATTCTTCAACAAAGCCGAGATAGCCTTAGCCGTGGGCTATAAGGCCCTTTTGGCCTAGTCCAAGCTCCCTTTGGCATCACCGTAAGACCAAATTTCGGTTGCCGTCACGCTGCTATTGTCGTGAACCGATTTTTGCACTAAACCGATGAGTTCATGTCCTAAACTCTCATTAGGGTGTTAATGATGCTTAAAGGATGTTTAGATTAAGTTAAGATTGGATTAGTGTAATTAGTAGTGTGATTAGTTAAATTTATTAATTAGGTGGTTAGTGACTATAGTTAGTTTAATATGTGGTATTGTAGTTAGGATGGTTAGGATAAATTAATTAGTCCAATAGGTGATTAGATTAGCATTATTAGGCCTAAGTATGTATTTATCAATTTAATTTTCATTTATTTAATTAATTTTGCTATTTATTTAATTATTTAGTATTTTCCAAAAATTATACCAAGATAGCCCGTAGCCGGAATTTCATGCTAACTGTCGTGGTGTGATTAATTTATGCAATTGAATAATAATTTGTGCAATTGAATGGTGATTGTAGTTTTTGGTTTATTATTTCAAAATTGTGAAATTTTGGTATTGAATTACAAAATACTGGATGTCGAGTTTTGACACCGAAAATGTTTTTAAGTACTATATTAGATAGTGGGATTTTAAAATGAATGATATCAACTTTTTCTTATTCGATCTGACCGTGTACCCACACACGATTACTTTACCGAGTGTTTTTAATATGAAGAAAATAGGCCAAGCACATTATTTTAATTGAGACATTTGAGTGCAATGCACGATGTCCTTGGCCGAGACTGGATGGTCGTGTGATAGTTATGAAAATCCGTCACCCAATGTGCATCGGGTGGGCGATGCTCCTATATGGAATGCCATCTTGAGGTAGACGTTGCCTTGCTCGATGATGCGAGACGACGCCCGATTATGCCGGAAGACCACTATGTGTCGGGTAGGGCATGCCTGTGGGGGCAGTAATCAATTGGAATGTGTGAATGATTAAGATAAACGCGCCTAATTATGGGACAAAATTGTGTGGCATGGAATAAAACGTTTGTCATAACGATTTGGCCTCATAATCAAGACCCTTATGATTAATTGAGCTATGTGAGACATTCCAATTGATGTGTGCATTTATTATGTGCATCTATTATACAAACTATACTCACGTGCAGGGAGGTGCTGAGGTGAGGTGAGTCTTCTGTGATGTGTGATTAGACTCCCTCTAGGTGTATTACCTTCCTAATCGGGGTTTAGGCGTGAACTTGCTGAGATTTATTCTCACCCCGTCGTGGGTTACCATTTTCAGGTACCTAGTGTGGAGAATCCAAAGCCCGAGGCTAAAGGGTCTAAAGTGTAGGTAGCTTAGGGTTTCCTTTTGGACTTAAACCTTGGTTGTTTATGAAAGTGTGTTTTGTGAAAATTATTGACCTGTTTTTCTATCCCATGTTGAGTGTTGTCTGGGGATTATTATATGCTTCCGCATGTGCAATAAAATGAATGGGTTGGCGACGCGTCCTGGGACGTCGCAATTTTATAGATCACCGAGGGATCTGCGCATGCTCGAGGTTTGGGGTGTGACACTTGCCATGTGACCCTACTAGCCATAATCAAAGCAAACACCCGGCCTAGAATGGCATGGAGCTGATCCGTGTCGCCTTCCGCAAAAGCGACATACGCCTATCTGACTCGGCGTTGACTTCCCTATCCCACCCTTCCTCTTGGGCGAAACAAGATACCTTCCTCCGATCATAGGTTTTTCCCAAATCTATTTCCATCCCTATTCGACCCAAACCGCACCCATATGATGCAGCTTGTTTGTTTAGATTCTTCTTTATCAGCCGAGCCTGTCCATATAACTCATTATAATTCTTTAGATCGAACAGCACCAGCAGATTTTTCAACTCCAGTTGGAGGCCATCCCTAAACCTCCTCACTTTGTCCTTGGGATCCTCGATCAATTTGGGAGCATATTGCGATAACTTGACGAACTCCGCCTTGTATTGGTCCACAGACATTAGACCTTGACAAAGGCGTTGAAATTCCACCATCTTCTGTTCCCTTGAACAGTTGTAGAAATACTTGCTATTGAAAGTTCCAATGAAGGCGTCTCACACTGGAACCATGCCTTCTGGGAATGCACTTCCTCTAATGGCCCTCCACAAAGTACTTACATTACCCTGTAGCTGATATACTGCAAGGATGACCTTCTCCTCATTTGTGCATCTCAACAGTGCAAAGGCCTTCTCCAAGTCCTGAATCCAAGGGTTGCAGCCTTGGGATCTCCTGCTCCCATGAACCTTGGCGGGTTCAACTTCAAAACTACTCAACGAGCTTATGCATTGGCCTCTCAACAACCACGTTCCAAGGTGGAACCTCGGCAGGTATGGTAGTAGTTACGACGGCAACAGCAGCATCAACGGCGGTAGTGGCGGCTACGGTAGCGGCAGCGTTAGCTTGGTTCGGGGCCTATTGCCTTACTACTACATTCCCTAACGTCTCAAGCACCTGTATGATCCCATCATCGCCAAAGGCTATTACCCCAGCACCGACCAGCGGCGACGCTAATCCACTTACGCTGGCCTGAGCTTGCGCTCTACCTCGGCCACCTCGGGTACCAACCCTCATCGCTGTCCTACCCCGAGTAACAGATCCTATAGTCCTCTTTCTAGGCGTTCTCTGCTCTTGATTACTCATGGTGCACTATCTTTACAGAACCTATTTTCCAATTTCATACAGAATTAGAAACTAATTGATCCCCCACAAACAAGCTACCAATCACCTATCAATTACATGCATCAGCATAATAAAAAGGTCTTTCCATCGCACATTATCACTCCAACCACTAGCCAGCTCTGATACCACTTTGGGCGGGGATGTCACTCCCCGAACCTCAAGCATGTGCACATCCCTTGATGGATGATAAAAATGCGACATCCCAGGACGTGTTGCCGACCCATTCGAATTATGCACACACAGAAGTGAAATAAACAATCCCCAGACAAAACAAATAGAGATAGAAAAGCAGGATAACAAATTTCACAAAAAACTTTTATAAACAACCAATGTTAACTTACAAAGTTATATACAGAAATTGAGGTCTCAAAAAGAAGTCCCTAGCTGACCCTACCCCGGACCTATCTACTTGGACTCCAAGTCTACCACGACACCGTTAGGGATGTTGGTGTCAAAAGGGTTAGCCATCTCCTCACCCTCAACAGCCGGTGCGTCGAAACCATCCAATGTGCCCTTCCATCCCAGTTAGGCCCATGACGAAACCACGCCCTGAATCAATAAGGTACCAACTGCGGTAAACCCTCATCGACCAAGATCGTGGTCAAGATGAGCTCACGAAGCCAGGGAGTCTCAGGGATAGGGAAGAAAGTACTTTGCTCGCTAAACCCACGCGGCTGCCCAAAACGAACCAGCCTCGCCTCCATCTAAGGACCTGCAAAGATAAGCTCACGACAGGGTGAGACAACGTCTCAGCGAGTTCACACTCTAAACCCTTATTATGAAGGTAATACGCCTAAAGGTAGTCTAACCACACATCATAGAAAACTCACATCACCTCAACACCTTCTTGCACGTCAGCACAATTCATATAACATATGTATATAATAAATGCACACATCAATTTGAACATCTCGCTCAAGTCTCAATCAATCACAGGGGTCCCGATTATGACGCCAAATCATTATGACACGTCATATTCCATACCACACGATTTTATCCCATAATAAGATGCGTTTATCTCAATCATTCACACGTTCCAATTGATTACGGCCCCAAGGGCATGGCCTACTCGACGTTCCGCGGTCTTCTAGCATAATTAGGCATCGTCTCACCCCATTGAGCATGGTAACATCTACCTCTAGATGGAAATCTCGAATGAGCATTGATCCAGCCTCTACTATGACCGACATCCGTTGACAAAGGCAACCCATATAAGGGTATTGTCCACCCGACTCACATAGGTGACGGATTCTCATAGGTGATCACACACACAACCAACCTCGGCCAAGGACATCTTGCATTACATTCAAATGCTTCAATTAAAATAACAAACTTGGCCTATTATTTTCATATTAAAAACACCCAGTAAAATAATCGTGTGTGGATACATGGTTAGCTTGAACCATAAAATTGATATCCTTCCTTTCAAAAATCTCACTATTTTATATAGTACCAAAAAACATGTTTGGCGTCAAAACCCAACATTCGATATTTTCTAATTAAATATAAAAAATTCACAATTTTGAAATAATAACTCAAAATTCACAATCATCACTCAATTGCACAATCTGATTACACCACGACAATCAGCACGAAATTCAGACGACCGACTATCACAATATAATTTTCGAAAATACTAAATAATTAAATAAAATGAAAAATAACTAGATAAATACCTAATTTAGCTAAATATTCTAATCTAACCACCTAATTGGACCTAGAAAAAATAATGCACCTATTTACAAAAATCAAGAAATCTAATTAACCCTTAACTAATCTAATCTAATCACCTAATTAGCCTAATTAATCAATTAAATCACTAATTAAACTAAACTAACCACCTAAACCAAACTTAGCATAATCTAATCACCTGCTAAGCATAATTAACCCCCTAAGCAAGGTTTAGCAAGTAATCTCACCGGATTAGCGAGCTGGTGAGTTCACGGCGATGGTGACGCGAAGGCAAGTGGGACACAAGCCTGGAGTGACGTCAAGGGAGACTGGGGAAGGGCTGGAAATGGCCCACGAAGCTCACAGCTTGGGTTGTGAGTTCATCTCTTTCCAAGGGCCGAAGGAGTTGGAACCGAAGGCGGAATAGCGGCTGAAATGGCTGGTTGGCGCAGGAGGTGGCACGGTGGCTTGGACGGGCAGCGGAGAGACTTGGCAACGACGAACGGCGGCTGGATGACGTATGCATGAGCGTAGGGCAGTGAGCAAGAGGCAGTGCAGGGCTAGAGTCACGCGAACTGGCGCTTGCGAGCAAGCGACTTTGGCGGCAGCTCGGGCAGGCAAATGGTGACACCAGTGGCTTAGCTGGTCAACGACTACAGAGGCATAGCTTCTGCTTGCTTTCCCTGGTTTTCTAGCTCCAAAATAGCAACAATGGAAGAGGAATTGCTGAGGAAGAAGAAGAAAGGGTTCTGCTGGCTTAAGGGGGACCAAATGCCTCCAAAGCACCTTTAGCCATATCCACAGTAGTCCTTAGCCCTCCAATCATCCTCCACAAGCCACCATAGTGGTCCAAAATGTTGTTGCCCCCCCATAACTACGAATTTGCAACATTTCCCTTCAATTTCAACTCAAATCCTTTGCAATTAAATCCAATTGGTGCCCAAAAATTCCAACTAAGATATCCACATTAAATCCTTGCAAATCCCTTGCCAATTGATCCCACTTCAACGCCAAAAATTCACCAAAAACGGTCCTTTTAATTTCCCGATTCAAAATAGCCCAACTTTGATTTTTCGCCAAAAATTCGGACTTCCTGAAAATTCTTCGGAGGATGAGTTGATGTTCCTAAATAAATCGTGACATAATAGAATTTTCAATTTCTAAAATCGGATTCAATTTTGTGGTTAATTTTGTCACGCCTTGAACTACAAGCGCGTGTACATCCCTCGATGGTCGATGAAATTGCGAAGTCCCAGGACGTGTCGCCGACCCTTTCATTTTATTGCACATGCGGAAGCGTATAAATAAATCCCCAGACAACACAAATATGGGATAGAAAAGCATGATAAAATTTTCACAAAAAACTTTTTATAAACACACTAGGTTTATATACAAAAGTCTACAAAAAGATTGGCTTTCAAAAAGAAGCTATCCTACGACCTAATAGTCGGACACATTTGCCGATCCTTTGGACTCCATCTCCACAAGCTCCAGGGGCTTCGGGTTCTCTCCACAATTCCATCATGAGGGTCAGCTACACCCTCACCCAAAGTGGCATTGACCGTAACGGCGGGGATATCAAAGCCCTAAAGGGGACCTACCCTAAACCCATTGAGTCTATGGCGAAACCACGCCCTGAATCGATGAAGTACCCTCTAAGGTAAGCCCTCATCGACCTAGACAATGGTCATGACAAGCTCATAGACCCAATGACTCTCGGGGACAGGGACGTCTATGATCCACTCGGTTAACCCCAAGGCTTACCAAAACGTTCCGAAGGGATCGCCATCAAAGGACTTGAATCACAAGGGTCTCAATTATAAGGCCAAATTGTTATGACACATCGAATACCGTGCCAGATAATTTTGTCCTATAATTAGGTGCGTCAATTTCACTCATTCATGGGTCCCAACGGCCACGGCCGACTCTACAGTCAATGGTCTTCCGACATAGCCAGGCGTCATCTTGCACCATCAAGCATGACAATGTCTACCTTTAGATGACATTCCACTAGGGAGCATCGATCCAGCCTCTACTGTGATTGGCATCCATTGACTTGGGGCATCCCATATAGGGGCATCGTCTAGCTTAACAACTCGTGACGGATTCTCGTAGCTCTCACACAATCATTCAATCTCGGCCAAGATCAAACCAAAAAAATTGATATCCTTCCTTTTAAATGTCTTAATTAAAATAGTGAACTTGGCTTACTTTCTTCATATTAAAAACACCCGGTAAAATAATCGTGTGTGGGTATATGGTCGATTAAACCAAAAAATTGATATCCTTCCTTTTAAAATCCCACTATTTGATATAGTATCTAAAAATATTTTCAGTGTTAAAACCCAACACCCGGTATTTTCTAATTAAATACCAAAATTTCATAATTTTAAAATAAATACTCAAAACCACAATCACCACTCAATTTGCACAAATTAACATTCAAATGCATAAACTAAGCACACCATTACAATCAACACAAAATTCCGGTCACTAACTATCACGATATAATTTTTGAAAAATATTAAATAATTAAATAAATAGCAAAATTATTTAAATAAATGCAAATAAATCCAGTAAATGCAAACATAGGCCAGAAACGCTAATTTAACCACTTAAACGGGCCTAGAAAATTAATGCACCTATCCACATAAAATAGTATAATCTATTTAGCCCTTACTCAATCTATTTTAACCACCTAATAATCATAATTAAGTAATTAAATCACTAATCAAAACTAACTAACCACCTAAGCCATACTTAGCCTAATCTAATTACCTACTAAACATCATTAACTCCATAAGCAGAGTTTAGTAAGTAAACTCACCGGTTTTGCGGGTCGATGAGTTCACGGCGATGGCGACACGGAGGTGAGCGACAAATAAGCCTACGTGGTGATACCAAGCGAGGTCTGGATGGGGCCTCAAACAAGCCTCGAAGTCTCAACTAGGCTGACACTTCGGCTTCTGCTCTTGGGCTGCAGGGTTGGACTAAGCAGCATGGTAGGGCTAAAATGGCGAGGAGGCAGGCCAGGTGGCTGCAACAGGCGATAGCGGTGGCTCCAGCGACTAAACGGCAATGGATGGTGGCTAGAACAGCCTTGGCGAATGGCAACAGGCACGAGACAACGGCCTAGACGCACGGACGAGCGGGCATGCGGACGGTAGCGACGACTCGAGCGAACAGCACGCAGGCGTGCGGCTTCGACGGGCGGTCAACGAGCTGCTACTAGCTCTCTCTCTAGTTCTTGAGCTCTCAATTAACACACAAATGGAGAAAGCAAGCCTAAGGGAGAAGAAGAAGACAACTGCTAAAAAGGGGGCCACAAAATATCCAAACACTCATCACCAATGCCCCGCCATGCTCAGCCTTCATCCTCAACCACTTTGCTGCACCAAGGCTTCTTTGACAAGCCTCCCAAGTGGCTGAAATGTTGCTCCCATCTTGGCCTACGAATTTTGGAACATTTCCCTCCAACTTGAGCTCAATTCCTCTTCAATTAAGTTCAATTGGTGCCCGAAAATTCCCAATAAGGTGTCCACATCTAGCCCATGATTTTTTCTCATCAATTGAACCAACTCGACGGTCAAAAGTGCACTAAAAAACAGACCTCTAATTTTCTCGATCCAAAAATGCCTAAATTTGATTTTTCGCCAAAAACTTGGGTTTGTAGAAAAATCTGCAGAGGATGAGTCAATGTTCCTCAAATGAATCATGACATGATAGAACTTTCAATTTTTGAAATCAAATTCAATTTCGCGGTTAATTTCAACCGGACGCAATTTTAATTAACCTAATCTTCCAAGTAGCTTTTAGAAATTTTTAGTGCAATTAACCCATGGTCGATTATTTTTTAGCCACATTGTACATCTTCGACTCATTGGCGACTCTCGATTCATTTAATCAAAAACGTCGTAAAAAATCTTGAGGTTTAGCTTTTAGGAATTTTTAGCGCATTTGATCCATGGTCGGTTATTTTTTAGCCACATTGTATAGCTTCGACTCATTGGCAACTCTCAATTGTCATGAAAACCTTGAGGTTTCAAATATGGACACAGGGTATAGAAACGACAGAAAAATCGATCTAGTGCCAATATCGACAAGAATTTTGCAATCAGGTGTGAACATTAATTACATGCCTTTGTCGAATCGACCTATATCTAGTCTCTAATCGATCTTAACGGTGCCGTATTGACCCTTGCAACTTAGCACGGTCAAGTAGTCGTTTTTTGATCGAATTGTTAAGTCTATTGTATTTAGATTCCTTAACGACTTCACCTGATAGATTAGTTATCTCGTGAGTAATTAGCTCAGAGAAAAAAACTATAGGCACGTCAATGAAAAGCCCAACTTATTCAATTGAAAATAGAATCAAAAAATCAAGCTATCACACCCAGGCTAGCCTTAGCAATTGAATGCTTTTCATAGCTGAGACATCACTTTGTCTCAAAACTTTTCATGAATGATTTTGAAATATGTTTTATTTTTTAAATATCACATGTACCCCTCATATATATAATCCCATCATGCATTAGAAATTGCATGTGTTTGTGATTGGCATATGCCCTTGGTAATAAGTGACTCACCGACGGTTCACTTTCTTGCTTGATTGGTTGACAAATAAGATTCAAAAGATCCGCGTGCATGTTTAAATTTTTGCAATGCATGTGACTTTTAGATGAATGGTAGGGTCGATACATGATATCGAGGAAAAACCCTAGGATCACATAGATCGCTTGATTAGGAGACTAATACGCGTTATTGGCCATGTGATAATATAATTGGTCAATAATTACTATAAGTCACATAAAAAAAAAAAAATTTGACATTGGATAAGTGTCTTAGTGGGACCCTTGTTTCGCAAGAAAGATAAAGATTATGACCCTAAAGATGGAGAAAGCCGGTAGGCCCCAAAATTTGATTTTTCATTTCCCCAACATATGCACTTCCTTTAAATGATTGATATTTTCGACATGATGTCTTGTTTTTTATTGTTTTGATATGTATGCTTGTTTCTTTCCAATATATGCACCTAGTTAGAAGTTTCTTAGATTAGAAAAACACAACATACTATTTAGGTACCGAAAGGGCACCCAAGTCCCCGAACCTAGATATTTGGTTGCGTAGGAATCGAGAGAACACTCACAACCCTTGATTGGGTTTTCTAACCGACCCCTAAAATGAGACTAGTGGCGACTCCTATTTTATTTTTAGGTTATCATAAACAACTAGACCGTATAAATAAACCCATCGCGTGAGGTACGAGTTTTGATTAAACTCACCATGATTTAGCATACTCAATATGAGAGTAACCCAAAGGATGAAGTGATGACATTTTTATGGGCAAGACGTACTATCGAGAGGGCTACCATGATAAAAATACCATTAAATCTGATATCCACACCCGACCCCTTCTTCTAAGGTGTGTCGCCCATGTGGGTATGGATCGCGACACTCCGCTGTCACGCAGGGTACGAGCTTGAAGAGCTCGCAATCTCATGGAGGGAACTCACGAGAGGCTTGATTCGAAAGGCAAGGTGATGATGTCTTTTGGAACACAAGTCATGAGGGAACTCTCGTGATCAAGTACCCATAAATCCGACATTTTCCCCTTTTCTCTCCTTGTGATGATGAGGGATTCGAGGGCGGCGAGATCGGGTTGCGAATCAGTAATATGTCACACAAAATTAAAATTTTGCTAACATGATTGTTGATATGACAATGATGTCACTACCTTTGAGTTCGAGTCTGATTTTCTTGTTAGTATTTTCATCCACGTTAGTAGTGACAATGATGTCACTGAAAAGGGGGAGACAAGCAACTTACTCCCAACGTCGGGTTGCAAAATCCCACCTCAAATCCTAAGAGAACTCACTTTGTTTTTTATCCACGTCGTTTGAAAGTGTAATCTTCTTTATTTCCTCTCTGTCAACCCACCACACACAAGCACACACATCGAATCTATTACTTGTAAGTCCAATACTGTCACATGCATGCGTATCTTGTTCTTTCTTTCCCTTTCTTAATCGTCAGAGTAAGAGGACTTATTTAACTTCTTGGTTGCTCTCTGCAAAGTAAATCTCAAGTGGAAACGGATTGGGATTGGGTCAAGCCCAGTCAAGGGTGGGCCAAGTCCAAAACCCCATATATACAATAGAAATTACCCAAGCACAATACCCATTATTGAACCTAAGCAAGTTCTTAAAAAAATTTCGAGAGCGCCAAGATGTAAAGTAACTAGAAGGTATTCTCTCCTCTAGGGAAGAGAAAATATAGAGAGGCATTGGGGGGAACAAGACATGTGAGCCCTCGCACGTAAAAATAAGAAACGTAGTCCGATAGTCCACCACATAAATGGGCAGGTACAAACGGCCCCTGCTAGAGGAAAATCCTGATTCTTGGTGAGATAACCTAATAACCAACACCAGGGATCCAAGGACTGCCTGGAACTTTCAGATGGATACAGGTTGGGATTGGGTCAAGCCCAATAAAGGGCGGCCAAACTCCAAAACCCAGCAAATACCATAGATATTTCTCTAGCATTATACACATGGCATTTGTATGTGAGGAAATCGCACATTGAACATGAAATTGATTCACATTTTGTGGGAATTAATCCGTTGTCCGCATCATAATTCCGTGGCTAGACTGTACGCTTAAAAGCAGACGACGATAGCTAAAAACATATGATTAGAAGAAGCAACACGAACAGCAACTCGTACTCGTAGGACACTTAAGTTCTGGGCATGTATGTTTTAAGTGTTATTCTTAATCAATGGATAAGAAGCTTCCGATGCAAGTCCACACATTCCTTTAGAACTATCACCGCCTCTCTAAATCCTCATGTAACTGCCTCCACCCCATGCCATGTCCCAAGAGTTCCTGATCTTCTAGAAATTGATTCCATCCTCACTCTTCCCGTACCCAACAACGACAACAACGTGGTCCAGCTGCGAGCCGCAATCCCCATTGAACACGCCATGTCTATAGCTCTGGAACTCCCGCCCGCTTGCTGCGATAACAACTGCGACTGGTTATTGGGCGACTACCTTCATGAGCTCATCCTCACCGAGCGGCACATCTGCAAAAACCTTGATTCGCACCGTGTGTTCTGCTGTTTTTGTTGCATTGCAGATCCTTTCCATCCCATGGGAAGCATAGGTATCCTGGGATGCCATTCCTTGGTTTTGGATAATGAACTTGAAAGCATTGTCTGGGTAACCGCCTCTACAGCCGTAGCTTGTGGCATCACAATCTATCAGTTGTTGCTCAGAGAGCACCGGTAGTTTGCCGCTTGTGATCCCCACGATTCCTTCTACTGCTGCTACGACTGAGAATACCCAGTAGGATCCTACGTAATAATTATTGACCTTTATAAGTATGTGAAATTACCCTATTTCCGTATTTGTGATACATTGATGTCTAGCTTCTCATTATAATATGCCAGGCATTTGTTTGGTGTAGTTGTGGCTGTGATGTAGTTGTGTTGCACTGTAGTTGTGCTATGATGAGTAGTTACATATATTTTAAAACTAAAGAACCTCGAAACTGGGTGAAACATCTTCCTAAAAGCTGTTATAAATTGTTGCAGCTAATGAGAGTTCATCAAACAATTTAATAAAAGATGCAGAACTCCTATTTCAAAATTGCAGCTACCTAAAGAGAATTATACCAAACACGCTCTAAGTCACTCATATAACATAAATTTTCCAGAAGTACATATGTTTTGTGTAATGCCAACTCATTTACTTGAAAAAGAAAAAGAGTCAAGACGCAATCGCAATTTTTTTTGCTTACCACATCTGCCTTGATACTTAATATGGTTTAAAACACCTTCCTCTACCCAGTCAATGTTATCGGGAACATCGTCGGACAGATTTTTGTGGCTATACGACGTCGTTTCGGCAGGCTCTAGTTGCTTGGATGCCAAGTATTCCGTATGGTTTCGGACGAACTCCTCATTGGTCAGGTCTGAGAATTGGTTGAAACCTAACTCAAAAGTTCGACTCCCAGACCTTTTGAAATCCTCAATGAACCGCAAGTTCTGGGCGAAAATCGCCTGGCATTTTGCTTTCCTGTGGGTCCTCGTAGGTCCGAAATATTCGGCCATCCATTGCTGGTGCTGCTCTGCAATGGTGGGCTCTCGCAACATGCGGACTGACATCGCTTGCCACGCCCAAGCGCCAAAAATTAGAGCAAGAGAGATGATGGATTCACTCTTGAACGTAAAAGGCATTGAAGTGGATGTGAACATTTTCTTTTGTGAATGTGTTTTCTTCTTCTTCTCAGTGCGATATTTGGAAGTGGATGTGATGAGATAGCTGCAGCAGAGATGTATATTCTTAGGCTCTTCATAATCAGGCCATACGAAAAAAAATTGCGTCAATTTTAAGGTGGAAAATTTGTTACCAATTCCATAGTTTCTATGGAAACATGAAGCAGAAAGCCATGCATGTTCTAATACGAGTGATTCTTGCGCATACACCACCGCAGGCAAAGACTTTGTCACATTTTTTGACTACTTAGAGAAAAATATCGCATCTCCATATTACTAATGGACCACATCAAATTTTCCTATACAAACATCGTGAAATTACGCTTACATTTTGCATGGACTCTTAATCAAATCCTGTAGACCTGCAACTTGATTTCTCAAACATCATTAATTTGAATGAGACTAGAACTGTCACTAACCTATACTAGGCTGGTTAAGAGTCAAGTAAAGTGTGGGAGTCTGCCTTAACGTTGCGAACCAAAGTCAAGTAAGGAAGACTAGTTTTAGCTAGCGCCCATTACAAATCCCTCTTCTTTTTTTTACGAAAATACTCTTTCATGCAATCATTATTTATTTATTTTTATGTTTAGACACACAAGTGTAAAGTGGACATCCATAAATGCACAAACAATATTATAAAGCCATCGTTAACAATCGGATAGATTATTCAAACAATATAAGAAAACAATAAAACCGTATGGAGCAAAATTAATACAAGACCTTATTATAATGCGCCAATGCAAGACCCCAATGAGCAAAGCAACAAGTGCTTTAGGAAGAATCAATCATACCGAACACGCAGGTGCAATGTACAAGGCAAATAAATAAAATTTTAAAGAAGGTGACCTAAAACTATTCTACGTGTAAGGCAAGCCTAAATCTAATGCAACGGATGCGCTGTTTATATTTCATGTATTAAAAATGAACTATTCTAAATGATAAAATACTGCATGGTTTAATCTATATGCATTTTTATAGATTCTTTTTTTTTTTTTTTTTTTAATGGAGATGCTTTATAAATGACCAAGCATGCGCATGGTTTTTATTTATTTTTTTCCTTAATGCCGTGCAGATACAGACTTGACTATTGTGAAAATAGTAATAAGATAAATAAATAACCGAAATGATTCTAAATGTGTAGCGAAGCACTTATTTATGGAGAAATCTAAATCTCTCTTGATTTTTTTTTAATTTCTTTAATGAAGTGCAAACATGAAAATAGTGATAAACGAATTGATTTGAAACTCACCAATAAATGAAAAAATATATATATGAACCTTTTTTTTCCTTTTCAGTCTCCTTGGTACCATGAATTGGTTAAAGATAAACGAATTGATTTGAAATTGTCTCTTATTATATTCCACTTTTCTTCGTGCACCTTTCTGAATTTCAACGCCTTTGTTAACCTAGACTTATAAAAATAAACAAAAGTAAAGTGTGTGTGTGTGTGTGTGTGTGTGTAAGGAATAGAGACGATTGCGTGCGTAAGGAGGAGAGATGATTGAGAGAGAGAGAGAGAGAGAGAGAGAGAGAGAGAGAATTAAGTGAATGATTAATATTGATCAAAAGTTTTATGTTCCTCAGCTGACATTTATCTAACAAAAAACTCCAGAAGCTTTACAAAATTATGAATATTGACAACTATATTTGCAAACAATTTTTTTTTCTTTCTATTCTAAACTTTAATAGAATTTTGAATTTCGATAGAAAAGTCATTTGGTAATATTTTTCACTGAAAATAAGCCAAAACACATGACAAATACCAGACTAATCAATGGTACTAACAATGTTTCCACAATTAGCTAAAATGGAGGCCTATCATGTTCCATATCGAGATTGTATCAATTATAGGGTCGTGTTTTACTCCAATCCCAATTAATTGAAAGTTCATCTAACTAATTTTTAATTGATGCATTATAAATGTAGATACATATATGTATGTATGTGTGTGTAAGTTTGGTCAAGTTCGCATATGATTAATAGATACAATTATTGTAATTTTCTAATCGGAGAGTTCAACTTCCTCTAACGAGGGATGGACGACAAATGTGACCCTATACCCCCTCCACTTTGGTTGCTTTGAAAATCTTTTCAAAACACAATGCATGGATATTTATTATCAAAACCTCATAAACCCTAATAGATCCTGACATTTTTCTTCACTTATCGTAGTGATAAAGATGGGTAGACGTCATAGATGGGCAAGAATCATCGCACCTGTCAAGCAATCACGGGACCCACGGATTCAAATCACTGCCCTTTTTCACTTTCGTAGGGTTTAAGCAAATCCACAACACGATATAACATCATCTAGAAGTTTGTCAATATCAAAACCCTTTTCAAGTGTCCAATGCACGGATTCTCTTCCCTTTCACGTCCACAAGTTGTCATACTCTTTTTTTTTTCTCGGATAGATGTTCAAAACTTTATATGGATTCGAATTTCACCGAGATAAAATTTTGAAACCCAATTAATTATAATTTTGTTTTGTTAGAATGTTAGTCCCAAAACGATTGCGATAAATTTAAAGTAAAGAAGTTGGGACTTCTCAGCTCAAGCCCATCCTCTCGGGAAAAAAATAAATATAAAATTAATAGCCCATAGTGTTGATTTTGGTTCCTCTCTTTTGGAAAAAAAAAAAAGAAAAAGTCATATGGAATGCTTGGTTCAAAGGAAAACCTTTTGTAAATTTCAGAGTTTTCAAGTTTTATACCGTAAGATTATTTGTTTTATATAAAAAAATTCGCTTGCCAAGCGGATGTATGGGTGCGTTTCTGTGTAGATGTCTTACGGAATAGATCATGGCAACGTGTTCGGTTTCCGATCTCAGTTGACCACTTCATTCCATATGCACACAAGAGGAGTTATTTTAAAACTGTAATTTCGAAGCATATCGATTTCGGTGGTTTAAAGTCCTTTCAATTCTAAAGTTTGAATTATTTAAATGAACAAAAGAAAAGAGACCATCATGTCTTCTCTTCTTTTCTTTTCTTTCTTTTTTTTTTATTTTATTATCGTGCCCGTATACAAAGATAGAGATGCCGGTTCCTCTCCATTTTCCATTTCTCATTTTATTCCATGACCAACTTCATCTTGTCGGTTCAAATGTAGGCCTTTCTTTAAAAACAATGAATTTACCCATTGAATTTCTAAATCAACACATATTTTTGTTTTAAATACTTGATTTAAATATTAATTTATTATAATTGATCATAATCCTTTGCAAACTCATTTTGTAATTCCTGCTACTCGAGTTGATAAAAGTATCTATGAACTTTAGCATACAACAACTTATTTCACAAAACATCATAGGTTGGCCAATGACCTATATATCTATGGTTGAGAAAGAAGAAATTCACCATACCACAATTAAATCCACAATAACTCACAAGGACCCTTCTAGCAAGGGAACATTGAATCAGCCACGGTAAACGCTTGGCCTTTCAAAGTCAAAGTCAACGTGGGTCGCCCTCTTGCTCCTACAATCACGGGGTAGACGGTTTGAAATAGAGCAGTGCCAAGCATAGTAAAACTAGTCTCTATGAATTGGGGATTCTTATTCGGTACCCTAATGGTGTACAAAAGATTAATTACCCAAGCAATCTATAAACGGTATTTTATTTTGGCAAATGAATTCATTCCATTAGTAAATGCGAATTTCGATCTATGTAATCAATATTTTATATTGACGATGTACTTTATATCTAACGAAAAATACCTGAACAAGACGTATGAATATTGACAACTAGATTTTGTTCATAATTTTTTTTTTGTAATTATAAAATTTGATAGAAAAGTCATTAAGTAATATCTTGCTTAAAATAAGCCAAAACGCTTGATAATCGCAAACCAATTAGGTCCTATTATGTCGTTCTCACAGAATGATTTCACAAAAACTTATGAGATTATCAATTTGCAAATAAATAAGTAAAATTTGCAGATCATCAAATAATCATAGAGTATTAAAAAGAAGTAATTTCTTGAGATGAACTTGATAAGCTTTGTTTAAATATTTGAGATTAGGCAAAGAAAAAGGTGATGAATCTATTCTATGTAAATGCATCTCGCCCGTCAAGCAAAGACTTTGTTAGCATAATAAGTCCATAGAGTTCATTACTCAAGTTTGGACATTATAGGGAGATAGCAACAATTGATTAGCATCCATATCAAGTACCATAAAATATCATCAACTTAGACCAATGTTGGTTTATACAAATTAAAACTGTAGGGATTCTACGAGGACAATCTACCTTTTACTTATTTCCAAGAACTTCGTGAAACTGTTGATTTATTAAATTACAAAATCTTTCATTTAGAATGATCTTGAAGGTCACACCCATCGAGTCTCACCTAATTTACTCAACTATAATATTATCATGGCCTAACTTTTACGTTTAGAGGGAAAAAGATATAAATTTAGCAATGTTGCCTAAAAGGTAGGCCTATGGCCCTCAATTAGGCACAGACCCTCCCAAACTCATCTCTCGCGCAATGGTGAGGTATTCAATTTTAGCTTCAATCAACACTATGAGGATTTTTTAATGAGAAGTCACTACTAGCCTATTAGGAGATCGGCTAGAAACCAAGTGAAGCATTGGAGTATACCTCACATCCTATGCAACTAGAGATATAGGGTTAGAGAATTGATTACATTAATTAATCAACTAGTGCCCTCTCAACACTTAATCTTGTTCATTTATAGAAGATGTTTGTCGGACAGTTTTGATTGATTTTAAATCTATCCACTAACATGTGAGGCGATTATGTGAGTCCGAAATTATTGAAATAACAATTAGCAATCAATGAAACATTAAATAAATTGCAAGGCAAAGTGAGAATCAAATGCTAAGAAATAAGAAAAAATCACATTTCAAACTAGACTAAAGGGAAACCACAATCAATATATTGATGGGGCATGATCAAGTGATAATCAAAATAGATTTGTGCAAACAATGACCTAACATTTGTCTTTAAGAACATTCAACCTTCGGCAAAGCAAAGCTTGTTCAATTTTGAGCATAATTTTTTGCTCACCCTTTTCCCACCCCTTTTTTAGCTTCTTACATCCCCTTTCCACCTCGAATCAACTAAATTATCCCTCATCGGTCTTAGTGTTAAGATTATTTCTTACATTTTTTTTCTTTTCTTTCTTTGGAAATTCTCACACATTTAGAATTGACAAGACATATGTACTTGCAAATGGTTCTAATGGATTGTCTTATAATGCAATTTAAATTGTCATATTTTTCTTGTCAATAACTAATTATTTTATGTAATCAAGGCAAAGATAATATTTAACATAACTTTTTAAGATAATAATGGATGTTTAGAACTTTTTTATGGAGTTAATATTTTCATATTTTTAAATCTTTTGAAAATATCTTTTAAAAAGTTGTGCAATGTTGGTAAGAAAAATAATAAAAGCTGGAATATCAGATTCACCAAATTCATTCTTTAAAACTAGTCAATGATTTTTTTTTTTTTACTTTTACTTGTACTTTGATTATTTTTTCAATAATGGTTTGCTAGTTTAAAAAAAAAAGCTGTACAACTAATTAACACAACAACTTGTAAGTTATCTGCCAAATAAATTAATTTTTGGAAAAAAAAAAAAAAAGGACACCAATTTCGACCCAAATGGGAAAAAAAGAAGAAAAAATGTAAGAAATAATCTTAAATCAAGAGTAAGCCTCATATTCAACCTTAATCTTTGTTGTTTGAATTGAACATGGTAGATTTGTCTTTTAGTAAATTTCAAATCAAACAAAAAGAAGAAAAAAATGTAAGAAATAATCTTAAATCAAGAGCAAACCCATAATGGATAATTTGTTCAATTCAAGGGGTGTCAAAAGCCAAAAAAGGGTGGAAAGCCATCACTATTTCTACCCCTTATTGACTTATGACACCCTAATTTACGTTAATTGGCTACACTATTCCTTATGGCTACGTTTGGCACTCAGGATAAAATTTGGCATAGAATAAAATTTATCATATCCTGTGTTTTAGTGCTTACTTAAGACGAGATGAAGTCAAATGTAAGAGGGATATGGGTTGGATAAAATTATTCCATGGGGAAAATGGAATAAAGATAAATAAGATTTCTAGTATCCATAATGAAAAAGTTATTTATCTCAAACAAAACTTATTATATTAACAATAATG
Organism: Eucalyptus virginea; assembly: GCA_014182375.1. Classification (NCBI taxonomy): domain Eukaryota; kingdom Viridiplantae; phylum Streptophyta; class Magnoliopsida; order Myrtales; family Myrtaceae; genus Eucalyptus; species Eucalyptus virginea. The sequence continues at coordinate 40,316,790 of CM024518.1, read as the reverse complement.
AAATTATATTTTAATATAAATAATATTTGAATTATAATTTAAGAAATTCAAAATGACAAAAATAAAATTTAATTTTAATTTAATATTATTTTTATTTATGCATTCATCTTTAATTCTATCTTATAATATAAATTCCATATATGAATATAAGTATGTAATTACATTTATTACATATTTTAGGTATTTTTTATTTTAGATATATTAGTGCAGTTTACTATTTAATAAAATTTTATTAGAGAATGATGGAAGGGGAAAAAGAGATAATAAACAAAATGTTTAAAAAAGAGGGGAAAATAAAATAAAAATAAATCAAGGAACAGTGCCATGAGAGATTTTTACCATCTCTATTTGTGAACTTTTAGGTTCATTTATACTAATATGACCTTTATACCAAAAAATGTGTTTAATATAATATAAATATATTTGACTTTATTATTACGATTCACCAAATAGTAGATATGATATAGCAAAATCCCACAATTTCATATCATATCATACCAACTATATCTTGCTTAGAAATCTAGATGACCAAACGTAACCTAAGGGTCCTATATTGATTTAAGATTATTTCTTACATTTTTTCTTTTTCTTTTTCTTTTTCTTTTACTTCAATTTTACTAGAGAGGAAACTACTCATGCTTCTCTCAAGCAACATATACTAAAGTTAAATGTGGGGTCACTCTTAATTTAAGAATAATGTTTGCCTTTTTTTTTCCCCTTTTTGGCTTTTTCCTTTTCTCTGTCCATTTGGAACAAAACTAGTGTATCTCTAAAAAAAAAAAAAAAAAAAAAAAAAAAAAAAATAGTTTATTTGGTAGATAGCTAACTAATTATTATGTTTCTAACAAAAAAAAAATACTAATTATTTTTCAAATAATTACGCAAAATGGACATTATTTAAATAAGGGCTTGGAGTGGGAAAATCATCTTAAATAAGGTCCATTGGCTGACGATGACTTTTTCTACCATCAAAGAAGGGATATCTTGGTCGAAAAAATTGAAAATTATATTTTTAAATTCTTTTGATTTGTTTTCCTTTTTTTCTTTTTTCTTTTTATTTTCTTTTATTTTTTCCTCTTCCCTTCCATGGACATGGCCGTCAACGGCCAGCAAAGGTCACCCTCACCTAGCCCTTGCCTGAGTCGGGTGAGGGCGTCCCTCACCAAATCCAGTGAGGGCAACCCTCACCTGGGCTTGCAAGGGCAAGGGTGGCCCACGCCAACGTTAGGTGAGGGTTGCCCCCACCTAGGCGAGCAAGGGCCGCCCTTGCTTGAGTCAAACGAGGGTAGCCCTTGATAGATCCGGAGGGCAACCCTCTTTTGGGTTGGCAAGGGTGAGGGGTGCCCTTACTAGCATCAAACGAGAGTCACCTTCGATGGTGTTGGTCGAAGGCAGCCCTTGGTAGGGTCGGGCAAAAGCGTCCCTCACCAAATCCTAGCCCTCACCTCAATCCGACTTTGCTCCACCATGGCCAGGCGGAGGGAAGAGGGAAAAAGAAAAGAAAAGAATTTAAAAGGTAAAAGACAAAAATGCCCTTCGACCAAAGAGGTTATGCCCTTTTTGAGACTCTTATGTTCACTTCGAGCTCTCATTCAAAACAAGTTACATTTCATGTCTTTATTTAAGACAATTTGGTCATTTCATGCCTTTATTTTATTTTTATTTTTTTTGAAACAAACTTACGCGTCCCCAATTTTTGACCCCACTCACCTCCCCCTTTCATGTTATTTGAGAAAATGAGAGAACTTGAGTCTCTTATTTGGAATTTTCCCTTATTTTATTAATGAGTTGTATATTTCTTTCTTTTTTCGATACTATGAGACTATTATTCAAAAAATAACATAAACATAAGTAAGAGGATAATCTTGAGTAAATTGCATATAATGCCTACATCAACCACAACATTCAAATTTTAAATAAATTTTTATAAATTTGTACCAAAAATCAAAGTCGAAAATCCATTCATGAGGATAATCTATGGAAATGAACCAAACAATTTGCACCTAAAACTAACATTTCTTTACTCCAATATATAATTAGGGCTTGCTTAAAGTATAATAATGGGGAATAAGTTCATAACAAACATCAATGATACATTAACATGTAAATGGGTCTAGAAGAAGCGGTTAGGATAAATAAAAAGTTTTTTTTGGAAGGGACCTTGTTAAGTTTTTCCTTTAGTGAAATTGAAAAACAAAAAAGAAAAAAGGTGAGAAATAATCTTAAATAGTGTGGGGGTTCACAAGAGATGATGTAGTCAATTCAATATGACAATAGGTATCAAGAACCAATAAATGGATGGAAATAGGGCAAGCCTATAAAGATATTGGCAAATTTTAGCCTCTGCCTAAAAAAGTACACAAAAGTTTATAAAAGGTAAGATTTATAGAGATGAGATAAGTTAGTGAGTCAAAAGCCAAATAAATGTTAACCACCGTTCCAAATAAGTGATGATAATGTAGAATTGACAAGTCACTCAATCAGAAAAAAGTTGATAATTGCTTTAATTAGGATCGGTTGATAAGCGGGGCAAATAAAACTTAATAAATCAATAGAAAGTTGGCAAATTGGAGAAAATATAAAAAATTTGTGAGTAACTCAAATGAGACTTGGTAAACAAAAACAAGTAGGCAATTTAATAGGAGAAAAGCAGACAACTCACAACAGTGAATATTGGTAAATTCATAGCAATTGATAGGTTTAATGCGCTTAAAAAAAAAAAAAAAGACAAAATACTCCGACAACATATGTTAATGAATTTAGATGAACCAAGTAAATTTTGTCATGTAACCCAGACGAGAGTCGGAAGCATCCGGTATTGAGGACCACCCATACACATGGTTCAAAGTCTCAAACAATGCTATGATGTGTTTGCTAACAATAAAAAATTCAAGGACCGTCTTCAAATCCTCTTTATTCTCATTATCATAAACACGCACAAGAAACTTTAGTATAAGAAACCCGACAAAGGTCGCGGGGAATCCAACTGAAATTAAAACAGTAAATAGACGAGATTAACTATAGTAATTAACCCGAAATATTTCCACTTATAATAAGCTCAGTTCATATCGACTGATTTTGCCCTACTAACGCACATAAACTCGAAGCCGTAATCTCTCAGACGGGTACTTATGCGACGGGATAAGAAACTTTGGAGGCAATTCCACAAAGGCCACCTTCGACCCCAGAATCCCTCTGAATTCTCATGTACCCGCTCTCGCCCCAGGAGACATCCCAAGAGTTCCTCATCAACCAGTACTTCATCCCATCCGTATCCGTCCCGTACCCGACGACCGTCACCGCATGGTTCAGATCGGTCCCGCATGGGCCAGTAAAGACACCGCCTGCATAATTCTGGAACGCGCCCCGCTCGAGTCGAGTGCTACCGACACCGGCTGCATTGCCACGGCCTTCAGCATGTCGTCCTCGTTCGGGGGGACGTCCCTGTAGTCCGATATTTTGGCCTCGGCAACAGATGAGGCCTGCAAGTCGCAGGTGCTGTCGACCCCAACGTACGGGTAGTTCGTCTCGGAGCTGATGCCATTGTTGTTGATGATGTACTCGAAGCCATTGTCCATCCAGCCGCCTTGACAGCCCTGGTTCCCGTCAGTGGCGCAGTCTATGAGCTGCTGCTCGGACAGGGTTGGTAGCACGCCAGTGGTGATCTGTGTGATTGCTTCGACCGCCGCCACCACGGAGAACGACCAGCAAGATCCTGTACACATAAGCTAGTGAGTTCTGCACTGATTATAATTCAATCATTAAAACTTCTCAGAAAAATTAATTTGTTTAGTGTTTCACAATGTAATATTTTATGACAAGTGGATTTAAGCTGGGCAATGCAATTGCTCGCATATCTTAGGATAGGCTTCAACACTTAGCAGTAAATTTCTTACCACATTGGCCTTGGTTCTTTATAGAGTTGACAGCACCTTGTTTTACCCAATCGACGCTCTCCGGGATGCTATTCGAACCTTGGTACTTAAAAGAATTGACTTGGGAGGAGTTTCTGCGTGTTGATGATGGCAATTTGTATCCAGTATATGCTGCCACAAATTCCTCGTTGGTCAAGTCCGAGAACTTGTTCAATCCAACCTTGTAAGTCCTGTTCACCGCACCGTTGAACTCCTCGATGAACCGCAGGTTTTCCAAGAAAATCTTCGAACGCTTCGCCTTCTCGGCGACATCTTTATAGTCGCGTTCGTGCCGACTCATCCACTCCTCGAACTTTTTAGTTGCGGATGGAATGTCGTAGGCACGAGATGCAGCACTTGACGCACATGCACATGCACACAAGACAAGTATCAACCATATGGAGAAATTTTTTGCAAGTTTCAAACCCATTTTCTAATGAATAGATATGTTTGTGGTGCAGAGATCGAGTGAATCCGTTAGGTGTATTTATAGAAGGAAAAACTACACAATTGAACCCTAAGTTTTGGCCTAATGTGCAATATTGTCCCGAAATTTTTAATTTGTTCAATGCGATGCCTGAATTTTTTGTACATGTTTAATTTAGTCTCTAAATTATATGAAAATGTTCATGTTATCCTTCTATCAAATCAAGTTATTGAAAATTGCACTTGGCTTCCAATTTGGTATGTTTGAATATGGACTAAAAATAACATTACATCAGGATTATCCACATAAGATATTCTACTCAAATTAGAATATAATAATCATTTTAAGTTGTTTAACTTGTTCAACTTGGACAAATGATTTTTCATTTAATTTGTTGATACAAATTATTATATCTTGAGTTGAATATCTTATATGAATAATCCACATGTAACATTATTTCTTCAACCACGACTCAAACTTACTAAATGGGAAGCCAAATTAGCAAATTCCGTTAAATGAATAAATGGAAGGAAAACATTGGAAATTTCCGTGTATCTAGAGACCAAATTAAATAGTTAGCAAAAGTTTAGGGATGATATGTATATTGGGTCAACGTCCAGAGTCCATTTGTGTAGTTGCCTCCGTATAGAAGTGAATATGAAATTAATCTATTTGAGCAATTTAAGGGCAAAGAAAGTCGGTGACAGAGCATGGTCAATGTCATTGTTTACTCAATGAGTGCGTGTTGCACATGATGTCCAAAGCTAAAGAGAAAGATGCTTGTATGGTCCTTGATCTTTCTCTGGCTTCACTTAAGGTTTCTGTAACCATGGTGTACACAGCTTGAGGATTTACTCGGTAGGTTCTTTTAAAGCTAAGCAGAACTAGATTGGTTTGAAAATGTCCCTAATTATATTTTACTTTTCTTCGTACACCTTTCTACATTTCAATGCCTTTATTGACCTAGACTGATAAAAATAAGCAAAAGTAACGTGTGAGGAAGAGAGATGATTGTGCGCATGTGTGTAAGGAAGGGAGACGCCTGAGAGAGAAACAATGGTAAGTGAATGATCAACATTGATCAAAAGTTTTCCGTGCCTCAATAGACATTTATCTAACAAAAAACTTCCGAAACTTTATAAAATTACAAAATTGACAACTAGATTTGCCTATGATTTTTTTTTAATTCTAAACTTAATAGTATTTTTTTTTTTTTTTTTTTTTGTAAGAAGTAAGTAATATCATAACTTTTGAACCAAGAGCTACACTTTGAATTTTGATAATAGAGTAAGCCAAAACACACAATATATGACAGACTAATCAATGGTACCAATAATTAGCTCAAATGGATGCCTATGGTGTTCCATTTCCAAGATGGTATTAATTATAGGATTGTCTTTTACTCCAACCTCTATTAATTGAAAGTTCATCTTACTAATCTTTAATTGATGGGTTCCAATCTTTGACAACACACACATATTTTGGTCAAAGTTTCCATATGATTAATACACATGATTACTTTAACCCGCTAATCGGAGAGTTCAACTTTCTCCAATGAGGGATGGGGGGCAAATGTGGCCTTATACGTCCTCCACTTTGGTTGCTTTGAAAATCTTTTCAAAAGACCGTGCATGGATATTTATTATCAAAACCTCATACCCTAATTGATCCCCATATTTTCCTTCACTTATTGTAGTGATTAAGATAGACGTGGGACAAAGGCAAGAATCATCCCGTGTGTCAAGCTGACATGGGACCCACAAATTCAAAGCCACTTCCCCTTTCACATTCCTAGAGTTTAAGTAACTCCACAACATGATGTAACATCATCTAGAAGCTAATCAATATTGAAACTCGTTTCAATTTCCAAGCGTCAGTTGCACGGAATCTCTTCCCTTTCATTTCTACAGGTTGTCATACTCTCTTTTCTTCTAGATAGGCAGAATTTTATCCGGACTCATAAGGACCTTTCTAGCAAGGGAACATTGAATCAGGCATGGGTATAATTTGGACACAAATCTTGGCTTTTCAAAGTCAAGTCAACAGGGTCGTCTCTCTTGCTTCTACAATCACGGGTGGATTCTTGCTTCTACAATCACGGGGTGGATACTACAATCACGGAGTATGCCGTCAAATTTAAAGTGTAAAGGTCAGTCAACCCATTTGGTTAGTCCACATGCTTGAACTTTATCGGGAATTGTTGGAAAAAAAAATGGTCAGAGAGAGAGAGAGATATATAATTGTAAGAGAATGCTCAATATTGATAGAAAGTTTTAGGAGTGGAACCGACTTTCATTTTTAACTTTTATTATTTTTTCTACTTGTTATTCACGACATACCAAAAATAAAAACTTGTTATTCACGTAAATTGACTTTTATCTAAGGAGAAATGCCTAAACAAGACGTATGAATATTGGCAACTGGATTTTCTTCATATTTATTTTTTGCAATTCTAAAATTTGATATTTTTTAAATTTTGATAGAAATGTCATTATGTAATTTCTTGCTTAATATAGGCCAAAATGCATGATAAATCACAGATTAATTAAATAGCTATCATGGTCTATGCTTGTGGAATGATTCTGCAAAAACTTATGAGAATATCAGTTAGCAAAAACTCATGGGTCATCAAACAATTATCGAGTATTAAAAAGAAGTAATTTCTTGAGATAAACTTGGTTTAAATATTTGAGATTAGACAAAGAACAAGGGGATGAGTCTATTCTACATCAATGCATCTTGTCATCAAGCAAAAACCGTGTTTGCACAATAACTCCATAGACCTTTTTTTGTCGAAAAAATAATCCATTTCATTCATTCCATTGAAGTGCTACAAAAGCTATGATGACAAGACTCAAAACAAGGCAAATCCCAAAGGAATTGGGGAGGATTAACTAGCTAATTAGATGGGAGACTTCCTTTTCTATGGACCTTAGCTACCCAATTTGCCACTTGATTGGATTCTCAAGGAGAGAGGGCTATGGTCACTTTTCTAAGTTGGGCTAGAAGGGCGTTACATTCTTCGAATTGATGATTGAAGGCCCATGGTATGCTGTCAACAACTGATAAGCACGAGATAACCGATGTGCTATCAGTTAGCAAGTCCACTTGCAAATTGTGGTGTAATCGGAATTCAGGTTCCTCCCTCAAAGTCAATAGTGCTCTCTTTGCAGCAAGGGTTTCCTGCAAGTACAAACAACGCTTGTTCCTTTAGGGCGAAGCCTATGATTATAGATCCCCGAGAATCTCGACAAACTCTTGCCACCGATCTCTCTTGCTCGCCTTCGATCCAAGAGCAATCGACATTGAATTTCCAGTCCCCAAGTTTCAAAAGCATCCATTGCCTAGGTAAAGCATTCCTTTTTCCTTGCCTAAACTTCTCACTAGGGAGCCATTGATTATGATTATTACTTACCAGAACGGCTTCGTCAACAATTAACTTCAGTCTTGGCTGCCGTTGTTGATATACAAAGCCATTTTGCCCATCGCATATCAACCATAGTAAATTCACAGTCAGCTCTTGAGGGGGGAAATTTGAACCCGGGGTGAGTACTTTCAACACCCATTTGTTTATTGTCTATATGTTCACTAGAGATACCGATAATTTAAGTCAATCTACCCAAATATTTTTGGACCAATCACATAGTAAGAAGAGGTGTTCCATGGTCTCTGGGATTTTTTTCGGCTGAACAAACAAAGCAGATCAAGTACCATTTTCCTTTTGCATAGATTTTCTTTCGATGGTAAAGCAGTTTGGCAGACACTCTGTCACGCCCCGATCTTCGAGCACGCGCCCATCCCTCACTGGTCAATTAAATAGCGACGTCCCAAGACGCATCGCCGACCCATTCATTTTAAATACGCATGCGGATATATAATAAAATCCCCAGACAATAAAACAATGGGATAGGAAACTAGGGCCATAAAATTTCAAACTACACCAACCACACTCATATATATATAACACCACTAGTCATATATGATACAAACCAAACCAAACTTTGTTTATCCAAATACTTAAGGTTTAACAAACAGGGGTGGAGGTCTAACAACCATGGCTACTCATCATCGCTAAACTCCTCTTGCTCCACATCATCGTCCCCATTTGAGCCATCTACCGAGTACACCGGTGACTCTGACTCTTTGAGCTTTGGATCCTTCGCATCCTCTACCGCTCCACCCTCAGGGTCTGCTGTACATTTACCAAAGGCAACCTCCAAAACGTACAGAGGTACATTAGATTCCGGCACAGAGCCCTCCCTTCACCCATCATGATAGTAATAATACCATGACCGGTACTTATAAGGTACCTTTTCGGGTTCACCCACGTCAACCCAGACGGTGGATTTCACCAGTATATACTCAAATCCTTCAGGGTGGGGGTATATCGAAATGTGATAACTTATCTCAGTGAGTTCCTCCAGTATACTAAAATGCTCGGGAGGAGGTGGAGGTGCTGCCTTCTAGGGACCTGAAATGTTGTCCCACAACAATGTGAGACTACGTCTCAGCAAGTTCTACCCTCCTAAGACCCAATTATGAAGCAAATACGCCCAGAAGGGCTGTCTAAGCACAACACGGGTCAAAGGACTTACCTTGGCCTCAGTTCCATCTTGCAAATCAATATTATTTACAGATGCCTCAAATCACATCAATCAATCAATTCATAACATCATATCAAATCATTAATCAATCAATCTAGTCGATTACATGTTATCATGACCTCTCTCCGGTCGACCAAATCAATACTGTCTAATAAGTCCGATCATATCAGGACTGCTCACTTTAAGCTGATATATCTTTTTTTTTTTTTTGGTAAGGACTAAGCTGATATACCGATAGTATAGCTTTCGATAAGCTGATAAATAGTGTACTACTCTCACTAAGCTGACATATCAAACTCTTGAGTTGATATAGCACACTAATAATGCTCTCTCTAAGCTGATCATATTACTCTCGCTAAGCTTATTAGGTATACTGCTCTCGCTAAGCTGATATATTAGAGCTCATAGGTTGATATAGTATACCATTATATTGATTGCAATCTAAGCTGACATATCACCCGTAAGTTGATATAGTATACCACCCCAACCATTTAATCAATTTATGGTTTTTATTATATCCGATAAAAATAGCCGTGTGTGGGTACAAGGTCGGCCGTAGCCAAAATACCGTGATTTCACTTTTGATCTTCCCACTACTTTCAACAGTCCAAAATTAGATTTTTGGCGCTGTATACCAACGCCCAGTAATTTTCCAATGGATTGGGATTGGGTCAAGCCCATTCAAGGGTGGGCCAATTCCAAAACCCCATATATACAATAGAAATTACCCAAGCATAATAGCCATTATTGGACCTAAGCAAGTTCTTAAAAAAACTTCGAGAGCTCCAAGATGTAAAGTAACTAGAGGGTATTCTCTCCTCTAGGGAAGAGAAAATATAGAGAGGCATTGGGGGAACAAGACATGTGAGCACTTGAACGTAAAAATAAGAAACGCAGTCCGATAGCCCACCACATAAATGGGCAGGTATAAACGGCCCCTGCTAGAGGAAAATCCCGATTCTTGGTGAGATAACCTAATAATCAACACCAGGGATCCTGGAACTTTCAGATGGATACAGGTTGGGATTGGGTCAAGCCCAATAAAGGGCGGCCCATCTCCAAAACCCCGCAAATACCATAGATATTTCTCTAGCATTATACCCATGGCATTTGTATGTGAAGAATGCATTCTAGAGACAGAGAAAATCGTACATTGAACACGAAATTGATTCACAATTTGTGGGAATTAATACGTTGTCCGCCTCATAACTCCGTGGCTAGACTATACGCTTAAAAGTAGACGACGATAGCTAAAAACATATGATTAGAAGAAGCAACTCGTACTCGTGGGACGCTTAAGTTCTGGGCATGTATGTTTTAAGTGTTATTCTTAAGCAATGGATAAGAAGCTTCCGATGCAAGTCCGCACATTCCTTTAGAACTACCACCGCCCTCTAAATCCTCATGTAACCGCCTCCACCCCATGCCACGCCCCAAGAGTTCCTGATCTTCCAGAAATCGATTCCATCCTCGCTCTTCCCATACCCAACGACGACGACAACGTGGTCCAGCTGCGAGTCGCAATCCCCATTGAACACGCCATGTCTATAGCTTTGGAACTCCCACCCACTTGCTGCGATAACGACCGCGATTGGTTGTTGGGCGATTGCCTTCATGAGCTCATCCTCACCGGGCGGCACATCTGCAAAACCCTTGATTCGCACCGTGTGTTCTGCTGCTTCCGTTGCATTGTAGGTCCTTTCCATCCCATGGTATGCATAGGTATTCTGGGACGCGATTCCTCGGTTTCGGATAATGTACTTGAAAGCATTGTCTGGGTAACCGCCTCTACAGCCGTAGCTTGTGGCATCACAATCTATCAATTGTTGCTCAAAGAGCACCGATAGTTTGCCGCTTGTGATCCCCATGATTCCTTCTACTGCTGCTACAACTGAGAATGCCCAGTAGGATCCTACATAATAGTTATTGACCTTATAAGTATGTGAAATTACCCTATTTCCATAATTGTGATACATTGATGTCTGGCTTCTCATTATAATATGCCAGGCATTTGTTTGGTGTAGTTGTGACTGTGACATAGTTGTGTTGCACTGTAGTTGTGCTATGATGAGTAGTTACATATATTTTAAAGCTAAAGAACCTCAAAACTGGGTGAAACATATTCCTAAAAGCTGTTATAAATTGTTGCAGCTATCAAGAGTTCATCAAACAATTTAATAAAAGATGCAGAACTCCTATTTCAAAATTGCAGCTACCTAAAGAGAATTATACCAAACAGGCTCTAAATCACTCATATAACGTAAATTTTCCATAAGTACATATGTTTTGTGTAATGCCAACTCATTTACTTCAAAAAGAAAAGGAGTCAAGACGCAATCGCAATGTTTGTGCTTACCACATCTGCCTTGATACTTCATATGGTTTACAACACCTTTCTCTACCCAGTCAATGTTATCGGGAACATCATCGGACAGATTTTTGTGGCTATATGACGTCGTTTCGGCAGGCTCTGGTTGCTTGGATGCCAAGTATCCCGTATGGTTTCGGACGAACTCCTCATTGGTCAAGTCTAAGAATTGGTTGAAACCTAACTCAAAAGTTGGACTCCCAGACCTTTTGAAATCCTCAATGAACCGCAAGTTCTGGGCGAAAATCGCCTGGCATTTTGTTGGGAAAATATGGCTTCGAATTGGGTAGAACAATTAAGATGGATCTTTAGAATACTCAAGTCGGACTTTGAGGCATAATATCACTTTCTTTAAGGATTTATTTACCCCACAACGTTGCTACTAGTCACCGGCAAAAATTCTCCGGGATACAACAAAGTTTCAAATGAGAATACTATATAGCAATTCTAGTATTTCTCCAGGGTCTCTCTAGAAAACAATCGAAAAATGGCTATAGTTTTTCCAGATTGAAGACTTGAAAATGATCACTCTTGTACTTCCGAAAATTGACAAGTATATATACAAAACAGTCTTAAAACACATGCAACTCTTCGTGAAAAATTGCCAAAAATAAACAAACGTGTCATTTTGAAAATTGCCCAGTTGAACAAAGGCATCTATTCATAAGAAGTTGAAAGAACGACCAATTGCAACCCTTCGGAAAAGTTGCAAACTGAACGAGCATCTTTCTAAAGGTTGTCTTAAAAAGACACAAAGAAAAATTCGGAATAATTTCTTTTTTATAAAATAAAATTTCGAATTTTTTATTTTAAATAATTTCTGAAAATTCTCAAAACAAAAGCAACCTTTGAATTGATTAAAATTAATAAAAAATAAATGAATAAATAACAAAGGGATTAGTGCTAATTAAATCCGTGGGCGCGCGAAGTGCTAAGTGCGCCAAATAATCGCACACCCGCACGTGGGTATGGTACCCCACCCAATCATTCCTTTAGCTACACAAAAGAAATCCCACACTTATTAATTGGTCCACTTCCTCCCACTTAATTTGTTTTTACAAACAAACCTCCAACACATTTTGCCTTCTCCTGTGGGTCCTCGTAGATCCGAACATATTCGGCCATCCATTGCTGGTGCTGCTCTGCAACGGTGGGCTCGCGCAACATGCGGACTGACATCGCTTGCCTCGCCCAAGCGCCAAGAATTAGAGCAAGAGAGATGATGGATTCACTCTTGAACGTAAAAGCCATTGAAGTGGATGTGAACACTTTCTTTTGTGAATGTGTTTTCTTCTTCTTCTCAGTGAGATATTTTGAAGTGGATGTGATGAGATAGCTGCACCAGAGATGTATATTCTTAGGCTCTTCATAATCAGGCCATATGAAAAGAAAAAAATGCGTTAATTTTAAGGTGGAAATTTGTTCCCAATTCCATATTTTCTATGGAAATATGAAGCAGAAAGCCATGCATGTTCTAATACGAGTGATTCTTGCACATACACCACCGCAGGCAAAGACTTTGTCACATTTTTTGACTACTAAGAGAAAAATATCGCATCTCCATATTGCATAATATATGAACCAATTGACCACATCAAATTTTCCTATACAAACATCATGAAATTACGCTTACATTTTGCATGGACTCTTAATCAAATCCTATAGACCTGCAACCTGATTTCTCAAACATCATTAATTTGAATGAGACTAGAACTGTCGCTTACCTATACTAGGCTGGTTAAGAGTCAAGTAAAGTGTGGGAGTTTGCCCTAACGTTGCGAACCAGAGTCAAGTAAGGAAGACTAGTTTTAGCTAACGCCCATTACCAATCCCTCTTTTCTTTTACGAGAATACTCTTTCATGCAATCATTATTTATTTATTTTTATGTTTAAACATGTAAGTGTAAAGTGGTCATCCATAAATGCACAAACAATATTATAAAGCCATCGTTAACAATCGGATAGATTATTCAAACAATATAAGAAAACAATAAAACCGTATGGGGCAAAATTAACACAAGACCATATTATAATGCGCCAATGCAAGACCCCTATGAGCAGAGCAACAAGTGCTTTAGGAAGAATTAATCATACCAAACATGCAGGTGCAATGTACAAGGCAAATAAATAAAATTTTTAAAGAAGGTGACCTAAAACTATTCTACGTGTAAGGCAAGCCTCAATCTAATGCAACGGGTGCGCTTTTTATATTTCATTTTTTTGAAAAAGAACTATTCTAAATGATAAAATACTGCATGTTTTAATCTATATGCATTTTTATAGATTCTTATTTTTTAATGGAGATGCTTTATAAATGACCAAGCATGCGCATGGTTTTTATTTATTTTTTTCTTTAATGCCGTGCAGATACAGACTTGACTATTGTGAAAATATTAATAAGATAAATAAATAACAGAAATGATTCTAAATGTGTAGCGAAGCACTTATTTATGGAGAAATCTAAATCTCTCTTGATTTTTTAATTTCTTTAATGCAGTGCAAACATGAAAATAGTAATAAATGAACTGATTTGAAACTCACCAATAAATGAAAAAATATATATGAACCTTTTTTTCCCTTTTCAGTCTTATTGGTACCGGAATTGGTTAAAGATCAACAAATTTTGAAAGGCAAAAAAGGAAGAAGAAACAAAAAGATGGCTGAAAGAAAAGCAGAAACAAAAGATATGCATATGTGCAAATGTGAAAATAGTGATAAATAGGTTTCGGAGCATTTATATATGGAAAACTCTAAATCTCCACATGAATTTTTTATTTTTTATTTTTTTGGTAAGGGTTTCCACATGAATTTTTATCATGCAATATTATGTTTTTTTTTTTTTTTTCATTGCTAATGGTCAAACTACTAAAACATACCAAAAAGCAAAAATAGATGGAATCAATCCTATTGTGTGTACATGAATGAGTAGTTCAAATTAAATTGCAAAAGTATGTTGGAAACTAAGGGAAAAGCATCTACTTGGACATAGCAAATCATGTGACATTCACGATGATAAGCATTCCAACAAGAATTAAGAGATGGCTGATAGGCTCACTTCATGAATAACTTGGTATAACTCGAATCACTTACCTCAAACGGAATGTCATGCAAGGATTAAGTGGACAACTCCAACACAACGGTGAGCACTCTCGATTCACTATACTATTCTCTGAATTCTTTCCTCCAGGCAACATTTTTCATTCATATTCTTGTTCTCTTTCTGTTGTTTAGTCCCCTTAGACTACGTGAGACTCCCTATTTATGGGGTTAGATCTTCTATATTGCCTTCTAAAAATTGAATTTGAATTTCACCCCAAATAACCCTTTGAATAACCCCTGAATCTCTCTAACCACCTTATTATTCTAACCAATTAACAAGTTGATTATACTTCGGTGGATTTGGGAATTAGGCGTGATTTTGCACCTGAAGAATGAAGACTCATTCTTGAAGGGGATATCTCGGCAACTTTTGAAGAAGAATCAGGCCCATTTGAACCCGATCATCTGTTAATGGACGGAATGCGCCTGATTTGCATCAGGCCAGTTTTGGGCCTCAGTTGGTTAGACCGGCCCATCCGGCCTGGCTTTAGCTGAACGAGGCCCGTTTGGACCAGGTTCGCCAGACAATGCAAAAAACAAAAGAATAAAGATAAACACAAAAAATATTTTTGGCTACATAATGAACCTAGAGAATTTTTATAAATAGCTAAAACAAGAATTGGCAACAGGACACAAGTTAGAAAATTTTCCAAAACATTAGTAATTGCTCACATATCTTGGGATAGGGTTTAATAGTTAATAGTAAATTTCTTACCACATTAGCCCCGTTTGGTTCGATTTTTTGGGCAACTTTGGCAAGATGCAATTCCATCTCCAAAGGACTCTAAGGGCCCTTAGTCCAAAGCAAGTCTAGAAGTCTTTTGTGAACTTGCATTTTCGGAATGCAACTTCCGGTTACTATTCATCTTCTCCGGTGGAGAAACCGATCGGAGGCCAACAACCGCCGGCCAAGGGGTCGCACGCACCGACGACCACCACCTGAGAGTTGCCTAACCCCGGCGACCGTCGCCGAACCTTAGGCGACGCCTGATCGCGCAATTCCAAGCGACTGATGGCTTGGAATCGCACAACCCGCGGCCGCCTAAGGTCGCACAACCTCAGATGACGGTCATCGAGGTCGAGGTCATGACCCAAGCGGCCATCGACTGGGGTCGATGACCTCAAGCGGCCGTTGCCTGGGGTCTCCCAACCCCGGCGACTGTCCGGGGGCCAAATCTGGCCATCCGACCGCCAAATCCGGCAGTCTAGTGGCCAAACCTCAAAAAAAAAAAAAAATGGTTTTTTAATTTAATAAAAGTCATTTACAAATGCAAATTTTATCAAACGGTATTTTGGCCAAAGTTGTTTTTCAATACAAATTTTTCCAAACGTTATTTGCATTTCAGAAAACCCCTTTTCACCCAAAGGTATTTGCAAATTCCCCAAAAGCTTAACCAAACGGCCCTAAGATGGTTTATGGGATGTTATATAGATATCGATTTGTGATAAGCTTTTTAAAATGTATTTGATTTGATTTGGTTTGTAAAATTGATTTATGAGGCGAGTCTTGAAATTATTTGCAAAATATTTTGGTGATATATGAAATGATTTACGGATTTGGTTTTGTAAATTGTGGATGCTATTGTTCTAAATTGATATTAATGCTTAATATCGTTGTGAGTCCAGCAAGGGGCTTATGGGTATGCGCATACTAGTCTAGGATATCCTTGTGAGCCGAGCCACCGGCTAATAATAGGTGGAGACCTTGCCAAAGGGGGAATTTTAGTCGGCTCATCACCAGGCGTTGTATCGTGATCATGGTTTGATATTGAGTAACGGTTGATCAATGAAGTAGACAATTGACATGTGATATGAGTTTGGTTGATAGAATGGGCTATCGACATGTAATTTGAGTTTAATCGATGGAATGGACCATTGGCATGTGAATTAATGAGATTGATCAATGAATTAGACCATTGATGTTTATTTTGATGTTATTTTAATATTATTATTTTTGCTATAAATATAACTATGTTGAAGCGTATGTAACTTATTCTTTTACTGTATGTTTGTTATATCCTAGACTTGGGTTAAGAGAGTAGCGATTTAGTTTTGTAAATATGCATAGTGGGTGCTCAATTCGCTTAGAAGAGATACACTACTCACTGAGCTGTGATTGCTTACCCCTCTATTTGACAATCTTTTTCAGGTTCCTCAGCTAATGATAAGTAGTACGAGAGCAATATTGACAAAGGAACTTTTGAGAGTTGGATTTTGGGAGCTTTCAGGTTGCGTCCTTTGATTGGAAGGACGGCCGTGTCATCCCCCATTCATGAGGGTTTTGGGGTGTGACAGGTCAACCTCACGCACCAGCCACTGGTGGGGGTGGGGGTGAGCCTTGCCCACCAAGGGTGAGCCTCGACCTTGACGTCGCTATGGCCTTATCACCAAACGACACCTTATCAGCTCTCCTCCAGCTCTTGTTGCTCCAGGTGGGCTGCTGAGTGGCATACTCGTCGGCGGCACCTGAAGGTAAGACGAGGGTGGGGATGGTATAATTGGCGCTATGAAGACGGAATTGGAGTCGTTGTGATCGGAGTCTTCTTGAGCCTCGGCCGAATAGGGACGGAGCAAGAAGGGGGTGAGGTGAAATTGGATGGGCGGGGGCGCGAGTGGAGGGCGGCGAGAGTTTTCAACGCTCGCAAAGTCTTCATCTTTATTGTGGGCTCAGGGCGGCTTCTCCAAGAGTCTCCTGAATCTGAAGAAGACAGTGGGTAACTTAAAGGAAGATAGAAGAGAAGGCTTGTGAGGTTTTCTGGATTTTCTTTCTGAAGCTTTGGCCTTGCTTGCTTGCTTCAGTTCAAAAGGTTTTAGGGGTTTCTCCATGGTTGGGCATGGCTTGCCCTCACCAGTGGCCAACGACTGCCTAGAGGAAGAAGGGAAGGATAAAAAAGGAGAAAAAAAAAAAAAAGAAAAAAAATATTAAAAATTGTCTATATTAACATTGATTATGTTATATAGAACTGCTGGCGTCCATGTTAACGATTTTCTACTAAAATGATTAAAATTGATATAAATGCAAAAAGTTTATAACTCAATTGACAAAAATAAAATATTTAAGATTGAATTTGCATAATTGTAATATGTTTAATTTTTATTTTTTTTATAATTTTTCATAATGAAAAGTGAAGTGTTAATTACGAGGAGGAGCGGATGCCTTTTGAGGTTTTCTTTATAACTAATTAATTATATTTTCACAACGTTAATTTGTTCTTTCACGCCTATTATAAAATTATTTTACATATTAAGATTCCGTTTGTTCTGAAAATGAACTTTGTTGGAAAATATTTAAAAGAACGTATTTTCATTATATGAAAGTCATTTTTGACACTTCTTACAAAAAAAAAAATACAAAAATAAAACGCTCATTTTTTTTTTTTTTGGTCGAAAAAATAAAACGCTCATTTGAAAAGAAGTCTCGAGTACCATCGGAGGTCTTGGACTTGGGCATTGGGAACTCGGGCTTGATTGAGTGCCTGGGGTCTTGAGTTTTGGGTCCGATTGTCTGGAATTAAGACTTGGCCTTTAGGAGTCTCAAGCCCAAGCCCCAGGATCCCTAGTTTACTTTTGAGTGAGAGGACCCTGGATGGATTCGACTTCAGACGCCAAGGTCTCAGGTCCAAAAAGCCAAGGTCCAGTCATATTTTGAAAATGATTTTTCATTGGGCAAAAACCACACAAATACCCTAATTTTTTTTTATATGTTGCAAAAAACCCAAACTTATATGTGTGTGACACATATATTGTTTATCTCAATTTCATTCAGGGAACACTTTGTTACATTGGTATAAGTTTGGAGATTTTATATGACAAAAAAAAAGTTTGGGTTATTTATGTCACTAATGGCAAGTTCAAGATTTTTAATGACATAAAAAAGGCTGAGGTATTTGTGTCAAAATGGGCATAGTTTAAGGTTTTTTATGATATTAATCCCTTTTCATATTAGAGGAGTAAGTGATTTTCTTGCATTTAAGTACATGTTTTTCGTCGGCTGTGCAAAAGATCTTGCCTTGACTCATTTTTCCCAAGTGACTCAGTCCGAAAAATGAGCACGATATTTTTTTGAAATTAAATTTTCCACGGAACAATGGACCTAAAAGTTCCCGTGAAAGAAGCTATTATGTCATGAAAGAAAAGATTCTAGATATTAAGATGCCGAAAAAGTTATTATTATTATCTAAATATCATTATCATTTTTCATAGGATTTATATACCGCTTCAATCTTAGACATTTTACTAATTTTTGGGGGTTGCTACGGTGGATGGACAAAATCTTTCAAACATACCTTAAGTGACATGTCAACGTTAATATGATATCGTGTATTCTCTCCATAACATGCGAAGAAATCACGGTACGGTGCGAGGTAAAATTTCTTTGAAACAAATGAAATTGATTTCGAAATCAATTTCTTAATGGGAGTGCAATTTTTATTTCTACTTTAGAAATAGAGAAGCTAAAATTTTAGCTTCGATTTCTCACCCAAAACAATTTCTGAAAGGAAACTCCATAAAAGATTTGTTCCCATAAATGGGAGTGCTGAAAGCTCCAAACCGGCCCATTAAATCAAGTGATCGAAACCCAACAAACTTGATAATGGTCAAGCAAACAAATATTGTATGTTGTATAGGTCACAAAGGTTAAGCCTTCTTAATTGTTGATCATGGGAATCACACGATGAAACCTATAGAATTAGGGCGCGTTTGATAACGATTCTGTTCCCGAGAACAGATTCTGACCATAAATGATTATTTTTTATTATGTTCCCGAGAACTGATTTTGAGTAAAAGAACGCGTTTGGTAACTGTCCAAAATTTATGATTCTGTAATAGAATTGCGTTTGGTACCGTGCTTATTGATTCTGTTCCAAATCAATTTCTTTTAATTTTTAAATAAATTTTTACTTTTTCATTTTTTTCTTTTCTTTTTTCCTTTTTTTTTTCCTTTTTTTTCCTTTTCTTTTTTTCCTTTTTCTCCTATTCTTCTTCTTCTTCTTGTGGCCCTCGTCTGGCCGGTTCTAACCGGCGTCACGGCCCTCGCGTCGCGCTGGCCCCTCACCAGGCTAGGCCGGCCTTACCCGGCCTCACTAGGGCTAGGCGAGGCCTGCATGGCCACCGGCGAGGCTAGGCGTCACGAGGCTTGCCCGGCCTTGGTGAGGCCCACCTGGCCACTTGGCAAGGCTCGGCCTTGCTAGATCTAGTGAGGCCGAGCCTCACCGGTGGCTAGGCTTGCCTCCGGTGAGCTCACCGGACCTCACCCTGGCTTGGCGAGCCTCCAACGAGCTTGTCGAATCGGCGGATAGCGACTGGCGACGGGCGGCAATGGGCAAGGGTGGACGGTGGTTGCGAGATGGCCAAAAGGAAGAAGAAGAAGAGTTGGTTTTTTATTCTCAAATTTATTCTCTAAATAAGAATCAACTTTTTTTTTTTTATTCTTGATTCCACTCCCAATCTGTTCCTAGAAACAAATTTGTTCTTGGGAACAAAAATTTTACCAAAAGCGATTATCGGCTCAAATTGATTCTGGGAACAAAAAATCATAATTTGGCCATGTTTGGATGATTACCAAACAGGGCTTTAGCGGCTGAGATGACATTGGTCTACATGATTTGTGAAATATGCAATAATTTCTCGTGGTAGATGGATTGTTGGTGTCCGAGAGAGAATCGTACACGAAAATGTTAAATATTTAAAAAAGGACCTACACTGGTAGCTTGATAATTTATTTTGATTTAACGACTAAATTATGATGATTCATTGAAAGGGGAAGGTCGAGAATTCAAATCATAATGAAATTAGGGAAAAAAATGATTCTGTTAGAAATAAAAGGGCATTATTAATTGGAGTTTTATATAACACACGACCTGTGTAATCTATCTACCATACATGCCACATTCATCACCATCAGTAAAATACTTATATTTTGAAACTTTCAAATCAATAGTGATGGATGTGAATTTGTAAATAAATCATCGTGTTGTGCATTCAAGATTAATCCAATCATAAAGGGAGTACTTTTCGATTGAAAATATCATGAATAATCGAATATAGTCCAACTTGTGCCCCCAAAATAATATAACTAAAGATCGACTATATGAGATCCACAAGTCTTTAACCTGTCTCTCTCTTCTAATTTTCCACTAATGATTCATTTGACATTTTCTTAAATACACCAAAGCATGCCTAATCGGTAGCTGAATAATCGATCTCTGATGGATTACTTCACTATTAATGGCTCAAACTTCATATCTCTAATGTCTATTTGATGGCATATGGCGCATCCTAGAATGAACACACTTTCTCGTCAACCTATTTTGTATACACATACATATATATTTTTAATCAAATTTGATGGCCTACTGAATTTCTTTTATCAATTACTTTCTTTAGAGTGATAAAGAAGTGGTGATAGAGCAATTTCTTCATTTTTCGATCCCCGGAAGGGACCAAAGAAACATCTTGTTTTTCCTTCGACAATTCCCGATCTTTTAGTGATCTCTCAGTGAGATTCAAATCCACTTTAATTTCTGATAATTAGTTCAAGAAGAAAGGAAAGATTACGACAACTTATGGAAGTAAAAGGGAAGGGATTCTGGGAATTGATGCTTGGAAATTGAAAAGGGTTTTGATATTAACTATTTTCCAAAGAGTGTTAAAGAAGCGATGATAAAGCAATTTCTTTATTTTCCGACTGCCTGGAAGGGACCAAAAAGCATCTTGTTTTTTCTTCGACAATTCCCGATCTTTAGTAGATCTCCCAGTGGGGTTCGAATCCACTTAAAATTCTGAGTATCAGTTCAAGAAGAAAAGAAAGAATACGACAACCCATGGAAGTGAAACGGAAGTGAAACGGAAGAACGAAAATGATTTTAAATTTCTTCATGTTGTGGAGGTGATTCTTAAATTGGTACCTTCCATCTTTAATGTGAAATCGGGAAAATGATTTTTTTAACATTAACATCGTGGACGTTGTAAAGCTTCATCCTTCGATTAGTAGGTTAAAATAGTTGCATTTATTAATTATATGCAAACTTGACTCCACCCATCAGTTAGCTTTCTGTTATAGATATATTATCAGTCCCACTTATTAGTCTATGGTTTATCACGTGTTTTGGCTTCTTTCAAGCAAAAGAAACGAAATATTTGTGTACATTAATCTAAGCAAAAAAATTAGTCTATGATTTATCAGCACCGCTGATTCCTGATTCGATAGATGTCAATTGACGTGAGCGACAAGATTTGGAAAAATATAAAGAAATTAGAAATAAAAAGTCATTCCACACGGAAAACTTTCGATCAATCATAAGCATTACCTTTCCATTAGCCCTGTCTCTCTCTGTCTCTCAATCATCTCTTTTCTTGAGACACTCATTACTTTTGCTTGCTTTTATCAGTCTAGGTCAATAAAGGCGTTAAAACGCAGAAAAATGCACGATGAAAAGTAGAATATGATCAGAGATATTTTCAGACCAATCTAGTTCTGTTTAGCTTTAGAAGAATTTACCCAGTTAAGTGCTCAAGCTGTATACACCATGGTCACAGAAACATCTTTTCCTAGGTGTGAACATAACCCTAATTGAAGCCAGAGAAAGATCAAGGAACCATTCACATACCTTTACGTTTAGCTTTTGGACATCATGTGAAAGACGCTTCTAGAGTAGACGGAGCTGTATACACCAGGGTCACAGAAACATCTTTTCCTAGGTGTGAACAAAGCCCTAATTGAGCCAGAGAAAGATCAAGGAACCATTCACAAACCTTTATGTTTAGCTTTTGGACATCATGTGCAACAAACTTCTAGAGTAGACGATAAACACTGACCTTGCTCATCACTTTCTTTGCAATCATACTTCTGCTATCAATTAATTTCACATTCATTTCTATTAAAAGATAATTACACAAATGATCCATAAATTTTGACCTAATATGTATTGTCATTTCTAAATTTTTAATTTATTCAATGTGATCTCTGTATTTTAATTCAATATGCAATGATTTCTCCAAATCTTTAATTTGTTTGATGTAGTCCTTAAACTTTTAATAGTTGTTCAATCTAGTCCTTAGACTTGTATAACCCAATATGCAATAGACTTGTATAACCCAATATGCAACGTCGTCCTTGAATTTTTAATTTGCTCAATGTGATCTTTAAATTTTTGATAACCATTCAATTTAGTCCCTTGACTATATGAAGATTTCCAATGTTGTCATTTCATTAATTCAAGTTAATAGAATTTCCCAATTTGGTTTCCAAATTCAGTAAGTTTGAACAATGGAGAAAAGAATAATGTTACACATGAGTTGTCCTTATAAGATATTCAACTCATAATATAATAATTCAAATTATTAAATTAAATGGATAATCATTTTTCCAAATTGAATAAGTTAAACAAATTAAAAGGATTATTATATTCTAATTTGAGTTGAATGTCTTATGCGAATAATTTACATCAAAGTTATTTTTTTGTCTTCCATTCCAGCATATCGGATTGGAAGCTAAATCAACAAATTTTGTCAATTTGCATATGTATCAAAATTTTAGGGACCACATTGAACAAATTAAAAGTTTATAGATGATATTGCATTTTGGGCCAAAATTTAAGGATCATTTGTGTTATTTTTCCTTCTATAAATACACCAAATTTAGTCACTCATTCCCTACATCACAAAACATATCTCTCCATTAGAAAATGGCTTTGAAACTTGCAAAAAGTTTCTCCATATGGTTGATACTTATCTTGTGTGCATGTGCATGCACATCGAACACTGCGTCTCGTACCTACGACATTCCATCCGCGACTAAAAAGTTCGAGGAGTGGATGAGTCGGCACGAGCGCGACTACAAAGATGTCGGCGAGAAGGCGAAGCGTCTGAAGATTTTCTTGGAAAACCTGCAGTTCATCGAGGAGTTCAATGGCGCAGCGAACCGTACTTACAAGGTCGGATTGAACAAGTTCTCGGACTTAACCAACGAGGAATTTGTGGCGGCATATACTGGATACAAATTGCCATCATCAACACCCAGGAACTCCTCCCAAGTCAATTCTTTCAAGTACCAAGGTTCGAATAGCATCCCGGAGAGCATTGATTGGGTCAAAAAAGGTACTGTCAACCCTATAAAAGACCAAGGCCGATGTGGTAAGAAATTTACTGCTAACTATCGAAGCCTATCCTAAGATAGAAGAGCACTTACGTTGCCCAGGTTTATGCCACTTGTCATAAAAGATTAAATCTTATTAGCGAAACAATAAACAAATTAATTGGTCCGCCACCATTTTATGGCATCGTCTAGCCATGTGACCTTCAGCTTGAAGTTTTCTCGATTGAGTCATAATCACTGCACGACTCACCATCCTCTGTGTACAGGATCTTGCTGGTCGTTCTCCGTGGTGGCGGCAGTAGAAGCAATCACACAGATCACCACTGGCGTGCTACCGAACCTGTCCGAGCAGCAACTCATAGACTGCGCCACTGATGGGAACCAGGGCTGTCAAGGCGGCTGGATGGACAATGGCTTCGAGTACATCATCAACAACAATGGCATCAGCTCCCAGACGAACTACCCATACGTTGGGGTCGACAGCACCTGCGATGTGCAGGCCTCATCTGTCGCCGAGGCCAAAATATCAGACCACACGGACGTCCCCTCAAACGAGGATGACATGCTGAAGGCCGTGGCGATGCAGCCGGTGTCGGCGGCGCTCGATGCAAGCGGAGACGTGTTCAAGAACTATGCAGGTGGGGTCTTTGCTGGCCCGTGTGAAGCCAATCTGAACCACGCAGTGACGGTCGTCGGGTACGGGACGGACACGGATGGGACCAAGTACTGGTTGATAAGGAATTCTTGGGACGTCTCGTGGGGCGAGAGTGGGTACATGAGACTTCAGAGAGATTCTGGGGTTGAAGGTGGGCTTTGTGGAATTGCCTCGAAAGTTTCTTATCCCGTTGCATAAGTATTTATCTAAGAGATCATGGCTTCGAGCTCGTGTGTTAGTAGGCTCGAATCGTTCGATATGAATTGAGCTCAGTCTAAGTGGAAATATTTTGGGTTAATTACTACAGTTAATCTCGTGTATTTACTGTTTTAATTTCAGCTAGACTCCTGCGACCTTTGCTGGGTTTCTTATAATGAAGTTTCTTGTGTGTGTTTATGATAATGAGAATGAAGAGGATTTGAAGACAGTCCCTGAATTTTTTATTGTTAGGCCCTATTTGGTAACCATCCCAATAGTAACTGATTCTGATTTTTTGTTCCGGAAACCAGTTTGGGAACAAAATCGCGTTCGGTAAAATTTTTGTTCCTGGGAAAAGATTTAGAGTAAAATCAAGAATACCAAAAAAAAAAAAGTTTATTCTTATTGCGGGAACAAATTTAAGAATCAAGTCTCTTTCCATTTTCTCTTCTTCTTTTTCGATCCCACGGTTGCCGTCCGCCTCCGTCTGCCACTACCGTCCACCGCCGGCAAAAGGTCCGGCGAGCTTGCCAGGCCAAGGCGAGGTCCGGCGAGCTCACCGGAGGCAAGCCCAACCACCGGTGAGGTGGGCCTCGTCGAGGCTAGGCAAGGCCCGCCTGGCCTCGGCGAGGGTCGCCCAGCCCCACCAATGGCCATACGTCTTGCTTAGGTATTTTTCTTTAGATAAATGTCAACTTGCATAAATAACAAGTTAAATAAAACATAAAAGTTAAAAATGAAAGTCGGTTCCACACCTAAAACTTTCGGTTCCACACCTAAGTCTTGTTCAGGCATTCACATGCTACTAAAGCTCTCTCTCTCTCTCTCTCTCTCTCCATTTCTTGTTTTTATTTCAACAGTTTCTAGATCATGCGTGTGGACTAACTTTTAGACTTTGAATTTACTTTGTTCAATAACATGGGATGTACTTGTGACGTGCTATACTTAAATATCTAATTGTACGGTTTATTACATTACTGATCGTATAAATTATATAGATTTATATCAAGTACATCGTCAATGTAAAATATTGATTACATATATCGAAATTCGTATTTACTAATGAAATCAATTCATTTGCCAAAATAAAATATTGTGCATAGATTGCTTGGGTAATTAATCTTTTTACACCATTAGGGTACTGAATAAAAATCCTCAATTCATAGAGACTAGTTTTAATATGCTTGACACTGCTCTATTTCATACCATCTACCCCGTGATTGTAGGAGCAAGAGAGGACACACGTTGACTTTGACTTTGAAAGGCCAAGCGTTGTGTCCAAACTATACCGTGGCCGATTTAATGTTCCCTTGCTAGAAGGGTCCTTGTGAGTTATTGTGGATTTAATTGTGGTATGGTGAATTTCTTCTTTCTCAACCATAGATATATCGGTCATTGGCCAATCAAGCATTTAAAACAAAATGATGTTTTGTGGAGTAAGTTGCTGTATGTTAAAAGTTCATAGATACTTTAGTCAACTCGAGTAACAGGAATTACAAAATGAGTTTGCAAAGGGTTATGATCAATTATAATAAATTAGTATTTAAATCAAGCATTTAAAACAAAAAAACTATGTGTTGATTTAGAAATTCAATGGGTAAATTCATTGTTTTTTTGCAAAGAAAGGCCTACATTTGAACCGATAGGATGAAGTTGGTCATGGAATAAAACGGGAAATGGAAAATGGAGAGGAACCGGCATCTCTATCTTTGTATTTGGGCACGATATAAAAAAAGAAAAAGAAAAAAAAAAAGATATAATGTTCTCTTTTTTTTGTTCATTTAAATAATTCAAACTTTAGAATTGAAAAGACTTTAAACCACCGAAATCGATATGCTTGGAAATTACAGTTTTAAAATAATTCCTCTCGTATGCATATGGAATGAAGTGGTCAACTTGAGATCAGAAACCGAACAGGTTGCCATGATCTATTTTGTATGACATCTACACGGAAACGCACCCATAAATCCACTTGGCAAGCGAATTTTTGTATCTAAAAGAAATAACCTTACGGTATAAAACTCGAAAACTCTGAAATTTGCAAAAGTTTTCCTTTGAACCAAGCATTCCATATGACATTTATTTTTTCCAAAAGAGAAGAACCAAAATCAACAATATGGGCTTGATTTATTAATTTTATATTTTTAGTTTTTCCCGAGAGGATGGGCTTGAGCTGAGAAGTCCCAATTTCTTTACTTTAAGCCGTATCACAATCGTTTTTTTTTTTTTTTTTTTGGTGACCCGGGAACCCCGTACAGCCGGCAGCCGGCAAATCCCGTGCGGCCAGCGGGATTCTAACAAAACAAAATTATAATTAATTTTTGGGTTCTAACAAAATAAAATTATAATTAATTGGGTTTCACCATTTAATCTTAGTGAAATTCGAATCCATATAAAGTTTTGAACATCTATCCGAGAAGAAAAGAAAGAGTATGACAACCTGTGGATGTGGAAGGGAAGAGATTCCGTGCATTGGACACTTGAAAAGGGTTTTGATATTGACAAGCTTCTAGATGATGTTATATCATGTTGGGGAGTTACGTAAACCGCACAAATGTGAAAAAGGGAAGTGATTTGAATCCGTTGGTCCTGTGATTGCTTGACACACGCGATGATTCTTGCCCATGTCTGACGTCTATCCATCTTTATCACTATAACAAGTGACGAAAAATGTTAGGATCTATTGGGGCTTATGAGGTTTTGATAATAAATATCCGTGCATTGTGTTTTGAAAAGATTTTTAAAGCAACCAAAGGGGAGGGGGTATAGGGTCACATTTGCCGTCCATCCCTCATAAGAGGAAGTTGAACTCTCCGATTAGCATTTTAAAATAATCGTATATATTAATCATATGTGAACTTGACCAAACATACACACACATACATACATAAATGTATCTACATTATAACCCATCAATTAAAAATTAGTCAGATGAACTTTCAATTAATTGGGATTGAAGTAAAACACAACCCTATAATTGATACAATCTCAACATGGAACACGATAGGCCTCCATTTTAGCTAATTGTGGAGATATTGTTAGTACCATTGATTAGTCTGGAATTTGTCATGTGTTTTGGCTTATTTTAAGCAAAAAATATTACCTAATGACTTTTATCGAAATTCAAAATACTATTAAAGTTTAGAATAGAAAGAAAAAAATTTGTTTGCAAATCTAGTTGTCAATATTCATAATTTTGTAAAGCTCATGGAGTTTTTTGTTAGATAAATGTCAGTTGAGGCACACAAAACT
Source organism: Eucalyptus virginea (assembly GCA_014182375.1). Lineage (NCBI taxonomy): Eukaryota > Viridiplantae > Streptophyta > Magnoliopsida > Myrtales > Myrtaceae > Eucalyptus > Eucalyptus virginea. The sequence continues at coordinate 40,289,176 of CM024518.1, read as the reverse complement.
TTTGATCAATATTAATCATTCACTTAATTCTCTCTCTCTCTCATCTCTCTTCCTTACGCACACAATCGTCTCTATTCCTCACACACATACACACCCACGTTACTTTTGCTTATTTTTATAAGTCTAGGTCAATAAAGGCGTTGAAATGCAGAAAGGTGCACGAAGAAAAGTGGAATATAATAAGAGACATTTCCAGACCAATTTAGTTCTGTCTAGCTTTAGAAGAACCTACCTAGTAAATGCTCAAGTTGTATACACCATAGTCACAGAAACCCTCATCGAGGCCAGAGAACGATCTAGGACCATTCCAGCACCTTTTTGTTTAGCTTTTGGAAATCATGTGCAACACGCACTCGTTGAGTAAACAATGACATTGACCATGTTCTGTAATTGACTTTCTTTGCCATTAAATTGCTCCAATAAATTAATTTCATGTTTACTTCTATAAAGATACAACTACACAAATGGACTTTGAACTTTAAATATATTTTGGTCTTTTTAAAAAAATTATTTATATATTTGATTCTTTTTAGCATTATTGTCAAAATTTATATTTAAAAAGTTGCATACATTATTTTTTTCAATTTTAAACAATTAAAAATTAAAAAATTCCGACGAATGGTTTGGTCTTTTCAAAAAAATATATATATATATGTATTATGATTTGATTTCTTAGCATTATTTTCAAATTTATATTTAAAAAGTCTCATACATTATTTTTTCAAATTTATAAATTTAAAAATTTCAACGAAGCATTTGGTCTTTTTAAATATATATTTGATTTTTTTATTATTGAATTTTCTTTTAAATCAACAAAACTTTTATCCAGATTTTCAAACTTTTCTTTTTAAAAGATTTCCTGTTGCTTTAGTTTAGAATTCTCCCTCTTAAGCTCGAAGATTATTTTATATAAGATCTGCTTTGGATAAGAAAAGGAATCAAAAAAGAAAAGGAAAGAAATTGTAAAAGAAGAAAGGGAAACGGACAAAAGCTTTATCATTACGATATAAGTGGTAATCTAAGTTGGATTTGTGGATGGTAAAACTTTTACTTTATTAATATTTAAAAAGTTGCATATATTATTTTTTAAATTTTAAAAATTAAAAAAAATTTATTCTGATGAAGAATTTTTTTTTAATTATATATATGTACTTGATTTTTTTTTTTAGCATTATTGTGAAAATTTATATTTAAAAGTTGCATACATCATTTCATTTTCAATTTTAAGCAAATAAAAATTAAAAATTCCAATGAAGGGTTTGGTTTTTTTTTTTTTTAAATTATATATGTATTTGATTTTTTTAGTATTATTGTTAAAATTTAAATTTAAAAAGTTGCATACATTATTTTTTTTTTTTTTCAATTTTAAACAAATAAAATTAAAAAAAAAAAAAAAATATTAATCACCCAAAGAGCTTTTCAAATGTGTTTTCTACCAAACGGCATTTTCTCAAAGTTGTTTTCAAAGCATAGTTGACCAAATGGCATTTACATTTGCCTAAAGTCCTTTAGGCTAAACTGCTTTGCATTTTCCCAATAGGCTTTCAAAATACTAAACCAAACGTACTTTGACCCACTATACATGTCATTTAATCTCTAGACTACATAAATTTTTTTAATGTTATCCTTTCATTAATTCAAATTAATAGAATTTGCTTATATGGTTTCCAATCTATAAGTTTGAATGGTGGATAAATAAATAAATAACGTTACAAGTAAATTATTCATGTGAGTTATTGAACTTAGAATGTAATAACTAATATCATCAAATTAAAATAATTTTTGAAAATGGAACAAGTTAAATAAATTAAAATGATTATTATATTCTAATTTGAGTAGAATATCTCAAAGTGATAATCCATATGTAATGTTATTTTTTGTCCACTATTTAGACATATTGAATTGAAAGCCATATAGCTAATTCCATTAACTTGAATTAATAGAAGAACGACATGAACATTTTCATATAGTTAAGGAATTAATTTGAACATATACCAAAAATTTAGGACTAAGCAAATTAAAAATTTGGGTACGATATTGCACATTATGCCAAACTTTAGGGATCATTTGTGTCATTTTCCTTCTGTACATACATCTAATGCATTCACTCATTCCTTGCACCAAAAAACCATATCTCTTCGTTAGAAACTAGCTTTGAAAATTGCAAAAAAAAATTTCTTCATATTGACACTTGTCTTATGTGCATGCACATGTGTATGCGCATCCAATGCCGCATCTCTTGTCTACGACATTCCATTCATGAATAAAAAGTTCGAGGAGTGGATGAGCGAGCATAGGCGCAACTACAAAGACATCACCGAGAAGGTGAAGCGTCTGAAGATTTTCTCAGAAAACTTGTGGTTCGCTAGGTGTTCAATGGCGCAGCAAACCCTACTTACAAGGTAGGATTGAACAAGTTCTCAGACTTATTGTGTGTTTCGATGGGCATTTAGAAAGCCCTTCAAGCCCCAAAGCCCTTTCACCTTAAATTGGGGTGTTTGGCAACCATTCTTCAAGGGGCTTTCAAGTGAAAGTAGACCCTCAAGACCACCTGCCTTGAGTTTTCAGCATTTTCGAAATGCTGAAGGGCTCATTTAATGAAAATACTAAGTTGCCTCCCACCCTTCCATCACTCTCTCCCTCGTGACGATCGCTTCTCGCTCGACTACGCTCTTCGCTCGACTGTGCTTTTCCTTTGCTCGCTCAAGTGCTTGTCCTCTGCAGGTTCGTCTCTCCTCCCTCCCCCTTGCTCCTGAAGCCCAGTGTTCCCAATGAGTTCTTTTTTGGTTCAAAAACCTCCCTTAACATGAGGATCTTGGCTCGGAGGCACCAAGGCAGTCGGCAGATTCGAATAGAGCTCGCCCTCTAGCCACCTTCTCCGAGCTGGGTAGGGACCCATAGTTGAACCTAAGTCCGGCGAACCTCTTTGCCATGCTTGATCTGTCCTTTCTTGAGCAAGGTGGGAGTCGACTCCATTTCTTTAGTTATCGCTCGTGCCAGACTTGAATGAGTTTGTTTTGTTGAATCATAACGTTGCTTATTCATTACTTTTGAGTTTGGGCGTGCGCTCGAGTTCCCAACAAATCAATGTTTGCTCCCCAACTCGCTACTCACCATGTGTTCATTGAAATGGCCAAACCAAGTTAGCGTATAATTTCATTCCGTTTCTGGGTTCATTGTTTGCTTGGAGTCTTATGTTTCAATGCCATGTGAGAGCTATTATGCTGGAGCGGAGATCACGTTTGCCGATCACTAGTGAGATGTATGAGTCTATTTCCACGTGTTTCTCTTTTCTTCGTGTCCCCCTCTCTCTTATGGAAGAATTGGAGTGGGAAGCTCCAATGACGAGCTTCACCCAACATTATTAGACTATTTTAGAAGGTCTAGAAGTTTTACAGGTTATGTCAGGTTTTGATCATAGTCTGGTCTTTGTAGCTAAATGATCTATAGTTTGAATGGGTAGCTTAAATGGGGAAAGGGCGCTGCTTCCTATCAATTAGAGCTTTTTTATCTAAATCCTGCATTCATGTGTTTTTTTTTTCTTTTATTAATTTCAAGGGTGATATTGGTGTGTACTTGCTGTGTGTTGGGTTTGTGGTTTCTCTGTTGAGTTAATTCGATTGCTTTATAATATTGTTTGTGCATTTATGAATGACCACTTTACACTTCCGTGTTTAGAGATAAAAATAAATAAATAATGATTGCATGAAAGAGCATTCTCGTAAAAGAAAAGAGGGATTGATAATGGGCATTAGCTAAAACTAGTCTCCCTTACTTGACTCTGGTTCGCAAAGTTAAGGCAGACTCCCACACTTTACTTGACTCTTAACCAGCCTAGAGTAGGTTCGTGACAGTTCTAGTCTCATTCAAATTAATGATGTTTGAGAAATCAAGTTGCAGGTCTGTAGGATTTGATTGAGAGTCCATGCAAAATGTAAGCGTAATTTCACGATGTTTGTATTGGAAAATTTGATGTGGTCAATTAGAGCATATATCATGTAACATAGAGATGTAACATTTTTCTCTAAGTGGTCACAAAATGTGACAAAGTCTTTGCCTGCGGTGGTGTATGCGCAAGAATCACTCGTATTAGGACATGCATGGCTTGCTGCTTCATATTTCCATAGAAAATATGGAATTGGGAACAAATTTTCCACCCTAAAATTAATGCAAATTTTTTTCGTATGGCCTGATTATGAAGAGCCTAAGAATATACATCTCTGGTGCAGCTATCTCATCACATCCACTTCAAAATATCGCACTGAGAAGAAGAAAACACATTCACAAAAGAAAGTGTTCACATCCACTTCAATGGCTTTTACGTTCAAGAGTGAATCCATCATCTCTCTTGCTCTAATTCTTGGCGCTTGGGCGAGGCAAGCGATGTCAGTCCGCATATTGCGCGAGCCCACCATTGCAGAGCAGCACCAGCAATGGATGGCCGAATATGTTCGGACCTACGAGGACCCACAGGAGAAGGCAAAATGCCAGGCGATTTTCGCCGAGAACTTGCAGTTCATTGAGTATTTCGGAGTCGAACTTTTGAGTTAGGTTTCAACCAATTCTCAGACCTGACCAATGAGGAGTTTGTCCGAAGCCATACGGAATACCTGGCATCCAAGCAAACAGAGCCTGCCGAACAACGTCGTATAGCCACAAAAATCTGGCCGACGATTTTCCCGATAACATTGACAGGGTAGAGAAAGGTGTTGTGAACCATATTAAGTATCAAGGCAGATTTGGTAAGCACAAGCATTGCGATTGCATCTTTGACTCTTTTTTTTCTTTTTCAAGTAAATGAGTAGGCATTACACAAAACATATATACTTTTGGAAAATTTACGTCATATGAGTGACTTAGAGCCTGTTTGGTATAATTTTCTTTAGGTAGCTGCAATTTTGAAATAGGAGTTCTGCATCTTTTATTAAATTGTTTGATGAATTCTCGATAGCTGCAACGATTTATAGCAGCGTTTAGGAAGATGTATCACCTAGTTTTGAGGTTCTATAGTTTTATAATATATGTAACTACTCATCATAGCACAGCTACAGTGCAACACAACTACGTCACAGCCACAACTACACCAAACAAATGCCTGACGTATTATAATGAGAAGCCAAACATCAATGTATCACAATTACGGAAATAGGGTAATTTCACATACTTATAAGGTCAATAATTATTACGTAGGATCCTACTGGGCATTCTCAGTCGTAGCAGCAGTAGAAGGAATCGTGGGGATCACAAGCGGCAAACTATCGGTGCTCCTTGAGCAACAACTGATAGATTGTGATGCCACAAGCTACAACTGTAGAGGCGGTTACCCAGACAATGCTTTCTAGTACATTATCCGAAACCAAGGAATCGCGTCCCAGAATACCTATGCATACCATGGGATGGACAGGACCTGCAATGCAACGACAGCAGCAAAATACACGACGCGAATCAAGGGTTTTGCAGATGTGCCGCTCGGTGAGGATGAGCTCATGAAGCCAGTCGCCCAGCAACCAGTCGCGGTCGTTATCGCAGCAAGGAAGCGGGAGTTCCAGAGCTATAAACATGGCGTGTTCAATGGGATTGTGGCTCACAGCTGGACCACGTCGTTGTCATCGTTGGGTAAGGGAAGAGCGAGGATGGAATCGATTTCTGGAAGATCAAGAACTCTTGGGGCAAGGCATGGGGTGAAGGCGGTTACATGAGGGTTCAGAGGCGGTGGTAGTTCTAAAGGAATGCGCACTAAGAAGCTTCTTATCCAATTGCTTAAGAATAACACTCAAAACATACATGCCCAGAACTTAAGCGTCCCACGATTACGAGTTGCTGTTCATGTTGCTTCTTCTAATCATATATTTTTAGCTATTGTCGTCTGCTTTTTAAGGGTACAGTCTAGCCACAGAGTTATAAGGCGGACAACGTATAAGACAAGCTTTTCGGAAGAAATGTTTCACAAATCCAAAACATGTAATATTTCTCAACTTCGTTCATCAAATAAAGTATATATTTCCACCAAAAAGTTCTCACACTATTATCAAATACCAAAATGTAGTAAATGTCCGATCCAAATTTTATGTAACAAATATGCTTCTTCATATCTTGTAAAATATCAAATATTTGTCATTTTGAAAACATGAGTTTCTAAATTCTTAGAAAGATAGTACCACTCACATGGATATGCCCCAGACCAAACAATAAATAATATTTGTATCATCAAACTCACGATTCTATCAAATAAGCAAGAAGCAATATTATAATCGAGTAAAATGCTACCTCAAGCTTGAATGCTTGGAAAACGACTCCCACGCACCAACAAATTTTTCACCCAAAGCAATTTCTCAAATCTGTCCATAGCTTGAAGCTTAAGTGCGAAATTTTTGTCATGCCATAATTTTCTCCTCTGAATCCCATTCTAAACGTATTATAGTCAATAGAAAGCTTTCACACATACTACAAGAATCACAACTTGACTGTCCCAAAATCAAGCTGAAAATTAACAAAATATGGGCGCGAAGCTGCTAGACGCACACTGTTCACTACGTGCAGGGGAAATTTTGAAATTTCATTTTGGGCAAATTGTAAGCTCAAATCACTATCTATAAAATCCTACGGCCCCACAACACCTTAAACTATCATTTCTATAAAATTAAACTATCATTTCTATAAAATTACGTGGCTCAAGACTCAAAAATCATCATTCGCCACTTGATTTTCCTAAAATTCCGAATTTGAGCCCTAAACCTGAAAAATACTTCGATTGGACGAAGGAGGGGCGCGATCACTTACCGGGCATCGTGTTACATAGTTGGATTGGCTTGGCGAGGCGTCCATCATGAGAATCCCCTCCCTTTTCTTCCTTCTTAATGGATAAATGAATTTGCAAAATGTTTAGATACATTAATGTCGGGCACCGAGAGAGAAAGCGCGGTGCAACTACTAAGATTCGCCTCATCTCATACATTGATCTCATCCTTCAACCTACTAAGACCGATTTCTTTTACATATAGTAAAAAGTTGTGTAGGAGAGTAGAAAGAATAGTAAGGACTTGTTTGTTAAAAAAAATTTATGTTCCCCGAAACAAAAATTTCTATTATTTTGTTCCAAGAACGAAAAAATAATAAAATCGTGTTTAATAAAATTTTGTTCCCGGAAATAGATTTGGAATGGAAACAAAAAGTAGAAAAAAGTAATTTCTTGCTCCCGGGAACAATTTGTAGAATCAATTTTTCTCTCTCTCTTTTTTTTCTTCTTCTTCTTTCTTTCTTTCTTCTTCTTCTTCTTCTTCCTTTTGGCCAATCGACCGGCCTTGGCCATGGTCGGCGCCGACAACCGGCCAAATGAGGGCCGGCGACCTTTGTCGAAGAGTTGCCAACCCCCGAAGACGCCAAGTCATAGCGAGGCTTGTCGGCTCGAGTCTCGACGTGCCTAGGCAAGGCATGGCGAAGCTCGGCCTCACCTAGGCTAAGTGAGGTCGACCTTGCCCAAATCTGGCAAGGCCGAGCTCGCCCAGCCATCGGCGAGGCTCAACCTCACTGGGCCACCTCCAAGATGGCGTCACCTGGCTAAATATTATTAATTGTCCACATGAATGTCGGCGGTGCCATATAAGCCAACTGTTAATGTCCACATCAATAATATCCAACCAAAATTAACCGAAAAGATTGAATTGGCACTAAATTAAAAGGTTTATGACTAAATTAGCAGTAATTCAAAAGGTTTATGACTAAATTGATACCATTAAAAAGTTTATGATTAAATTAATACAAATACGATAGGTTTAGAACTACTATCATACTTTTCCCAATTTTGGCCCTTTGGATAAGGTCTATTTTTTTCATCATTATGCTTTTTTATTTAGTTTTATTTTTTATATATAAGACTGATTTATTTAGTTTTTTATCATTGAGGTTTTCAACCTATCATTGAACATAATATTGCACTTTTCCATTCTTGTCCCACATTAATTCTTACATGTGTATTTTCTGATTCTATGATATTCCATTTTTTATTTTTATTTTACTTTTCAATAGTCTTCTAAAATATTTGCTATCAAATCCAAATATAAGTGGACCATTTTATTTATTTTTCTTGAGTCTACTATTTGATGAAAGAATAGTATAAATTAGGTGTATTTGGTGTTACAATCAAATGCTATGGCATTTTGGAAAAAAACATAAAAAAAGTCATAAACCTATTATATTTATACCAATTCGGTTCCAAACCTTTCAATTTAATTAATTTAATCTAAACATTTTTACATTGATATTAATTTAGTCCATCTAGTCAATTTATGTGACATCCCGATTTTCCAATTCTATTTTCAATAAATTAAATGGGCATTTTATTGGCACACATATAGTTCTTTTCCTTGAGTTGGCGACCACTCATGTGAAAACTAATCTATCAAGTAAAGTCGTTAAGAGATTCTAATGCATCAGGCTCAAGAATTTGGCCAGGAAGCGACCTTTCGACCGAGCTAATCTGTAAGAGTCATTACGGCACAATTAAAAATTGATTAGAGACCGGAGATAGGTCGAGTCGACAGAGGCATGTGACCAAGTGTGGGTGATTCCACTAGAGCACACAATTCTTGTCGATCGGCACTGAACCGACTTTTCTGTCGATTAGGTACCCTGTGTCCATATTTGAAACCTTGAGATTACCCCCAACAACCGAGAGTCGCCAATATGTCAAAGATATACATTGTGGCTTGAATTAATCAACCACAGGTCAAATGCATGAAAATTTCTAAAAGCTACTCGGTAGATCAGAATGCGCTAGTATTGTGCCAAAGTGAAATTAACTATGAAATTGAGATCGAATTCAGAAATTGGAAGTCATGATATGTCACAAATCTTATTAGGAACTTTGGATTAATTTTGGACTTTAATTGGACTCAATTGGAAGAGAATTGATGGGAATTGAAGAATTTATTGTACAAGATTTCATGCCACGGTGGAAAAAGGAATTACACCCATTGGAATAAGATTGTGGGAGATTGGAGATAGTGGAAGATGACATCACCTTATGTCATGGTGGTTGGGGCCAAGTGATGGGAGCTTGACAAGTGGAGGGTGGAGATTGAATCTCAAAAAGGCATCCATCAACATCATCTTCAACCTTTAGCTCCTTGGAATTCGAAATTGGAGAGAGAGGGAGAGAATCCAACTGGTTGCAGCAGCCGACCCCCTTCGTGCGCCCCTTCGCCGCTCAACGTTGCCATTCGTCGTTGGTGCCATCGTCGTCGCAACCCGCACCTCACCCCACACGCCTCCGTCTTCCTCTCTTCCCTCCTGCTACCATCAACTTCTTTTTCTTCTTCGTGCTGTTCGGAACCCAGCAGCAAGCCAGCAGCTCCGCCTATCGCCGTCGTCGACGCCACTCGTCCGCGCACACCCCCATGCACGCTACTTCACCCTACTCACACGGCCCTGAGCTTCCAACACCTCCATTCAGTTGCTGCCATTGTCGCTAGGGCCGCCGGCCACCGGAGCCACCGCTAACAACCGTTCGAGTAGCTACGTCGTCCTCCTTCGCCGGTTTCGTGCCCGAACCACCGCCAAGCCACCTCCGTCCGATCTTAAACAACAGCTGATTTTATGGGTATCTCAACTCGATTTTGGCCCGTTTTGACCGGCTTCCCGACCTCGGATGCTTGGCCCGCCTTGAGGAAAGTCGATCCCCGCGGCGTCCATGTCATTTTGGTTCGATCGGTTTGTTAATCGGGTGAGTTTAACTCTTTAAATCTTGATTAGAGGGTTAATGATGCCCTAAGTGTGCTTAGTCTAAGTTAAGTAAGCTTAGGTGGTTAGTTTAGTTTATTTAACTTTGATTTAGATTAAGAGGTTTGTTTAATTTAAAGCATGTTTAATTAAGACTAAGAGAGTTTATTTTATAATAAACCTTGATGGGACATAATAGGGGTTTATTTTTTATTTACTTAAATGTTTCGAAATTCTGGAATTATTTAATAATATATTATATTACGAAATTATTAAAATATTATTATTTATTTAATTTCAGAATAAAATTAATTATTTAATAAATTCAAAAAAATTATTTTGGGACCTTATATTCTCATAATTTCACGCTAATCGCTGCTATGTATTCAGATTTTGAAATTGATGGTTGGATATTATAAATTAAGTGTAGATTGTGAAAAATATGGATATTATTTTATTTAATTTTTGAATAAATTTAATTAATTAATTATTTTCCGGAAATTAGGCAAGGATGACCGATGACTGGAATTTTATGTTGATCATCGTGGTGCAATCCGTTTATTTATTTGAGCTTTATTTTGTGCTGAATTAATTTATGAGTGATTTTAGGATTTATTCCTAAATTGAATAATCTTTGGTTATTAATTAAAAAATAACCGGGCATTAGTTGACAATGCCAAAAATGTTTTGGTAGACTACAGAAAATGGTGGGATTTATGGAAAGAGTTGAGTGGGACCGTAAAGCCATTGAATCTTGAAAGGGTCGAGTGGGACCGTAAAGCTACTAAATATTGAAAGTTGCCTGGTGTAACCGTGATTACCACTAAATTTAGATTCGCTTGGAGGGCCGTGTTTGAGGGTCGAGAATGAATAGTTAGAATGACCGTATGATGACCTTGATGACATGTAGTCAATTGAGTCGATTGATCGCTGAGTCAATCCGAGTAATTGAATTGTTTGAGTTCTATTACCGTATATGCTTGAGTGATATGAACGTGATTGAGTTATTTAAATTGTGCTAATTTACAGGAAGGAACGGAGGCGAGGTAAGTCCTCTATATGGTGTGGTTAGGCCACCCTTGGGTGTATTTTCTTTCTAATAAGGGTTTAGGGGGTTGAACTTGCTGAGACAATGTCTCATCCCGATTGTGGGATTACATTTTCAAGTCCCTTGTGGACAAAGCGGCTAGATAGCTTTGGTTGGCCTTGAGGAGTTGTAGAGGTGAAGTCATGAGGGTTGGAGATTGTGTCCGACTTGTAGGTTGTAAGACAGTCCCTTTTTAAGAGCCGGTCTTTTGTAAACTTTTGGCTGTGAGCCTTTGTTTGTAACTCCATTGATTTATGAAAGTGTTATGTTGTGGAATCGCTTTTTGCTTTTCTATCCCGTATTTCATTGTTAGTGATTTTATAATATGCTTCCGCATATGCATTTAAAATGAATGGGTCGGCGACGAGTGCTTGGGAACGTCACATATTTGAATGACCATGGTGGGATGTTGGCGCGCTCGAGGTCCGGGGCGTGACAATTTAGGCCAGAAACCGGTGATGTGGATGTCGGCAATCCTACGTGGTATTGTCAATGCTAATGTCGACATTTTAAAATAATTTTTTACTCTTTTTTTTTAAATTCTTTTTCTTAGTTTCCTTTTTTTTTTTTTCTTTCTTTGGATTTTGGCTAGCAACCGGCCACAAGTGGGGTTTGGCGAGGTCATCGTGGCCCTCACTAGATCAGGCAAGGGTGAGACCCTCACGGCTCACCGATCCGAGCGAGCGGCGACCCTCGCCTAGGCAACACAGAAGGGTCTCGCCCACCATCCGACAAGGATCTCTTGCCCTCGCCTAGGCTGTGAAGGTCTTGCCCTCGCTAGATCCAACGAGGGTGACCCTCTCCTATGGTCAGCGAGGGCCACAGTGCCCTTGTCGACCCCCACTTACTGGTAATGATTGGTATTGGCCACAATCCAAAGAAAGGGAAAAAAAAAAAAGGAAAAAATTTAAAAATAATAAAAAATTTTTAGTAAAAAATCATTTTAAAATGTCAATGTTAATGCCAGGTGATGCCACATACGATCGCTTACATTCACGTCACTAATTTCCACCCTAATTGCCAAATGAACCGAATTAGTACCAATGTAAATAATTTATGACTCAATTGGTCCAATTGAAATATCAAAAATTGAATTAATATCAATATAGTAGGTTCATAACTTTTTTTGGTACTTTTCCATGATTTTTAACATATTTAGTTTTAGTCGATCTCTACATCTAATGTATGTACAAGGAGAAAACTAAGATGAGCCATAAGCGGGATGTTGAGTTCTAATATCGACATCTTAGACAACTCGCTTCTCCTTTTTTCCCACTTTTCCTAGAAAATAAAGACATGAGCTTTTGTTTGGATTGAAAAAATTGTGCTGAATACAAAATCTAATTTGGCTGCGCGGCACCATGCAAATTTCTGCTAGCATTCCTTAAATTTCTACCTGCCATTCTCAGGCATGTCAAAAATCATATAGAAAAAACAAAAACAAAAAGAATAGGTGTATTCGGAAAAATTGACCGAAAAAAAAAAAAAAAAAAAAATTGCCCTTGGTAAAAAGGACAATACTATCAATACCCCCTAGAACTTAATCAAAATCCGGTAGCCAGATGTTTGAGTGCTCTCGTATTGCTGATACTCCTTGATGCTTCCGATGATTATCGATCTTCAACTATATAATCTCCCATTCGGATTCATCAAACTCGTAGTTGTTCCTCATTGTGGATGTCATATTCTCCAAAACTTCATTCTGAGACAAGAAGGTGGGCTAGAACACAACGTTACTGATCGAGATGGGATACTAAAGGTCTGGTTCATAGAAAGAGAGGGCATCATACCTGTATTGGTCGTTGTTCAGTTATTTCAATTGGACCTGAACAAATTTCTCCGCTATCTACAGTAATGCAGCTCTCATCAATATTGATTAAGTCATTGACGGAATGGGACTCTTGAACTGAGCAATCCGATCCTGCTACGATGAATATGTGATAATCAAACACCATATGAAGCAAGAAATCATATCATCAGGCAGCTTCATGTGTTCCTAATGGGGTTCTAATCGTTCGATTTTAGCTTTTTTCTTTGTCATGGGCCTGTGCAAATATTAATTCGCATAAGTGCATCATTACTAATACATCCTGGTTATAGTTTCCTAAGAAGAAATTTCAGAAGGGGGGCTATTAGTATTTAGGACAGTAGAAATAAGTAGCAGATGGTATTGAGTAGAAAAGCTATACTGTAATGAAGCAAACTGAATGGTTTCCTTTCTGCAGTAGATCATCTGATGATAATGAAAACGATGCTTTTCTTATGGAAGTGAATGGCATCTACAATCATTGCCTCTTCCATAATGCGAGAAGCCAAATACCTAGTTAACCAGACAAGCGAGAGAGACACAGGACATGACATGGAGCTGTTGATTAGGCATCAATGGAACATTCTGGTGCTCATTTAGCAGAAATCAGAAACAGGCTCTGTGTTTAGCCGCTATTGCACAATTACAGACACGTAGGGTATCTTTGAAGTACGTACCGATTACTTCTTCAAATTCATCTGAGGAAGCGACATCAGGAATGAAGCTCTCATGTTCTTCTGGACTAACACAATAAAGTGATTTGACCGTACTTCTGCTGTCAGTGCAGGTATCCGAACCATTGAAATGCTCCCCAAGTCCTTCCGTCAAAGAGTCATATTCATGTCCATCCTCGGGCTTCAATTGCGTTGTTTCAGCTTGAGAGATCGGCACATGTTGTGTGGCATCGCCACAGATCTCAGAGTCGACGTCTGAGTAGTTGTTTATACTACGAGATCCCTCTTCGAGGTAGTCTTCTTTAGTAGTGTCGGATGTTGTGTCACTATCAGAACTTTCCAGCGGAGGCATATTGGACCGTACCTCTTCACTTGCCTGCTCCTGAGAGGAGGTGAAAACTTCTTCCATGAACTCCACGCAAAAGCCTCTCACTTCAGCACTCACCTTCTTCAGCTTGCTCTCAACATAGTTCACAGTGTCCTGTCATGCGAGAATTTCAGCAATTAAAGAGGACAGCACATGAACAAGCGTGACAAGAGACATGTCATTACATCTATTCAATTAGTAATTGGAAGGTCAAGATATAGGCGTACGCATAAATTGCAATGAACACGAACACCATAGTCTACTGAAAAATTTGCTTGGAACCAGACGAAAGCAAGAGACGTTACTCATGAGTGACAGTATACTAATGAAGAAGAGAGGAGTGCTAGAAGCCAATCAGTGAAAAGGGCCGAAAGGAGCAAAAGATCACCGTGCAGATGACATCTTCCACATCCAAACAGAATTCTTCAATCTTCCCGCTTATGTCCCCAACAATGTCGTCCAGCCAAGTATTGCCATTAGTAATCGCCATGTCACACCAATTAGCTACACCGGAAGTGCACCAATCTGACTCTCCAGTGGGCCTATCATGCGAGACAAAAATGTTATGCCAAGTATTCCAACGATCAAAATTAAGAAAAGTTCTGATTAAATAAATTTTCAGAGTAGGAGTCTTAAGAGATGTAAAGCGATAATATGAATGATTCTCTCTCTTTCTCTCTCTCACTCATATGACATTATCAGACATTGCAAAACAAAAAAGCCCTTCTCTTGCCGAACCTTAACGAGGAAGATGCCTTGCTTAAGGCTCTCCAACTCGCTCATATATAGTTGACCATGATCTTTGGCTCACTCCTAGTAAAATCAGTGCTGTTTCACTCACAGAAAAGCTCTCACACTATCTTCTAGGGGCCTATTCCATCAACTACAAACGCATGGATCTGGTAAAAAAATTCAACAAATTGGATATTCTTTTTCACGTGGGATTTCCATAAAACCAATGAAGGAGCTATTTTTTAAGTTCTTCCTAATTATTTTCCCCCGGTTTCCCTCTGTGTTGAGATAAACTAAAAACAATTCTGTGCCCGTGAAAGAAATTCCCCAGACACCACAAGTGATCAGTCACGGTACAGGCCAAGAAAAGAATATCAACCGATCAACACATTATCATCAGTTCACCTATTGAAGACCAGCAAAGATCAGTCAAGACCCCAAAAACAGGAAAGATCGTAAATTTATCGAAATTGCAGCACTTTGCAATCCATCTGACATTATGTTAATAAAAACCAATATCAAATCAATCCTCAACATGCAAAAGGGACACGTAGCGCCCTAGTAAAACTAGCCCAAAGACGAAAAATACGTGATCGACAGACACTATTCAACAACCCGGAAGCTTGACTGCAACACAATGCAAGAGAAGTTACTCAAAACGTCGACGACCAACAAGAGCTCGTGTACCGAAAACGACGAATCGAAACTACGCTAAACAAAGCAACAATGCGGAACCCAGTTTCAGAATTAAGGAAACATTACGTGGGAAAACTAAAAGAAACCTGATCCTCCTTTTGGTAAAGCACAGGACCTTCAGAAACGTTGTTCTTGCTGAGAGCAGGAGATTACAGAGTGCAGAGAGAGAAAGAAAGAGAGAGATGGGGGTGTTTTGAATAAGGAAAAGGAGATATGTTTCTTTAATCTATGAGATTAGATTCAATTAACAACCACCGTTTGACTATGTTGGAACTTGACTCGAACTCGGACTCGCCAAATCCTTCGGAACTAAGGTTTAGGGTTTTGTTTTTTTGAGGGCATGATTAATTAAAAATTTAAAACTACAATAAAATATGCTAATTCATGAAATTTTATGAGAATATTAAATTTCATTGTAACTAAATTTTTTAAAATTACTTTTAACCATATAATATTTAATTATTTTGACAAATTAGTTGGACAAAACACAAAAAAGAACACTAATGTGGATTATTTGTGTGATTATCATAGACATGTAGATAAACAATTTAACTAAATACTTTAATATATTAATAGGGCATTGCATTACTATGGAATAAACTTATGTGGTGAAGTTGTTTCTTATAAAAAAAGTAAGGGAAAAATTACATTCATTTATTTTATGTTCCTGAGATATTTTAACTAACGTTCAGTATTTAACTTTTATTCTTTACCAAATATTCGATACTACTGACAATGTAGATACAAGACATTTAAATCATATTCGAATGTCCGAATAATTTTTAAGATAGAACAACAATACTTTTACAAAACTTGAGGTTTCTCTTTCAACAAGCTTTAATTCTTTGAATGCCACATTCTCCACATCAGTTAACCTCTTTCTCAACCAAAGTGTAATATCAATTTTTACAACATCAAGTTGTGCAAAATTCAGCTCTTCCAATGTGAAAACTGTACCTTTATCTATTACGGGTAATGGATCTTAATCTACTCACATGTAAATTACTTTCATGTTGTTATTTGTATATTATAATGGACATTGCGATCTATTAAGATAGATAACTTCCTACATATCGAAACCTCATTATCTATGGACTTGGATTGAAAATCAATGAGAGAAAAGGTTTCATGAGAGAATGATTAATAGGACAATAATAATGTTTCTTAATTTTATGCTAGCTAAAATAAATGTGCTTTTCCAAGTTGAATTTATATTCTTCATTATTTGTAGAGCTTTTGTGGTGCTTTTGTTTTTGGCTTTCGCCATTGTTCTATTTTATTCCAACTGGCATTTTTTTTTTTATTTTTATAAGTGATAAACTTAGCTACATTGTCTGAAGTTACCGAGACTAAACTAATAGATTCCGGATATTGGTGTCACAATAGACAAAGTTTAGGATTTTTTGTGATAGACAATTGGTTTTTTTTTTTTTTTTTTTTTTCGTATTGATACAAGTTTAGGAGCTTTTGTGATACAAAAAACGTTTTGGATATTACGGTTTTTTTTTTTTTTTTGGTATTTTTGTAGCCTTCTTAACGACTAGACTGCTATTTTTCTCTAACTACAAAGGTGGCTCGGATGCCAACTAAGTAATTATCAATTTTTAGTTGTCTGACCTTAAACAACTTTCGATGATATAACGATGTACAGGTATCTAAAAACTTGGACAGATTGCAATCAAACTTATTGGATATAAAGATTTATAGCGGAATTACCAAAATTATTTGGAGAAAAGGTCAAAGAAAGAATTAGAGGAGATAATGACTATGCTCATATCACGTATGGTGAGATAACTACTGCAGCGAACTTAGAGGCTTAGAGCATGTTTGAATTCAAATCCTTGTGAGTCCACTTATCAATGTCATAGTGATAGATGAGAAAACACATTCGTTTGATACAGATGAATACACCGGAATTTTTAAAAACTTATTGTGAAAATATAATCAAATTTTAAAATATGCAAAACAAAAAAAGTGTGATCAAGCACTTCTTTAGATCTGTCCAATTTATTTAGTGAAAAATGCTGACGTGGTTTATTTTAAATCATTTCTCTATCCTACATGGTGAATGATGTGAATGAAAACGTTCACATCAGCAAAATGACGTCATTTCGAATAATTTACTTGTACAAAAACGATCTCTCCCAAATTGAAGTTCTCCAAACCCTAACCCCCAAAATCAAGTCCTATGAACGGGACTTCCATCGTGATTTGGGTCTTGTGAGATAAATTTCAACGCCTATCTAATCTTTAATTTATAGAGTTTGAATTCGACACCCATCGCAACTTAGGGTTCTTTTCTCATCAATCTCGAGCGAGCTCAACTTCATATGGATTTGGTGAGCTCTAAGCTTATCGGATTCAGTTGAGCCCAAGCTTGCTTGGTCAATCAAGCCTTGACCTCATTGGCCCACATCCTAGTCACTAGATTGCCAACCATTGCTAAGACACGTGATTAGTGGAGGGAGAAGGAGAATGAAAAGGAAAAGAATAGCAAAAAAAATATTTTTAAAAATATAATTAAAAAGTGGATAAATTAACTAAAAATGGAAATTTTATTAAAAATATTTTTATAAGAACAAACTTTCATTAACCAAAGGCTTGAGCTCGAGTCCTAAGCACCTGCACACGGAGGGTTAGGATTAGAGCTACATCGTTAGGACCTAAGCATGGCCTCCATGAACCTAAGTTCGGGTGTCGAAACATCTAGTACAGGTAAGCACCAAGGATTTAGGTCTAGTCTTTGATAATCCAGGCATGGGTACTAAGGGCCTAGGGCCTAGGCCTTTTGGGCAAGCTCAAATATCAAGAATCAACGTTGGAGTTTACGAGCCTTTTAATTCGGGTTTTGGGGAAATCTTGAAAATACTTCTTTGATAAATGGATTGAAAATCTATTCTTAAATATCAAGAATCAACGTTGGAAACAATGTTATAACATTTTATATTTTCTTTTAATGTAAACATATATATTAGTAAATTTATTAAAAAATTATATTAAAAAAATTTGATTATAGGATCAAAACTTTTGGCCTAAGGTTCTTTTTAGGTTTGTTTTCAACATTGAATATTTTTTAATTATTGTAGTATTAATCATTTTTAATTAATGATCATTCTAAATATTTTTGGGCTTTAATTGTTAAAAATATTTCCTTTAAATTTAATCTTTTTAAATTAAAAATAAAATCCGAAAACTCCGTCACAGGAAAACCCATTTATCTAATTTAGACAACATTTTCTATTGACAAATTTTCCTAAATCAATCATTAAGATATTTAAAATACTAAAAAACAAAATTTTCCTAAAATGGCCAAACATTGTTTTGGATCAAAGTTCCAATATCTAGTCATATTTTAGAAAACGTTTTTAGTTTTTCAAAATCGGGGAAAATATTTTTCAGAAATTATTTTTCCAAAACAGGCCAAGTTCCAGAAAATTGAAAAAAATATTTTTCGCGAAACAAATCGGCCTTAAATCAAATAAACATTTTACTAGTTTAGGATACCTAGCCTAAATTAGAGTTTTTAAATGTTTTTGGAAATCTTTAGCGATGAATTTTCATTCTGGAGAGCAACTCGTGACGAGTTGAGCGACGTCCGATTGTTCCGGCGCGCGAACGCTCCCTAAAACCCTCACCGCCACCGTCACCGCCACCGCCACCTCCGTCGCCACCGCCACCGCCGTCGACCACCGCCTCCGACCACCAAGTACCCCTCCGCCAGCACCACTCCTCCAATCCGCCACCACCAGTCCTCTCTCTCTCTCTCTCTCTCTAAGCCACCATCGCCGGGCCGTCGCACGTCCTGCTCAGCTCGGCCTCTCTTCCGGAGCCCCTCTCCCCCTCTCTCTCTCGCTCGAAGAGCAAGGTAATGTGGTGTTCTTCTTCATTTTCTTTCAAAATTTGTTGGGTTTCCTGCGTTCTGCAGATCAAGGCCGCCGTCGCCCTGTTCCAGAACACGGTGGCCGTGTCTTGGTGGCGATGATTGTGTATTGTACTCGTGTTTAAGGTCAAACGGCTCGATCTGATCTGGGTTTTTACCAATTCAGTGCCCTTTTTTCTGCTTTGGCTTGCACTGGTTGGGTGCTGTGGATATGATGGTGGTAGTTTTTTGTCATGTAGAAGTATTCTTGGAGTGTAGAAATGGCTGAACTGTAACACTGTTGGAATTTCTGGAGGGTAGGGAATTTTCCGTGTTTCTTTCCACTTGCTAGTGGTCTGAGTAGGGAAACATAATTAGCTTGTTCAAGAAAGGAATTTGAATGGACAACTCAGGCATCATGAAAACGTGAATTTTAGTGAGCCCTGTCATTTCTTTCGTATTGCTGAATAAAGAGGAGAAAAGGTTTCGAGCTTCAGCTCCTCTATGGTAATTGAGCTGAGTCGAGTGAGATATGGTATTAATAGTCTTTTCGAGTTCAGTTACGGCACAAAAGATTGTACTTGATTGAACTTGAGTCATGCTCAAGCTCGACATTATAACTGTTTGGCTCGGCTTGGTTATCTCCTAATTACCCACATCAACCTCTCTCTCTCTCTCTCTCTCTCTCTCTCTCTCTCAAACCTCTGAGAATTTTGCACTCTTTCTGAGCAGCACTCTGGTAAAGAGAGGAGTAAAGATGGCAGTGGACAGAGATCAGATTCAAGAAGAGGCTTCTCTTTCACGTTTGTACAAAATCATTCTTGGTTGGGACTATTTTCAAATCCTTAAAGAAGTCAATGTATTCTCTCTCTCTCTCTCTCTCTCTCTCTCTCTCTCTCTCTCGTGTGCTAGTGTTTGATTGTGCAAAAATTGATCTTCTCACTTTGATAGCAACAAGGTGGCAGGAGCAAAGAGCATGATAAAGAAGGAACTGCTCCCAGTGTAAAGCGAGTAAAGTACACATATAAAGATGTCGATGACTACATTTCTACCTTTGAGTCTCTTTTGTTTGAAGAGATTAAGGCTCAGATTGTTCAGAAGAGTGACAATGATGAAGATGCTGGTTTTTCTTTTTTCTCATTGACTCCATTCTCTTTCTGGTGATTACTATTTTTCTGAGGAAGGATGTTGATGGTACCGTGATTTTGGACCTTTGCAGTTATCGAGTGGAAACATGGAGTGGTTACCAAGTGCAATGAGTCTGATGGGTTTCACTTGCCAGAGGTCACTTATGGCTCCTCTTATAAAGATTTCTCCATATCTCAGAATGATCTGCTTTTGCTATCTAAAGAAAAGGTTATCAAATCCATTTGCTCCTCTTTTGGCTTTTAGCAGTACATTGCTCAATTTCCTCTTCAGTCATTTAGCATTGATTCAAAGTTTCTTTTGACAATGTCTTCAGTTATACCTAAATGACTTAATTCTCACAGAATGTTGCTTGATGCAGTTTGAAGAAGGCAAGAAACTCCCAACAACTTTTGCATTTGCTTTGGTGGAGCACCGTCAGATACGTGAGACGGGAGGGTCTGGGCAGAACAGTGACTGTCGCTGTCTAGTTGTACTTAGACTTCGAATGCATTTGACTGGACAACTCATGCCTATGCTGACTGATAAGGTTGAGTCTAGTCCTCGGCTGCTAAATATGCGTTCCCTCATTAGTGAAGGAGGGAAGTCCCTTTATATAATGAAGGTAAGCAGGGAAGAGTTCTCAGTTTCTGTTCCTATGCCGTTGCTAACCATTAGACGACCATCGAGTTATATGAGGAAATTAATTATCAATTGATAACAGGAGATAAAATTGCTTTTGCTATGTTTCTCTATTAATTGGAAGTTTAGGCCTGAATTTTTGTCTTCTTGTTTGTGTTACGTGTAATTTTAATCATATCTTCTTTTTTTCTTTTTTGACAAGGGCATGTAGTTTTACTCTTATCAATCCAGTTACAAGGCCTTTGTAGCTTGAGTGTTCGTCGAATATTTAAAGCTAGTAGACAGATGAGAATTGAAGCATTTTTAATATGCTTTCACAGGCAACTACCTTTTTTATAATTGTATGGAGTGTTGAACCCTTCGGTCATATATTATGATAACACTTTTATTGGACACTAGCTATTGAAAGTTATGATCTTGTAAGCTTCTCTTGACCTTTTTCAGGGTAATTTCTGATTGACTTTCATGTAAAGGTTTTAATCTAATGAATGACAGTAATTCCCCTGGACAAGCCCCTTTCCTTGGGGCTAGAATTTTAAATTTTAATATCAGGTTGTAAACAGTGGTTTATTTGATGATAAGCTATTTATGAACCATCATCCATATTTATTTGGAATGAATTTTGTAGTGACATTTAGCATTGCTCAACAGACCTTACTCCTTGGAGAACCAAACATTTACCATCCTATTCTTCTTTATTTGAATATAATCAAAACATTGGCTTTCAGAGTTCCAGATGTTAGTGCCTTTCATATGAAAAGGGCAATGCAGTTAATTATAGTTTAGCAAGAAAAAAAAGCATGGGTAATGCCTAATTTGGATATTGGTCATCTGGAGTAATATGAGCTAGAAGCTTGGACAAATGGTTTTATATATAACAGAGGGGCGATTAATTTGGGTTTTTATTTTCAAATTTTTATGGTGGTATTTAAACGGCATTGGAGTTGACGTAATATCTACCACTAAGTTAGAAAACACCGAAATTCATCTTCTTCTTTTTTTTTTTTTTCTTTTTTTTTTTAATTTGGTTATCTGTAAGATGTCTGTTGTGACTTGTAGGCTTGGATGTGTCTTTTGTTTTGGCACAATAATAGGAGGTTAATTTTCTCTCTTTACCCTATTTTTGCTAGCAAGGAGGGAGGAAATAAAAGAAGTTCTGAAAGAGATGAAATTGCTAAATACTATGTTCTCTTGTGTCTTCCCTTATAAGCTTATATGGCACTAAATTTAGTGATAACGATAGTTTATCATTAAATAGTCAATATGTTTGGCTCAGCACCTCTTGTTGGCTATGCTGTTATGTAATCATCAACTATCGAATTTAGACATTTGCCTTCAAGTGGAATGATCATTGAGCAAGTCCAGCTGAATGTGATTTTTATTGTAAGCTGGAATTAACGGATGGACCACTATGATCAATGGGAAATTCTTCCAATAGATCTTGAAATTAAATTTTTCATCAGCTGGATTTTATTCAAGTATGCATGTGCTAATCTTTGGCAATCTATTTGATGTCTTCTGCAGCTTTGCAGCTTATCTACTATTTCTCGTGAATATGTAGCTGTACACAATATTGGTTCCCTTCCTTTCAAAGACATAATACTAGCTGCTGGGGAGAAGAATCCCACTCCTTCTGACCAGGCCTGGAAAATTTCCAAACCTCTGGGGGATTATATCAAAAGTAATTTGAATGAATCTCAACAAGAAGCTATAAATGTGAGTATCTCTTTCCTATTCTTTTCCCTATCAAAGGATGTTTGGATGGAGCTTTGTCCTTTCCAGTTACATAAGGTGGAAAGGGGATGACAGGCTTAGACAGGACAATGCTTAGTAAAGTTATTTCTGTTAACTAAGTCACCTTAAAGCTTGCTCAAATGTTTCTTAGTGCTTGTGACGAACTCTTTGTTCATATCCTCCACCCTGGCAGTCTTTTCAAATTCTTTTTGCTTTTCATCTTTAGAGTTTCTCATTCATTATCTATAGTTGCCATTTGCAGGTTGGTTTGTCACGGAAGCCATTTGTGCTTATACAGGTTTTTCTCGTTACAAACTACCTTCAGATCTCTTTTTCCAATACACATGTCATTTGATATTATCTCATCGAGAAATAGATATTTACATCTTTGGCTTATACGTAGTTTAACCCATAGCTTTACATGCTGCTTCCATACTTGACCTCGACAAGCTCTTCCTATTGCCCTTTGTAAATATACAATATTCAGATGAAGATCTTCTATGTGATAAAGAACTGATCCACTCTGCATCTAAATGTCCCTGAAAATTATTATGTCCAGAGTCCTAATATGACAATCTTTTCCTTGAAGGGATATTTCAAAAACTATGAACTATGGAATCCTAATGATTTCCTCATGGAGAATCTATAAACTGACTGACTCTAGTCTAGCTACCTTGCATTTTTGTTTATTGTTAACTGTCCTTTACTGCTAGTGGGAAAAACAGTGTCTCTATAACACTTCTCATGGGAGGACTTGTACATTTTTCTCTAGGGTCCCCCTGGAACAGGGAAAACTCAGACTATCCTTGGCCTCCTGAGTGCCATTTTGCATGCCATTCCAGCTCGAGTGCACTCAAAGTAAGCATTATTCTTGTATTAATATACATTTTTACTCAAATTTGTGTCTAACATTGCTATAAGTGGTGTTTCTCATATATTGCAGAGGTAGACTCCGAGGAGTAAAGCGTGGACCAGAATTACCCATCAATGAAAAGTATGTATTTGGCAGTTATATAACCTATTTTAGAGGATATATTTTGCAAAAGTAATATATTCTCTGTCATCGTGTTATCCTGGTAACTTTTTTTTTTTTTAAGATGCTTTTCACTTAATTAATGCTCAAATACCTGCAATCATGTTGATTTTAATTAGCATTTTCTTCTAACTATAGTTTTAGACTTTTCATCTACGGAGATGCTGCAGCTGTTAAATGAAATGTTATGCTGTTCTAATGGCAGGCTAAAACTTTATGCTTGTCGGCACAATGTGTTGAAAATATAATCCGAATGTCTCACGTAATAGCATTATCTAAGGATAGAATCTTCTAGTGTTGGAGAGATGTGTCATTTGAAGGCTCTAGATGTTGGTTGGCAAATTAGTGTATGGGATTGGAATGTAAATGGCAAGAAGAGTGGATAACTAGTCCAGACATTAACTTCATGGTCAGACAGAAAGTGTTTTCTTAAGCATAGTGAGTTGTTTGGGTCTTTCTTTTATTCCACGAGCAGTTCCAGGTCTACCAGAGTGGAACCATGACTGTTGGAAGGGCATCTTCTCTCTTGTCAACGGAAGAAAAAGCTAATGCGATTCCTCTAACTATATTTTAACTTGTCCAGGGGGAGACAAATAGACCTTTTGATGGGAGTATGTAAACTCTTACACCTATAAGAATAAATTATTGTGTTGCCCCTCTTGTTTTAGCTAAACTGCAGTGATATCCCTGGCGTTCCATAAAATGACCGTGACGCTCTTCATATTCTTCAAAAGTGAGAGTCACATCTGCTTGTTGAAAGATTTTGCACTTCAAAGGGACTAGAACATCTTGAGATTGCCTTAGTGAATCTCTTTTAACCCATTGCGACCTTACTATTTTAGATAGGACGAATTGCAACACTTATATATGTTCTACAATCTCAAATCAGCAGATAATTAACTTCATTTTAATTGTTGGAGTACTTTTGAACCCTTTGCAATATTAAATTCCCCCTTGCATTGCATTGGTAATTTGATATTCTCCCACTAATTCCAGATAGAAAATAGTGATATGGTGGACTAAATGATAGGGAATAGAGTTTTTGCAGAAATGCATCATTTGATGCCCAAAACATGATCAAATTCATATTTCTGTAAGCTATCTTCTGTGAAAATATGTCAATATTCCACTTATGCCTACACATGAACACATGAAAACATATCCATGCGTTTGTTCCCGAGGCTAGGGAACAGTGGTGAAGCTAGGTCATTGTGCCAGTTGGGGGCACCAACGGAAATAATAACATACTCTGTATAGAGAGACTTCATCCAGAATTGTAAGTTTTGATGACTTTGGAACCTATCCTTTGAAAGTTGAGATCTTAGCCCCTAAACTAACACTTGTTTTTGGTCTAATGCCCCTGTTGACTTAAAATATGGATTGTGATTCTTGCTTGTGATCAAGCTGTGTGAGAACATAACTAAGTACCAGACCATTGGTCCAAGGTTAAGCTAAAAACCATTGCATTCAGGTCATAAGCAACAATTATCATGTCTATATTTAAAAGAGTTTGACAAACTAAAATTGCAGAAAATTTCATGTCACAATTATTGCATTTTGCCTAAACTAAGTCCTGAACTAAATTGACGTAGACAATAAAAAAAGTAAAATCCATATCCTTTAAATTTAGTAATTGTGTATGGATCAAGACGAAACTTCTATGTAGATAAGGGTCAGAGACCATAGTATCACAAAACTAAAAGTGCTAATGACATGGATGGTCCCTGAAATTTTTTTCTACCTTTAATGTAGTCCTCGAACTTTTTTTTTTCAATTGAATAACTAAACTTTCCAAAATTCACTCAATGTTGTTCTTTTATTAAGTGTGTCGCCACATTACATGAATTTACTGGACATGTGACTGCCATGTCAGGTTTATCGGGCCAAACAAATGGCATGGACTGCCACATTGTTTTCCTAATTGAGCAATTTTCTTTCTTTTCTGTTTGGGCCAAAATAACGAGGGGAGAGTGGAAGCCAAACGTGAGCCATGTGGACACTAGCATGATAAATTTATCATTAAGTTAAGAAAAATTATGGTCAAGTCAGCTATCAGTGTTTAAGTTAAGTTTTGGGGGGAAGGAGTCCCCTGAGTGGATCTTTTGAAGTTCAGGGACTGGGTTTTGGGGGGGGGGGGACCACATTAAACATTGAAGTAAAAGTTTGGGATCTGAAATCTCAACTTTCAGTCATTTTTGTTTTTGGTCAAATATGATTTAGATAATTCAGTGGAGTCAAATACAAAAGATAGTGGGGTCAGATCAATGTGATTAAAAAACTAGAGGCAGTATCAGATTTTTCTACAAATTGAGTGGGGCAATTGGCACTGCTTCCCTCTCCAACCAGTCGAGTTACTTGCATAACCCACTAAGTATAATGTGGCCCTGCCACTGCTAGGGAAGCTATTGAAAGAATTTTCTTCTGTGGCTATCTTGATCAGTGACACATGTAACCTTTAGGTACATTCACTGGGGACATGCATCTCCATGGTTAAGCAATATCAACCCTAGAGATGAAAATCTGCCGACTGATGGCGATGATGGCTTTTATCCAACCACTGGAAATGAGTTGGTAAGAGAGTTTGCATTCATGTTGTTCCTATATGACATGTGTATATAATCTTTTGACATCTGCCTATTGTGCAGAAACCAGAAGTGGTTAACTCCTGTCGTAAATATCGTGTGCGCGTGTTGGTATGTGCCCCGTCGAACTCTGCTCTTGATGAGATTGTGTTGCGTATTTTAAATGCTGGTAAAGAATCTATCCCCGCATAGCTGCTATTATAATATCAGTTTCATGTCTATTTTACCTTTGCCTGACATTAATTAACAAGGAAGTTCTCACACAGTTTCTTTGGGACACGTTATTGTGATCCTTGGTTAAGTGTAATGAAGAGAATGATGTAAATAGAGGTCCATGTGAGGGACAGCTGTTACTAATATGGATTTTCATTCCTATAGGGGAACTAGAATGCCTTCTGATAGATTATCCTTGTTTAACTGCCATATCATTATCTTCTATTTGTTGTTAGATTAGGGCATAAATAAACTTCATTCTTGTGCATCATGAAGTCAAAAGATGGATAAACATTCTCGAAGGAAATGGGGTACCATATTGCTATTATCTATTGCTCAATGATGTTAAATTTGAGACCAATGCATATGGTCAAATTTTCTGATGGTCATTCCTCTCATCATCAACTATTAGTATGACTTTTTTCCTTGACTTAGAATTATAATTTGCCTTTTCTTATTCTTCTCATCATGTAATTCTCAGGCATCCGAGATGAAGATGATCATGTGTATAATCCTAAAATAGTGCGCATTGGTCTTAAAGCACATCACTCTGTCCAGTCCGTTTCCATGGATCACCTGGTATGTCAGATGTTTAGTCACGTTGTAGTCTATCATTTAATTTTCTTTATTTGCTTGACTATTTAATTTGCCTTCTTGATCAAGTTTTATTTTTGCTAATGTGCGTGGGCATAAAAGTCAGTTCACACATGCAATCAACTTCAAGAAAACGCTATATCATAATTCAGTTTCTGTGCTTTGGTGAAGAAGAGATTTAATTTCCCATGTCACTTCAAGGCTGGTGGTTGAACTTCTCCATATGCAGAATTTTTAAGGAATAAGATCTTCTATGTTGTGGATCATTTAGCTTATGGAATTAAATTATTTGGGTGTATGGTACTCTAAATTTAGTGGAAGCATCACTGAAGTCACCATCGGCACACCTACGTGCACCTGGAAATGCAATAAGCTGTGAAGAACTCTGCAATTTGTAATAATTCATGAAATTCTTTAACCCTAATCATGAATTATGGGATAAATAGAAAGCAGCCAGCTTAGTGCAAGGAAAATCTGTGGGAACATGATCCTGGACCTCTAGGATATTTTCTTTGGGCTGTCCTTGTACTCAAGTACATTGGGTTTTGTGCCTTGTTATTAACAATAGCACTTGGTATCTTCGCATATCTTGCTGTGTCCAGCAAATCTGAGCCTCAACATATTCGATATTGTAAGCCATATTGTATGAACCAAACTTATCGTGCATCATTGACAGAGAAATGGGTCTTGTTAGCACTGCTCACTTACATGCCAATCTCCGTTTCAGCCCCACTCAACCCTTAATTTATTGGACCTCTTGGTTTGTATTGGTAGTCATACTCATAACACATCAGAATTGCCAGTCATCCCAATAACAAGAGCACCTGACTATGTCTGTTTACTCTCCTTAGTTTAGATACTTATACTAAACTTGAGGTCCACCATTTGAATGGTTAAATTAGTAATAATCTGGGTTGCTAGAGCAACAGCAGCAATTCTCTCAGAAAACAAGCTTTAACTCAGCAGATCACCCACCGCAAGGGGTTTGCTTATGGCAGGAGTAGTAGCCACTAAATCATGGATGTCCCATCCTCAAGTTAATAAGGTATCAGACAACAAATCTGTCGTAGCTAAGCCAAAATAATTAATCACACAAGGCTAAGACCATCAGTTGAACTTTTTTCTTCTTTTTTTTTTTTTTTAATCCATTAAATTAGATTTGATTGGCATTGCACCATATGGGTGCTCCTCTATACCAGTCAACTTTTTGTTTTATTGTTCAGCACTTAGCTCAACCAGATGACGCAGCCTAGAAGGTGGTTGACGTTGGCCTTAATGGGGCTTGTGTATCAACTTTTACTCCTGATGGGACTACTATTTTTTTCTACCTTCTTCCATTGTAGTAAAATTGGAATCAACTATATCTTTTTCTTTTAATGATAATTTTCTTAGCTAATCAAGGTTTGGTTTCCTGAATTTCCTACTTTGTTAGTTTCAAAGTTGAATATGGCTTCTGCATCAAGCACTGATAGAAGAGTCTATACATATAATCATAAGTCATTACCCCTGAGAAAGAAGTTATTGTATATATTCAGCATGTCTTTGGGAAGCCAGCCTAATCCAAAACATAAAAAAGAGAAATATAAACATCAATGATCAGCCTCGTGCATGGTTGCTTCCATAAAAGTTGGCTTTGACTACTTCGATCATCAAGGGATCCTAGTATGGTGCTATATGTTAATGCAGTATATGCTGTGGAAAACCTGAAACTCTTTAATCCTTCTCTGTCTTCAATTCAACTGGTTGGGACAAGCTTCTGTTGGGTCAAGCTGCACTATGGCTCATCCAAGTCTCTTCCAGTATTAAAATGGCAGGGAGCTGCAGCCTTTGCATCCTTTCACAAGTTGGCGGTCATTCCACAATTTGTACATGGTAGTGGAGTAGCAAGTCTCGTGTTTAAACTTGTAGGTCCCTCATTAAGCTTTTCATTTATAATCAATGTCCATGTCATAGTCTTAGTCAAATTGTAGCTTACGTGCTAGGGAGTGTTAAGAATGTTTTATTATTAAAAACCTTCATTTAATGGCTTATGTTTAGAAAAGTTGGTGGTGGTCCCTCAATATCTACATAGAGGAAATTTACTGAATGCTGCCTACTATGGGATTCTTCTTTCTAACCCTATATTTGTAATTGTGAGCAGTTGTGATGACTTAGTAAAGCTTTGTTTCTACTGTTGAACTTTTGGATAATATAATCTTTCAGGTTGTGAAATTTTTCTGTTATTCTATATTTTCGGGTGACTGTTGACTCTTGGGGAGCATTTGCAGGTCCAACAGAAACATAGTCATGGAGTAGCTGGAACGGATGCAGACAATATAAGGGCTGCACTTTTGGATGAGGCTGCTATTGTATGGATTCTGGGCTTATACCAGGAAGTTAAATTCCATGTCATTTTTCTTCATTTTGTTTATGTAAATGGCAGGTCTTTTCCACCCTTAGCTTCAGTGGGTCAACCATATTCAGTAAACTGAACCACGGTTTTGATGTTGTAATCATTGATGAGGCTGCCCAAGCTGTAAGTATCTGAGCTGCATGCATTATGTATTTTGATGTGCTGTCTTCCAGGTTCATAATGCTTCAGGATTATGTTAAATTGTTCTATTGATCTACTAAAAGTATTTTCTGTTGAGCTTTTATTCTTTAATTGTGACATTGGAATTGCTTCATCTGTAAATATCATTCAAAAGCTCAGATTACCTTTGATTCGGATTGACAAAATCATAAGCCCAGGAAGATGTTCGCATATGAAATGAAAACTTAACAATAGTCTTCATGTCATCAGCTTGGTAATTTAAGAAATTAATGTCAAATTTAAGAAGCTTTATCATGGTATTGCCAAGTCATGTACTTCTTTGGTGGTTTACTGAACTAAAACTATGTTGTTTGGGCAATTTGGATATGATGTCACACCTGAAGCACCCTCTTCTTGCCAATTTTGTACCTTTTGCTTTCATTGTATATATAAGGTATAGAAACACCAACCCCAACCCCCCACCCCCCCCTTAAAAAAAAAAAAAAAAGTGTCTAGTCCAATTAAGGGGTTGAATGTACTTTCAACCTCTAAAGACTCGTTTATGGTGTATGGCTGAAGAACTTACTTTGGCTTTCCATACTCCTGATTAGGTTGAACCAGCAACTCTTGTTCCACTGGCTAATGGGTGCAAGCAGGTTTTCCTGGTAAATTGCTCATTTCTGATGCTCTGCCTCTCAAGAAGAAATTCTTTTGATGTGTCTTTGGTACATTTAGAAATTCTAGACATTTATCGGCCTCCCATGTCTCATTGAATGAGGACACCATCCACATAAAGAAGCATGTGCATTTGTGCAGATTCTAGCGGAGGCATATGCTTAAGTTGATAATATAACATCCTTTGGTTGCTTTTCAGGTTGGTGACCCGGTACAGTTACCAGCCACAGTGATTTCTCCAATAGCCAACAAATTTGGGTAGATTGCCTCATTCTGTGATAACATTATTATGCCTCTTTGCTACATCTTAGAACAGATGTTCCTCTGCTTTAAATCTGATTTTCATCATTCGTTCTTTTTTTCTTATTTTTTGTTTCCAATTTTAGGTATGGCATGAGTTTGTTCCAGAGGTTCCAGAAGGCTGGTTATCCTGTTCTTATGCTCAAGGAACAATACCGGATGCATCCTGAGGTTAATTGATAGTGGTTTTTAATTACATGTGAGACTTATTAATGGGTCACAATGCACAATGTTAGTGAGGCGCAGGGATGTTTATGATTCAGACTTGTGAGAGAAACTCTGCATCTTTTCCCTGGCCTCTCATCTCTAAGCTTCTTTAGGTGGCATCATTGCCATCAGCTTCCATTTTCAAAGCCTTTGACCTCCATCCATCTTGTTGTCCTCTCTCTCTCTCTCTCTCTCTCGCGCACGCACGCTCGTTCACTTCCTCATTCAAACAACAACCCCCACAAAACAAAAAAGGGAACAAACAAAGACTCTGGTCCGTCTATCTTGCAATGATCTGACGTAACCACTTTTGTTTTTTTTACTGGATCGTTTAGTATTCTACCTAAATTGTCTCTTCTTTCTTCAACAGATAAGAAGCTTTCCTTCACGTGAATTCTATAATGAGGAACTGCAGGATGGGCCAGATGTCAGAATTCAGACACAACGGGCTTGGCATGAATTTCGGTGCTTTGGGCCATTTTGCTTTTTTGACATCCATGAGGGGGAAGAGTCCCAGCCATCTGGTAGTGGGTCTCGGGTGAATATTGATGAAGTTGAGTTTATTGTCAGTATGTATCTCAAATTGGTGACTAGATATCCTGAGCTCAAGTCAAGTTCAAGACTTGCAATTATATCCCCTTACAATTATCAAGTCAAGCTTCTGAAAGATCGTTTCAAGCAAATTTTCAAGGAGGAGGCAAAGGAAGTGGTGGATATAATCACTGTTGATGGATGTCAGGTTTGCATTTCCTAGGAAAATATTATGATTTCGTTGGTGTCTATTCATGATAAATATCTGGGATATATCTATGTTTCATAGCGAATAAAGAAAAAAAAATGCTTTTTGGTTATTGCTTCATGCACAATCTTTCATGCAAGATTAGATAATCTTGTGGATTTTCGTCCACCACTTCTCTCCCTTAAGATTTTGTTCCTCTTAAAAGTGTAAAATTTTGTTAATGCTGGAGCAAGGTCCTTTATCTGAGAATGGAGGCTGTTACACTGACAATTGTGAGTTGGAAGGTTAATTTCAGACAGTTCTTGATTTCTCTTGGTTCTCAATTTGGTGAAAAGAATGTAATGCCAGAGCACTAAAAATACTATCCCTTTCTCTTAGCAGCTTTGATGATTTTGTCCATCTCTTTTGTTCCCTCAGAGGCATGCCTCTTCTTGTGAAATATTCTAAAATTTAAACCCTTGGCTTTGTTTCTCTCATCACTAAAAGGGTAAATCAAATCTTCTTTCAGGGAAGGGAGAAGGATGTTGTGATCTTTTCTTGTGTTAGGGCAAGTAAAAGTAAGAGTATTGGATTTTTGTCGGATTTTAGACGAATGAATGTTGCAATCACCAGAGCAAGGTCTTCCGTACTGGTAAGGATGTGAATATGGGAATAAGTTTTTTGTCCATCTCAGACATAGATAGATCGATTGTTTGACTTCAGGCGACGAGGAACCTCTTGACTTTGTCTACAGGTGGTGGGTTCTGCATCCACATTGAAAAATGATGAACATTGGGGCAACCTAGTAGAAGCTGCTACCGAGAGTGGCGGATTGTTTAAGGTCAGTCTCTCCACCAAACTCTATGAATTCTCATTGTGTACCATTGTACATTTAACTAGCCTGGAAACATGGAGCTCCCTTTGTAGTTCTGCGCATTACCTGGGGCTTGGTAATCATATTTTCTGTATCGATAACAAATCATCTTATACTTCCCATGACAACTACTTTTGTAGATGTTTCTTATGTCTTGTTTGCTTCTTAACTTAAACACGATGGAGGCCTTTTGGTTCCTCTGCACTCCTCTTTATCTCGTAAGTCCCAAGTAAAATTTTTTGTTGCAGGTTTCCAAGCCCTACGGCTCGTTTCTGTCGGATGAAAATCTGGAAACCATGAGACTGAAAAAGGATGAACATCAGCCAGACGAAACAATGATGCACGAGGTGGACACCATTCCTTCAGTATATGGCAACAGTGGTGATGCTGAACCTGGCCAAGGAGACGACAATGACTACGGGGATGGCGATGGTGACATGGCTTTTGGCGATGGGGAAGACTAATCTGCTTAATCTTCTTCAATCGATTCATGGTTATACGAGATCTTTTTCCTACGATGTCTATGCCTGTTGTTGGAAATGTTGAGCGGTCTGATGTGAAGAGCTTCCTACTCCTGTAGGCTATAATCGCCTCCTGAAGCCCCAATGTCGAACTTTTCCACGGCAATGCGGGGTCCTTTTTGACACCAGAGCGGTTAGAGTCAGAATTTACCTGAAGTTTCTGTTGATTTTCAAATATTTATGAAGGAGAACAATCATATCTTATGTGATTTACTTCTCAACGATGATATTGAGATTGTTTTCCCGTTCTCCTTTAATCCATTAGGAGCTCCGACCTTTTTCATTCGGCCAGTTGCTGTCTTAGTTTAGGCTCTGTATGTTTGGTGGAAGGTGAATCTTTTCGAAAATACTTTTCCAAAATGATTATACACATCGCTTAAAATACTTAGTCAATAATTTTTTTTTTCATCATAAATAATAATGTTGATCTAACTATTTTCATGGATGATATGAATATTTTTCTTTCATTCATTTTTTAAAATGATATAAGTAATCAAATTTAGGAAAATATTTTGTAAATTATTCATTTTTTGTGAAATAAAGGAAGTGGCTTTGGAATTCATTCTTTTTTGTCCTCGTACCTTTTCTTAAGTAAAAATTTTATGACGAAAGGCCGAGCAATTCCTTCCTTGTTAGAAAGACATTGATGAAGTTAGGTTAATGTTAAATATTAGACGTGCGGACCTGGAGTGTTATAAGTTGGCACAAAGGACACGTAAGTGTCAAAAGTTACGAAATAACATTTAAATGCTAAAATCAGAGCAAAATGGATCATTTGAGTGCCATTAGCGAGAAAATCCGGCCAAATTGTATACGTGGCATTTTCTGACGACTTCTTTTACTGAGATGGCAAACGTTTAAAATAAAAAAAAGCCCACGTGGACGACAAAACAACGTTGTCCATCCACACTAAGTGAGCTAACCTAAACAATGTCTTTTTTCCTTGGTGTTAAACAACGTCGTTTAGGTTATTTTGGCTTAAGCACACTTGGCCGTCACCGTTCCTCCCCATCCGCGTTCACAGTAAATCTTAGGCCCTTCTCTCCGTCGCCGTTCACGCCCAGAGGTGGTCATCGATCGCCGTTGTTGGTTGTCATCCCGCTTACCATCATTGGTCGTCGTTACCACTCACCATTGTCGCTCCTCCAAGTTCGGCCCCTTCTCCCCCTCCCCTATGATAAAATTAGGACTCGATTATTTTATTAGGGCTCGCTCAATTATTTTATTAGGGCTCGATTATTTTATTAGGGCTCTGATGGAAATTCTATTGAAATGCACGCGCTCTGTTTGGCTATTCTCTTGTGTGGAGATATTCCCTTGTGTAGAGATGCTCGCCTTAGTCGATGATTTCTGCAGTCAATACTCAAATGAAATGAAATATTGACTAATGTGGAACTAGGAACTAGTGTGTTTGAGTGAAACGAAATATTGAATCAGGTGGGATATGACAGATAGATTAAGGTGGAAGGTGTGAAATAATGGACCTCAAGTGCTCTACAAAGAGCACGCAACTTTGTTATCAATCTGCTTTTGTTCCCTTAATTATGATCTTTTGGTTCTTTTAGTCTTATTTGCTAATTGTTGTTTCTAATCAAATAGTCAACATATATGCATGGAACATTAAGGAGTGCAAAATTGGTTTTTATACTTTATATAAGTTCGTTTACCTGCAATGGACAAATTTGAAACCATATGTAAGTACCTCATTTTAAGTTTATAGACTATTAGCTCTTTTGGCATGTTTACTATGCAATAGATGAATTTAGGGCTTGGATTTTCCTTTGAATTTCTCTTGATTTGTGTTAATGACCTCTTGACACAATATATTAATTGCCAGACATCATAGAATAGGGTATGATTTCTCTTAGTTGGATGAGAAATAGAACTTTCATCCTATATTTTTACATCGAGCTTGCCTTAATTTTCTGTATGTGATTTCACAGGAAAAATAGATTTGATTAAGTTGATGTACATTCTCACATCGCAGATTTAGTTCAGCAAAAGGTAGTAGACAAAATTGTTTGGGCTGTGCTTGTTGTGGTGACCTCTGTTTTTTATTAATATTTTAAGGAATGGAAGGGAAGGGAAGGGAAGGAAGGCAAATAAATTAAAATGGCAACCTCTTTTTTGGCTGTCATGTAGGGGTATATTACAAGTGTGGGGACCTCTGTTTTTTGTTAATATTTTAAGGGAATGGAAGGTAAATAATTAAAGCAGTGACCTCTTTTTTGGCTTTCTTGTAGGGGCATATTGTCAGTATGGGGACCTTTGTTTAATAAAATCTATGAGAGTAGGGGAGACTCCCATGTGCAATTGTCTATTGTTTTTTTTGTGGATATGGTCCCAAAAACTAATTATTCTTTTTCTTGTTCTTGGTGCAAAAATGGCTTATGATAAGGATTATGTCGCTGCCATAGTTTGCTACGGTAGGAAATTTGTAATTGGAGAGGATGAGTGTGAATATGAGGGTGGAAATGAGGGCACTATCTTTGTCAAGATAAAGAATGCATCTTATATAGGATTTGTTAGGGATATAGTAACTTATTTGCCTTGTAAAGTTCAGAAGTTGCTGTATTGTATTCTTGGGAAAAGCTTAAGAGATAGTTTGAGAAGCTTAGAAAATGATAATGGTTTTAGAAATGTTTTATACATTATCTTCATGGTGAAGAGGTAAAAATATATATTGAGTACAATGAAAGTGAGGACAAAGATGATGATGGAGAGAGCGCCCAAGTAGAACAAGAAGGAGATGGTATTCAAGGTAGTACTAACGTTAGGGTCGAAGGAGGGTAGGATAGACATGATGGAGAGGAGAGGAGAAGAGCGCAGATGCAATTCATCAAAGTGATGATGACATAGGTGATGTCACAATCACTGGATTAGATTGGGAAGTAACTAAATCAAGTGATGATAATGATGAAGGGTTTGCCTGCTGCAAATTTCATAAGTGATAACAACGACGAGAAGCTTGTACAGTCAAGAAAAAAACAAATGGATTTTTTGACAGATAAGTTTGTAGCTTTGCAAATAGCTGATGAAGTTCCAAACAGAGCTAAAGACTCTGTAGATGCTAGTGATGCTGGCGAGGAGACTGATTATGAAGAAAGCCTCGAGAATGCTAGTTCCCAAGAAGATGAAAGAGCTGTGCATAAAAGGAGAAGGAAAAGTAAGTTTCATTCTTATGATCCATCAGTTGCCTCTCCTATTTTGTTAATAGGTATGAAATTTCAAGATGCGAAACAATTTAAGGAAGTTATACTGAAGAACTC
Organism: Eucalyptus virginea; assembly: GCA_014182375.1. Lineage (NCBI taxonomy): Eukaryota > Viridiplantae > Streptophyta > Magnoliopsida > Myrtales > Myrtaceae > Eucalyptus > Eucalyptus virginea. Next base: position 40,253,238 of record CM024518.1, on the reverse strand, counting down.
CATTACTGCACAGATAAATATTGACTTCATTAGAAACACTAAGACCTTTGTAAGAGTTAGGTGTTCGCAGCAAAATTGTTCATGGAAGATCTATGGCGCAATTGTTAGGAGAAGTGGATCTTTTTAGATTAGAGCCTACCAAGAGGAACATACTTGTTTCATTAATTTTGAAAATAAAAGGGTAACAAGTGCATGGTTGTCCAAGCACTTCTTTGATTTGATTAAGCTGACGCCTCAAATGAATAGTACTGAGTTCAGAATGCTGGTGAAGGAGCAGGTTGGCATCAATATATCTAGGAATCAATGCAAAAGATCGAAGCAAAAGGTGATGAAGATACTCATTAGTCAGTACAGCAGCGAATATGGATAGTTGTGGGATTATGCTTGGGAGTGTAGGCTGCAAAATCCTTCAAGTAGAGTGTATGTAGAGGTTGTGGAGAGACCACTTCCTAATATTTGGACCAAGTTCGATAAGTTCTATGTTTACTTCGATACATGCAAATGAGGATTTTTATCCGGTTGTAGACGGATTATAGGATTGAACGAGTGTTTTTTGAAGGGTTTGTGCAAAGGAGAATTGCTGGCCACAATTGGAAGAGATGCAAATAACCAAATGTTTCCATTGGCTTGGGCTATTGTGAAGATAAAGAACAAGGACAATTGGTCTTGGTTCCTAAAAAATTTGATGGCTGATTTGGAGATAACAAATGGGGCAGAGTGGGCGTTCATGATTAACCAACAAAAGGTAATGTTTACTTTTTGAAAAATTTAGTCAATTGTTTGCTTTTTGATATCAACAAGTCATTTGCTTACATTTCTTATTTTGAATTATTGCAGGGACTGATTCCAGCAATAGCTAAATTGTTGACTTATGCCGAATGTCGAATGTGTGCACGACACATATACGCAAATTGAGCAAAGAATTATAAAAGGGACAAGCTGCAATCGCAATTTTGACAGCTAGCAAAGAGCACGAATATAGCTGACTTTAGGATGGCCAAAAAAGAACTGCTTTAATTGACAAAGGAATGTTATAATGCACTATTTCAAACGGAACCAAAGTATTGGTGTAGGGCATTCTTCAGCGGGGAATTCAAGTGCGATAACATCGATAACATCTGCGAAGCATTCAATGGGAGGATAATAGATGCCAGATGCAAACCAATTATCTCGATGCTTGAAGACATAAGGTTTATGGTCATGACTTGGCTGCACAGACAAAGAGATGGGGCTGCAAAGTGGACTAGGCAATGTGGTCCTAGGATTGCTAAGAAATTGGATGAGAACTTGGCTGCAAGTAGATATTGTCATCCCATTTGGAATGGGGATGAAAGATATGAGATAATGAAGGGCTCTGATAAGTATATTGTCCACTTAGGTATAAGAAAGTGTTCATGTAGAGCATGGCAAGTAAGTGGAATTTCTTGTGCACATGCTATATGTGCCATTCAATTGAAGGGCCACAACACAGAAGACTACATTGATGATTGGTACAAGAAACCGAAATATATTGCTTCATACCAATTCATGTTGCAACCAATCAGAAGTAGCAAGTTTTGGGAGCCAATAGATTGCGAAGCACCTCAACCTTTGCCACTAAAGAAGAGAATAGGAAAACCAAAGCGAAAATGAAGAATGACGGAGGGAGAGATCTCATGTCAGCGTGGGATGTGTAGGACGGGTGTAAAGATGAAGTGTTATTTTTGCCATATAATAGGGCACAATACTAAATGTTGTCAATTAAGGAAACAGTAGGAACAGTTGAGGCCAGCCGAGGGGCCTAGTGAAGAGACAGTTGGAGAAGGACAAACAAAAAGGCGAAATGAGTTGATTGTTCTTTAGTCGACGACAATAAACCCAGTAAGTCATGACAATTTTGTTTATGTTGCTTTATGGTTTATAACAAATATGTACATATATATAATTGACATGTATGTAATATTTTATCTTTGTTAGGTCACAAGAATGACATGTGAAGAATTGGTCGAAGCCCCTGCTATACCTGAAACTGAAGGGCCTGTTCAAACAAGGCAGGGTAGAAGATAGCCAGCTCAAGGATTGACCGAAGCAGTTGGAGGGCTAATTAAGTCGACTGTTCTTTAGCAACAGTAGAGAAAAAGTACCCGATAAGTTTAATAATTTGTGTTTATTTTTCCTTTACGTTGTTAAATGGCCTGATGTTATATTTATGATGTCCTTTGTCTTTTTCTCATATTCGAAGAAAGTAAGCTAGAGCTCAGCTACCAATAGAGGGTCCAACTAAAGGGTCACCACAAGATCCATCACCAAGATCACCACAAAGGCCACTAGAATGGTCATCACAAGGGCCACCACAAAAGCCAACAAAATGTGTTATTGAAGCTGAAGGGCTAAATAGAAAAACAATCAAAAGAAAGCCAAATCAAGAGCCACCTATAAGAAGGCCATCTAGAAGATGCCTAGCTAAACAATTGGCCAAAGAAGCCCCTGCTGTAGCTGAACAGCCACAACAAGAGCCTAAGAAATCACATGCGAGAAGAAGGGCTAACCAAAGACAAGTACTTGAAACTAACGTTCCCCTTCGAACAAGAGGAGCTCTTAGAAAGAGGCTAAAATAGTATGGTTATAGCATTTATACAGATGAGCGTTCTGGAACAGTTATTCTTAATATAAGTTTTATAGGCTATATTTAATTTAATTTATGGTGCAAACTTTTGTTGACAATTGAGTTTTCTTTTTAAAGCCTAGGAGAAGTTCAGAGGTTTTTATCTTTCAAGGCCCAACTCAAGAATCAACGGTTGCGCCAACAAAGAAGAAGACATTGGCTGCGCCAACAAGAAAGAAGAGTAAGAAGAACCCAGTTGCAGGTCCATCTAAATCAGTTCAACCTACGACAGTTGCAGCTCCTTCTAAATCAGTTTAGCCTAAGACAATTGCAGCTCCATCAAAATCAATGCATCCCAAGACAGTTGAAGAAGAAGTCTCACGTCCAGTTAGAAAAAGTACAAGGATTATGAATTAAGTGAAATGTCCATCAAAAGGACCACAAACATGAGGCATTATGCATATTGATTGATGAAATGGGATGGGATATGGTTTATGGGGCTGATGAGTTAGTTGTTTTATTATGGATGTTTTTTTTTTTAATAGTTTGTCATTGAATTTGTGAGACTTCATTTCAATATCAATGGAACGATTTTGTTGCTTGTCATTTTTGCCTTTTTCATTTTTTATTTTATTTTGTTTTTACTTTTACTTGCTGCTTCTAGTGGTGGATTTGTGGTGGTGACTAGGGTGCTCGTGTGGCTAGTGGTGGCGGCTAGTGAAGCTTGGTGGTGGTGGGTCCATTATGAGGGTTGGGTTGGGGCCTTTTGTTGCAACTAGTACTGGTGCAAGAGTTCGGTGTGCATGGTCTAGCTTGCACGAACCCCTTTTGCAATAGACCCACGACCCACCACCAACAGTGAATGCTAATGGTGGGTCTATGGTGGTGGCTACATGTTGGTGTGGTAGCTGGGATGTTGGTGTTGCTAGTGGTGGTGGCTAATGGTGACTGATGATGCCTATTGATGGTGGGTTTATTATAGGGGTTGGGTTGGGGGTTTGTGCTGCATTTGGTACAAGAAGATGTAAGTGTGCAAATATGCACATCTTGCACTAGGTAGTGCTAGTGAAGCTGGTGCAAGGCACTAGCAACTTTTGCAGTAGCATACCACCAGCAGAGTGGTGGCTCAAGTGGATGCACGGGATGCTTGGTGTGGCTGGTGGTGGTGGCTAGAGGCCGATGGTGGGTGGTGGTGGTGGTGGTTGGTAATAGCTGATGGCTAGTGTAATTTATAGAGGAAACGTACAAAAAAAAAAAAATTGACACTTAACTAATCACATTCTAAAAAACTTAACACTTAAGTATTCACTTTTAATCACAAATGGCACTTAAGTATCACTTTTAATAATAACTTGACACTTAAATGACTTTTTTTTTATCACGGCCGGTACTTAAGTGATAACTAGATACAACTTATAGCACTCGAGTAATCACTCATATTTGTCCTATATATACGGTGGTTTGTAGCAAACCAAAGAAGCTGCTGGTTTATATATACAAAGATTCAACTTATGGCAACTCCATTCAATTCATTGTTATTGATTTACATTCAATTTAAGTAAAGAAGTCATCACAACACATCGACCCAATATACATTTCATCATCATCGATTTATATTCGAGAATAAACAAAACATAGTAGAAATATCTCATTCATTCATTCATTCATTCCCTTTCCTCGACATTCCCACAAGTACAAGAAGTAACACATAATACATATGACAGCAAAAAAAAAAAAAAAAAAAAAAAAACACAACGATCTTGTAAACAACACAAAACTTCTTCTCATATTCCAAAAAAATAAGTTACATTTCATTCAAAACAAGTACATTTCTCCACTCATTTACAACTATGGCAGTCGGAAAAACTTTTTCTCATCTTCCAGTACTTTACATTTCATCATAAAATAGGATAGACAAAAAAATAGTAACACAATAAACACTTGATAATACTTCCGTTCAATATTCATCTTTGAAACTGAGTAGAAGATGCTTGAGCTTACATTGAGTCAACATTGTCCAAGTCGTCCATAAGCGTAGATGGAGGTTGATGACATCCATCAAGTAAGTCTAATATCACCTCTATGGCTTGGTGAGAGAATTTCGCATCGACCCATTCGAAATATTTGCACTTCGACCTTTCTCTGTATCAGGCACATCCATAGAATCTTCTCCCGGGATTCATTCGAGTCCACGATGTTCTTCTTGAACTTAGTAACCCACAAAAATATAAACGCTCGCCTTCTCCTTTGCTTCGGCAAGAGAAATTTGAGCCGCTGCTGAAAGTCCTGCTCTCCATTCCTAATATTCGACTATAGAATTTGGGGCAAATCGAATTAGATTTCGGAATTAGGGCTATAGCGCTTCAATGGCATTTTGCTCAATTTAGGGTTTTAGATTTAGGGCAATTTGGGAGACGATGTCGTTTTGGCTGATTTAAATGCTCTATTTTGGCCAACTATAGAAACGACATCATTTTGGGTGAATTAAAGCTAAGTCAGCTCTCCGGCAAGCCACCTCGGTGAGAAATATTCATATTTAATTGCCACGTATGATTTTCGGCTGGTTTCGCCGGAGGTGGCACTCAAGTGTCCTACTTTTCTTAAAATGTGGTATTTAAGTGTCACTTTCATAACTTTTGGCACTTAAGTGTCCCTTTGTGCCAACTTTTGGCATTTGAAGCGATCTTTTGCCTTAAATATTAAATAAGTCATGATTTCATCTAATAATTTAAATTTTTTAAATAATTATTGATAATTAAGTGAAATTTCTCTTCAAGAAAGTTAAGTAATACTTTCAAATGACAATGTAGTGCGAAAACAATATTTTCGGTTCTTGTTTCATTTATTGAAATGTTTATTGGAATCAAATACTTGTTAGGGCAATCAAAATACTTGTTATGGTCCTTATCCATGCAATAAATTTGTGTTCTAGCTAAACATCCAATTTTTTGCATTACCTATAACCGGGATTGGAGTTCTAAAGCTCAACCCTGTCAGCTTCTTAGATGTTTAGATATATTATGAGAAATAATTTTATTTGTTCGAAAATCTTGTAACAAGGGGATACAAATAAGCGTGAAATTAGATCTTTCAAGTAAAAAATATTTGTCAGTTTGAGCAAATGTTTAAATTTCCGGATAATCGCTCAAAAGTTTCCTGAATTTTGGCATTGTTGTGCAATAACCCCCTAATCGTAAAAAGTTACACATTATTTCCTTGAACTTTGATTGTTTGTAGCAGTTTTTAGTTTTTCCGTCCATACGACTTACTCATTTTTCTTGACCCGAATAACATCCATTATGTGGTTGACAAAGTAAAAAAAATAGAAATGATGCATGGTTGAATATTTAGTCCATTTTAGGCGATAATCAACGGCAATGGGCAAATGAAAAATGAGCGATTATGACAAACTCAAAATTTTAGAGGGTATTTTTAAATTTTCAAAGTTTGAAGGTGATTGCACAACGGTGCTGAATTTCAGGGGTAATGAACATGTAACTTTTGAAAATTTGGAGGGGTCGGACAATTAGGGCATGCATGACAACATTTTTATTTCTCTATTTCTCTGTTTTTCTGATCCTCGGAAGAGGTTTGAAACAGAAATCTATTTGGTAACGCAATTTTATTTTTTTTATTTTTGAAACAAATTTATATTCTAGAAATAGATTTGAAGCAGAAATTAAAGTTAAAATTTTTAGCTTTTCTAATTATTGAACAGAAATGAGAAATCAAAATTTTTCTCATTGTGCACTCTCATCACCGCTCGTCACCCACTTGCTACCTGTGGGATGCCAGACACCCGCCATCGATTGCCGGCCCGCCCTCAACCACCGCCGACCGCTAGCCATCGAACGTCGCCCAGCCACCGAACTCCGACCGCCCTTCGCCAACCGCTGGTCGCCGATAGCGAACGCCAATGGGTCGTTGGCCGCTCATCGCCAATCGTTGGATGTTGGAGGCTCACCACCAGCCACCCGATGTTCGCGCCAACCGTTTGCTACTCGCCACCGATCTCTGGATGTCGGCCACCCGCCGCTAGACTCGGCCACTAGCCACCTACCGCCGGCCTCTACTTGCTAAACTCCCGATGTCGAACATTGGACGTCAAACTCGGAAGTTGGACGCTAGTTGTTGGTCGCCAAACTTCGGCCGCCCGTCGCCTTCACCGGACCGCCCGCCGAACGTTGGACTGTGAACTTCGGCCGCGGTCACTAGATGCCAAACGTTGGTCGCCAAACATTGGACTCCGCCCACTAGACGCCGATTGTTGCCACCCTTAGAAATAAAAATTTTATTCTGTTATCAAATGAATTTTTATTTCATAAATAGAAAATTTAAATTATTATCAAACGTGTTTCTTTGCTCGAAAACTCATCCATTGAATAGAAATTGATTTATGTTCCAAAAATTTTGTCATGCACGCTCTTAAAAGGTAATATAAGTGTGACAAGATAAATGCTCACCAACTAAGAAATCCATATTAGGGTACATGCCATAACCTAAATTCAATTAATACATAAAAAAAATTCATTAATCAAAATGCCCTAATGTCAAGGAAACCTTAGAGGAATTTATAGATTCACCTCAAAACAACCCTCTGAGCTAGGCAAATCCCAAGATAATACGCTTTTCCTTTGGGAAAATTACCTTAAAAGTCATAAACTTGTTGTAATTATATCAATTAAATCCTACACATTTTATAATTATGCTAATTCAATTCATTTGGCCAATTTTGGCCAACCGACATTGGTGTGGATACCATTTAGCTAACACTAATGCATTAATTTTTTTAATAAGATTTTATCTTATTTTTGAATTTTTTTTTTTTATTTTTTTTCCTTATTCTTTTGGTTTCTTTTCCTTGCACCAGCCACTGGGCGAGGCAAGCCAAAGGAGGAAGAAAGAAAAAAAAAAAGAAAAATAAAAAAAAAAATAAAAAGAAAAAAATAATAAAATAATAAAAAACAAAAAATGAAAAAAATAAATATATTATTAAAAATTGTTGTGTTAGTGTTGGCCAACTAAAATTGACCGGGTTGACTAAATTGGAGGAATAGGAAAATGTTTAGAACTGAATTGAAAAAAAAATAAGAGTAGAATTGAATTGACATAATTGCAATATATTTATGAATTTTTTTTTTTTTTTTTTTGTAATACTACCTTTTACTTCTGAAGAGAATAACAACCCATGGACAAAACATAAATGAAAATTGTATGTACTTATGACTCTAGAAATAAAATACATTGCATATGACTCAACAACCATAGGAAAATCTAAGGCTATATTTGTTTCATGGAAAATATTTTTCTCATTTTTTGGCGTTTGGTTTGTTTAGGGGAATGAGTCGACTGAAAATGTTTTCTTGGTATATATATCCTTAAATTTAGGAAAATGATTTTCGGTCCAATACATGACTAAATATGGGCACTTGGACCATAAACTCTGCATCGGAGCATAGAAACTTGAATGTTAGATCCCATGTCCTTAGTACTCGGGTCTGACCAAGTCTACAAAGGCCAAGAACAAGTTCCTAGTACCCATACCTACATCCCCAGAAATCAGGCTGGGGTCCACAAAGGTCATGCCTAAGTCCTCAGCACCAAGGCCTAGGTTGATAAAGCTGTGCCTGAGTTCCCTGCGCAAGGGTTTGGGTCCCTAGTGCTTGTGCCCAAATTGTCAATGCTCAAGTCCAGGTCTAATGAGGCCAAGGCCCAAGACCTTGGTGCTCATGCTAGGGTCTCTATCGTGTTCACTTGGGTCCATTAAGGCCAAGCATAGGAGCACGATGACTAGGCCTAAGCCCCGTGCCTAGGCCCATGTCCATAGAGGTCAGGCTTGAGTCCATTGAGGCCAATATTGACACCTATGCTTAGACCCCTTACGCTCGAGGCGAAAGATCGAAACCCAATGCCCACATCCTCGACACTCAAGCTCGAATAAACCCAAATTGGGCCGAAGACCCTAGTTCTCATGCCCAAGATCTCTTGCGCACGAGCTTGGGTCCATCAAGGCTCAAGCTTGAGCACTATGGATCTAGGCACAATATTGGGGTCTCAAGCATTAGCACTTGGGATCTAAGCACAAGCAATGAGGTCTTAGGCCTAGCTTTAATGGAACCTGACCTAGACTCCGTGGACTCAAGCCCAGCAGTTGAGGACCTAATCCAATTGTCAAGGACTCGAGTACAAGTACTAGTGTCTCAAGCCTAGGCTTAATGAATTAGGGATTGAGTATCGGGTACTCGAGCTTGAGCGCCAAGTCTCTAGCTTGTCCTCTATGGACTAGGGCACCAAGGTCTAGCGCTCGGCTTCTGGTGACCATGGCCTAGATGCCAAGGAACCTCGAGCTAGGTGTCTGTACTCTTGCTTGAGGCTCAAGTGCTTGTGCTTAGGTCAAGGTCCATTAAGGTTTCGTTGAGACTGACGGGGCTTGAACCCACATCTTCCGCCTAGGTCTGGTTCTTAGGAGTACACTCCTTTTCTTCTCTAAGTTTCATCCAAATATAAAATAAATAAATAAAAAATATTATTTTCTTAAAAAATATTTTTCAGAAGTGTAACACGCTTTGTAAAACAAACGGAATTTATGAGAATTATTCTCGAACTTCAGTATTTTTGTAATAACTTCCTCTAAAAACCCTTCAAATTGCATGAAACCTGATTTATTCAAACTGGACACATAGAACCCTTCCAACATGTATCACGAGACTTTGATTGGGGAGTGAAATCCTCATCAAATTGCATGAGAAAGCAACCTTCCTGCAACCTCGCATTTAATACTTGATAACTTTTAAACTCTTTAGATGATCCTTTGTCATACAGGCTATTGTACAGCAGTGCTTAAATGCAATCGTCTTTTCATATTCAAAGTTTCCCAATAGTTTTCGACATGGTAGATACCGAGTAGACAACTAAACAAATTGGACCGTGACAAGAGGCTAAATTTCATCATGTATTATATTTGTGAAACAACTTCTATATTTCTATCTTATTATTAGTGAAGAACAGAAGAGATTGCATTTAAAATTTGCTTTGCTTGGAAAGGAGGCAAGCCGTGCTATCAACTCATCACAAATTTAGCTGAGAAAGTACAACACTGTATAGCACCATAACCACGAACAGTCCAAAATAAAAGACGTGTCCATGTCTTAAGAATATTGCACATCTAAAAGTACAGCACTACAACTGTTGCCACCGCAGAGATTAAATTGCCGGTAGCAAGCTACAACGTCAGCCGGCCGACCACCGCAGGCATGAGTCTTTGACCGGTTTCCTATCCATCTCGTTGATTTACAATTATCTTTTTAGGATGAAAAAAAAGAACTTGCTTACAGTGTCTAACAATAAGACCTCGTCTCTCGGGACGAAGAACTCGACGAATCAAAGGACGTGAGTCGACGCCTCTTGCTCGTGATTGTCGTCCTCGGGGAGTACTCGGGCAAGTCAGGACTTTTGTCGCGAAGAGAATTCAGAGCCTGGTGAACGGAGCTCATCAAACTCTGGCGTGCCTCGGAATCGAAATTTTTGCGCTCTTCTGCAGAGCTACTGAAGACAAACGCGTTCTTCACCCGGCCTTCGAGGGTCGAGATCTCGGTCTTCACTATCTTCAGAGGGAGAACCTCGAGAGCTCGCCTCATCTCGGACAGCAGCTCGGGTCGGTATTCGCAACAGATGGATGCCCTGAAGGAAAACTCGTCGTCTCTCACTCCGTCGCCACACGGTTCGACCGTTATCTCATCAGCATCCATCGGCACAAGGAGGCCTTTACTCGCTTCGATGGCCTTCTTCTTCAGTTCTTTCACTTGGTTCACGACCTCAGCGAGTAGCGTCGCTTTGTCCATCTATTAAGAACAGGATTTAAGTTCGGTGAGCATAGAGAAATTGAGATTGGCAAAGTTCGCAGCGATTATCCAGTCAAATCTAGATGTTCCTAGCAGCCTCAGTAATGAAAATTATGACACGAGAATAGTAGGACTAGTTCAAATCCGTTGACTTTCTGCAGTTTCTTTCCCCGAAATGGTTTAGTCAACCACCAAAGCATCGGCATATCTATAGAATACAAATTTCGAGGAGAGTCGACTGCTCTAAATACGCAGAATCTATATATTGCCATGGCAACTCAAAGTCGGGATCCAAAGCAATCATACGATCAAATAAATTATATGTTTCACACAATTGTACATTTTAGTCTTACAAGATCAGAAAGTAATGATGGAAGTATTAAAGAACGGGTTGGATCGAACCCAAATAAAATATGTATGTCGTCGAAGGACATAAGATATAGTTGAAGGCGGGAAGTCTAACAATGAATCTTCCACATAGCCATTGGTATCTTTTATTTAATTACTAAATAAAGGAAGTTTACTATTCAATGGATGAATTCACGTATACGATTCGCAATAATACTCCAGGAAAGGTAAACTCCATGACGTGATCCATGCCACAGTTGGCTTGTTGCCCCCACTAATTATTGATTAATCTACAAATAGAAATGGCCTTCAACCGACATCAGAAGCCGACAACCAAATATAAAATCAGTTTCAAGCTTTGCAAATGTCTTTATAGGGCCACTTCTTATTAAACAAACACATGACTCTCCACTAAAATAAACTTCGAACCTGCCAAGAAGTTAGAGCTTCGATTTCTTAATAGATATTTGACTTGTAACCCATTACAGGAATTAGGCAGAACGGCTTCCGATCCACCTCAGACATTTTGTTCCGGTTCGTCTCTGAATAAGAAATGTTCATATGCAGACAGACATCGCCAGTCATGCATTTATTTTCTTAAACCTTGTCCTCTGCCTGTTTTTATCAGGGGCAGCCTAATTTTTGTCCTATTCACTCCATGATACAGATGAACCTGATAAGGATTTGAAAACGAGCAAACTAGGCTATGACGTCTACTTCACTCCACCGACGGTTTAACTATCCCGCCAATTGCATAGATGAATTGCGTGAATCATGCACCGTATCAAGTTCCATTAAATACATGTAATGGCCAGCTGCAGTTGCAATACAGAGGGCTTAATGATAAAATACCTCCCAGTTGACACCAGCGATGGACAAGTCAGACCTAACCTAACTCTCCACTGTTGGCAAGTTATGCAGAAAAAAGACCGCGATTTGCATTAAACTAACTACAATACACCAGACATTAAACAAACCTTCATCTAAGCTTTATAGGGAAAGCAAAATTTTCCTCTTGTGCTTTTTGCAGGATCTATGAACTACCGTAGCAAAAAATTAGGTGACCTACAAAATTGAAAACCAAATTTCGGGAAGTTTCAGCTCCTCAAGGCATCTAGGGCATTAGGCAGAATCTAGGGCATTAGGCAGAAGATTTCAGAGTGCTGTGCATTGCTCCTGGACATACTTATTGCAATCTAACCCAGTAGTCAACAATGAGATTCCCTTGTTCTCAAGCCCATCATCATGCTATTGATTAGGTTGAAAATTCCTCTACTTCATGCTGTGTAAAAATAATAGGACCAATCAAATATATTCCCTCTGTCCATTGAGGAAATCTCAAAAGCCCAGCAGGCGCTGCGATTACACGAAAACAATCTACCAATTGAATCCAAAGACAGTTAACTATTGAATTATCTTTTTTTAACTGGTGAGTTTTATCAGTTGATATCAGTTTCTCACTGCTTGGCATCACCAATTACCAAATGCTTGAGTCACATAGCGCAAATGGCGAAATCAAAATTCAGTGGCTAAATTGCCATGGAAACACCAAATAGTAATCCAATTGACAAACTTCTAACATGCAGCACTCAATTGAAACCAATCCACCAGTCTCCACTCTGGCCCTCACAGCAAAATTCATAAACTGAGACGAAGACAAGAAACTAACTTGCTTATCAGTAAATGATAACATCTATGAGTAACTTCTTTCTTTGTTGCGAAAAGGGCAAATTGGGAACGAAGAGTACCTTTTCGGTGCAGGGGACGAGTCCACGGAGAGTGTTGAGATGAGAGTTGATCCTCTCTCTCCTCCTCCTCTCAGCCTCGCTATGACTCTTCATGGCCGCCATGAGCTTTTCCTGCGTAACCCCCTTCTTGATCACGCCAACCGGAGCCTTCACGAGCTCACTCTTGTCACTGTCCAACACCAGAGACCCGCCTCGCGGGACGCCATTGATCCCACCGAAAATCGCGCTGGAACGTATCGAACACGTTGAAAAAATCGGACCCAATTGGAAAAGTCGAGTTGGGAGCGTACAAAGCCATGTAAATCTTCGATCTTTTACTCTTCTTCTTCTTCTTCTTTTTCTGTCCTCTCTGTTTCACTCTGCTCTGCTAGCCCCGTGCCTTTCAGGAAAGGAATAGAAGGAGACCGGGAGGGCGAGTGGCGGGGGCGAACCAGAAGGAGAGCTTCGCAAGAGGGAAATTCAATTGCTTGCTCGCTTTAAATTCGATCATCCCGCAAGTGGACAACGCCCGCGGTCGCTCGCGAAGAAGCAGGGGAAAGAGCAGAGGAAGGGGGGGTCAGTGTCAAAAGATTAAATATTTCTTCCTTCTACTCTTGAACTACAGCATTTCGAGCGTTTCGGGGTAGTGGGCAAGTTTTTCTTTTGCTTGGTCCGGGTACTTCGGGATGAATATTCTTGGAAAGGCTTGGACAGAGAAGGGATTCGAAATCAAGAAACGGCAAAGAAGTAGTAACAGAGAGAGAGAAAGAGAGAGAAAGAGAGAGAGAGCTTGAGCTTTTACGTGGGGAAAAAGCAGTGATTTGAGAGCAATGGGTTCCCATATATATAACCTCTCGTCAGGCCATCAAATGGTGGGGAGGGGGAATTCGACAAAAGTAGGGGTCATGTCAAAAGCGGGACCGTTCAAAAGGCCGCTTCTTAAGGTATCCGGAAGGGCAAGATCCTGCAAAGATCTTACCGCTGACTCGCGATGAATCGGCGAGAGAGGGTTCGGAAATGGGATCTGGTGGAGATGCTATGCGGGGATCCCTCCCATTGACCTTTGAGAGCCACCGTTCCGTGCGCGATCCGAGTTCAGAGGCTCGAAAAGGAAAGGCCCCAATAACAAGAAGCAAAGAAGGGAAAATTAAAAAAACAAAGGAGGAGGAGGCCGACGTGATGGCGGAATCTTTCTTGCATAGGCAATGACGCGGTGAAAACGTCGATGAACGCGAGTTGAAAACTCCTGAGGAAAAAATACCACGTGTTCCGAACACTGAAAAGAATCGAGTTAGAAAGTCAAATGGGTTTGGCTCGATTTTGGAAAACGACCTTTGGGAGCTCTAATGGTTCTTGGGCATGGGTGTGTCGAGGGGCTTGGAAACCTTTTTGGAAGAGCTTTTTGGGATGCACGATGCATTTTCAAATCCACCAAAAGACCATTTTCTCTCTCTGTGCAAATTTCAGCGGCTTTAAATTTTGAGGGTTTCTTGAATGCAAATATTTTTCTTTTTGTTTCCGGCGTTTGTCCTCTCTCGAAGAGCTTTGGGGATCCACATCACATTTTCAAAATCCACCAAAGACCTTTTTCTTTATATTCAAGTTTCAGCCGGCCTTAAGCTTTGAGAATTTCTTAAATGTCAATGTATTCTTTTTCCTTCCAACATGGCCCTTTTTAAAGAGAACTTTTGGGATACGCATCACATTTTCAACATCCACCAAAGAACTTTGAGGATTTCTTGAATGCCAATGTTTTTTCTTTCCTTCCAACATTGCCCTCTCTCAAAGAGCTCTTGGGATACCCATCGCACTTTTCAAAATCCGCCGAAGACTTTTTTCTCTCTATGCAAGTTTAGCTGGCTTTAAACTTTGAGAATTTCTTGAATGCCTATGGTCGTGCAATCCTAACAAGGGCGGCCTGAGATCGCATGACCCCAACCAACCTTAGTCGAGGTCGTGCTATGGTAGACAACATTTGCCGGTGCCAAATCTAGCTCACCATTATATATACATAAAGTCCTTTATAAGTCTAATTTTTTCCAAATAACATTTAAATCAAATATGATTCTCAAAGAATCATTCAATTATAGTTTAGTGAACACTTTACATTTCAAAAAAATCTATTAACCAAACACAGCCTTAGACAAGTTTCCCCGTCTAAGCACTACATCAAACTGTAAACATGCTTCTTAACATGCTTTCCCAATTGATATTACGAACCTTGTAACCTCTTCCCGAATTAGTAACAGGATCCCTTAAACAGTGCACACTGTCTGAATGCTCATCAGTAAATTATTGTTTACAAGTTACTAATTTTGGTATCATCAAATATCAATTTCATTTATTTTCTTAATGCGCCAACTTTTCTCATTTTTGCCGTGATAAATTGCTAGCCCTCATTCAACCCAACTCAAATGACCATTTGTGCTTAATGTTTGTTGTCGTAGGATAGGTTTCACTCGCCATCTCACCTCTAGAATTTCTAAGATTCAGTTGTAGCTAAAATTCAAATTCTATGACAAGAAAAGATGGGTAGTCGCATGTGCCACAATCCAAACTTCGAATAGTATATCAAAAAGAAAGGAAAAAGTCTCGCAATTTTGGTTGAGTGACCAATTAAAACTCAAATTTCAATAATTTTATTAATATATCACATATTGGTTGTCTACGTGGTTTTATATACATGTGATCTTCCCTATATGTCGGCTAGGTTTTCAGTTTGGAAATTTAACATGGCATCAAAATCAAGTTCTAATTCGACTTTCTTTGCGTATCGAACCCACCTCAATTTGTCAAATTTCACGTGCCGCTCTTAATTCAGCTTGCACGTAAGAGGGTGTTAAAAGTATCCATATAACTTGTATACATGATTTACATGTTTTTTCTATACATGTAATTTCCAATAGGAGTGAGCCTGGTTTGAGTTGGACTAGTCGACCCCTAAACCTAGGATCAACTCGCACGGTGTTAATCCTCAATTTTTGAAACCGAGGACCGACCTTATTGAACTTGGGACCAAGGACCAAACCGACTCAATAGGTTTGATTTGATTCCAAGGTCAACCCGAAGCTAACCAATAATTTTTTTGTTTCATTTTGTGTACTCCCTAACAAAGCAAGCCTATCATT
Organism: Eucalyptus virginea; assembly: GCA_014182375.1. Taxonomy (NCBI): domain Eukaryota; kingdom Viridiplantae; phylum Streptophyta; class Magnoliopsida; order Myrtales; family Myrtaceae; genus Eucalyptus; species Eucalyptus virginea. The sequence continues at coordinate 40,237,610 of CM024518.1, read as the reverse complement.
TCAAATGATATATTCATCGACAATGCAATGTTGTGTAACCACACTATAAATATAAGTATATATTCAACAAATTTAAAATAAGGCAATAATAGAAATTTCACACTTGCTAAAAACAAGAAAACATAAAAACAATTAAGACCGCTCATAGAGATATGGGACAAGATGGGGAGTCGAGTGGCGAGCAGGGAAGTTGAGTAGGGCAAGCGGTGAGCAGAGAAGTTGTTTCTTTCGATTTTGGCAAATTGAAGACTAAGAGGACAAAAAAAACACAAGAAAACGAGTACTAGAGGAGGACGCCGTAAGGAGCCGTTTAGTTATGTTTATGCAGTTTTGGACGTCATGAGGAGCCGTTTAATGCTATTAACATCGTTTGACTTAAGGTTTTCTCTTTAGAATATATAGAAAAATTATAAATAATATATTATATATATAAATAATATATTAGATATATTAGATAAATAATATATATAGTCAGATTTGGTTCAAATTGAGCCGATCTTAAACTTCTAGGATGGAGGATCAACTCGCATAGTGTTAGTTCAAAGATTTTAAGATCAAAACTCATCCAGTCCCTTGAGAACTCAACTAGGACTGGTAGGGTTAGGCCTGTCCAGGATTAATCGATTTCTATTCACCTTTTGACTTAAGATTTCAGGTTGAAGTTTCTAACCTTTTTTTAAGTGCTTTTGGAGCAAGATGTGTCCCTTGCCTTGCTAGTCAAATGGCGACAACTGTTATCGAGACATTCTTTTCATTCAATAAAATCGAAAGAAATTCATAACACTCAACTTTCCATTATTGGCTGGCTGGACAGTCGCGTGAAACCCCAATGACACCTCCATTCCCTTTTTCCATAGGGTCGATGCAATGCCAATCGATGCTTTCTGACTTTTTGCTGTTGCTAATTAGGATGGTTTGAAATTCGATGTTTGTCGTAACGTCAAGGGATGAAATTCTTACAAAAAATTTCAGTATTATCTTATACAAAACCACGAAATCATTTCCACCTTGAGTAGAGACTATACAAATCGATATCGAAGTAAATCTTTCTCAACTTAAAAACTGATATCGTCTTTCTAAATTAGGGTCAAGGGACAAAATAATTCAAAAGGCAAGAACCTAACCTGTCGCTTTTGACAAGCCAAGCGGTTTCTTTTATAGACATCCCATTGACATTAGAGGTGAGTATAGTTCCGGGATAGAACCTAAAACTAGAGAACTGGACCGGTGAGAACATGTCCGATTTTAGATTTCAAAATATGCAAGGTAAGTTTTAGATTCCAAAAGTTAAAAAATCTGTTTCAACAGGTAGATTTCAAGTTCTAAGTACGCGGAACCTAAAATCTACTTAGAACCTGGAACTTGGAATCTTGAACAAATTGTTGTGTTTTCACACGATCTTGTAATATTTCATTGTGTTCGATGATGAATATATAATCTCCATTTTATGATTAAAAAATTTATTTTGTTAATGTTTTACATTCTTTGCATGTCTAAATATAAGTTATAGTCAATAAATTATAACAGCGAGTAGTGATTATTAAAGGTGACGATTCACTACAATCGTTTAATTAATAATATTAGTGGAATTTAGGTAGATTTTATAATTGACCTTGAAATCTGTGACAAGATAAATTTCAAATTCTAATGTATATAAGATAAGTTCCGAGTTCCAAAAAATATGTGACATGTTTTAGCCGGTAGATTTTAGGTGAAATCTGTACAGAACCTACTATATCGAAATTTATAATTGCTCATCCTTAGTTGACATCAAGATTCCAACTCCTCGTAATTAAATTATTATATATAAATGAGGAAAGACCCAATTTTTTTTATTTTCGCTTGCACAAATGACCCACTATCTCAATTTGCCGCAAAGGCCTTGATCTATCGTCATCGTTTTGGACATGATTAATCTGCATTTTAATTTGTTGTGATCTTACTATGAAAGTTGAGAGTTTTGATGTGGATCTCTTCAAACAAGTTTTTTACAAAATGTCAACTCGTTTACTTTTTCGACCACCAAAAAAAAAAAAAAAAAAATCTTTGACTTTCAGATCTTTCTTTTTTTTTTTTTTTTAATTCGGAAGACTTTCAGAGGTTTGAGCAGATTAGAGCTGATGGAGAATATTGCGGCCGAAGCGGCTGAAGCGGCCGAACCTATAAAGTCACAACGCCCCTTTGAAAAATGGACGTGATGCATGGGTGACAACAGCTGCATTATTATAATATAAATGCCGGCGTGGCCTTTGATAAACCCCGAATCGATCTTATGAATATTCGGGTAATAATATTCTCGATTTATATTTTACGAATCGATTCTTCTATAATTATGAATATTTCAATAACTAATGTTTAAAGTAGTCAATTAGGAAAAATTATAAATAAAGATATGAAGTTCTCTCATTTTCTCAAATAAAACTATAAGGGAAAAAATCACAAAAAATCCCAAACTTTGTCCAAAATGACAAATTTATCCCGAACTTTTTTTTGTGATATGAAAAACCCTGAAATTTGCCAACCATGACACATTTACCTCAAACTTTTTTTCGTAACACAAAAAACCCTAAACTTCTATCCATGTGACACATTTACCCTAAATTATAGGGCATTTTTGTCTTTTTAATTTTGGGAAAATGTCATGGTTCCTTAACTTTCATCTTATGTTCAATTTAACCACTGGCATTCGCCCCAGTGGCCACCCTTTCAACATGGAAGGGGGAGGTGAGGGGTTCAAATCCCCACATTCTCAAGGGGATGGAGTGGGGACGCGTAAGTTTCAGGAGTGGGTTTCGACTCCCACGCCTTGCAAGAGGCAGGGCAAAAGTCTGAGAGTGAGTGTAGAATAGGATTAGAGTAGGAGTGACCAAAAAAAAAATCTAATGTTCAATTTCATCCCTAAGCTTGTGATTTGCTCAATTTGGTCCCTAAACTATTAACAAATGTTCCATCTAGTCCTTCCATTTGTTCAAACCGTTAAGTGATGACGTGGAGCATTAATTGATGATGTGGAATTAAGTTGGATTACTAGAATTATGAGTCAATATATATTTTAAAAAATGAAAACAAATTAGGGGTCAACTGGAGATGAGAGTACTGATCGCAAAAGCAGAGAGAAGAAGTGGTTATGTATCTCTTTTTTGGACGGTGGCCATAATTTGACTTGTTTTAAAGGTAATTTCCATGTGGATATTCCACATTTCCTTTTTTATTTTATATATAAGAGACTAAAATCCATGTAAGCCAATTCTGTTAACTTTAACTAACGGAATAACAAAATTGGTCAATTTTCAAATAGTCAGGGATTAAATCAAACATTTATCGATAATTCAGGGACCAAATTAAACAAATTAAAAGTCTAGGGACGATATTGCACATTAAGTGGAAGTTTAGGGATTATTTGTGACATTTTCCCTTTACTTTTTAATTTTTTTCTTCTTCTTCTCTCTTCCCTCCACCAGCCATGTTGGAGCCGGTGGAGGGAAGCCAGCGTCCAACAAAGGCTGCCCTCGCCTGGGCTGGCTAGGGTTGCCCTCGCCGGCATTGGGCGAGGGCTAGCGAGGGAGGCCCTCGCCCGACGCCAACTTCCGACAGAGGGAAGAGAGAAGAAGAAAAAAAAAAGAAAAAAAAAAAAAAAAGGAAAAAAAAAGACGAAAATGCCATTGATGAGGTAAATATGTTACAGTTTGAAAAGTTTGGGATTTTTGGTGATTTTTTCCCAAAATATAAAGCGGATTTTGTTTCAAATAAGGATCTAAAGTGCTTTCATTTTATCAATATCTAAAAAAGACTTAACCTCATTGGCCAAAGGGCATTTTCGTGTTTTATTTTAATTTTTTTCATTTTAATTTTAATTTTTTCCTTCTTCCTTCTGCCAGCCATCGCAAAGGTCACTAGAGTTAGGCGAGGGTTGCCCTCGCTAACGTCATATAAGGGTTGCCTTTGCCCAATTTAGGAAGGGTTGCCCTCACCCACCTAGCGCAGGCGAGGCGACCCTTACCCGACTTTGGTGATGGTCGAGAGAGGGAAGAGGAAAAAGAAACGAAATGAAAAGAAAAATATTTAAAAAAATTCAAAAAATGCTTAGAATTTTTTTTTTTTTTTTTTTTAAATACCCTTCTTTGATGGCTGGAATAATCGCCGGCCTACCAAAAGTCTTCATTTAAGACAATTTGATCATTTTATATTCTTATTTGAAATAATGTCAACTTCATGTCTTTATTTTAAAAAAATGTGAGTATTTTTAGATTTTTATTGGAAATTTTCTTAGCTAATTATGTATATGTAGATTATATATATTTATAGGAATAATGCGATAGTTAAATCATGTTAAGAGCGATTTGATGCTTCATGAAGAGACCAGTCTTCTTGATGTGGTGGTCAACACAACAGAAGGCACTTGACGGACACACTTTTTGACAGGAAGAAAATCAGAAAATGTCGCCGGTCTCCATCAGATGTCGTACGCTCTTACGTAATCTTACGTGTCTCTTGTCGAGTCATTGGCAATAATTTATTCGTTGATTATTCAGTAACAAATTGTGAGGTTCTAGATCGCTGTCGTTAGCAATTTTTCTATCGAGATTTTAGTCTATTCGTGTTGATGGTTGATCTTTCTAAAATCGCGATACGTTTTCGAGAAACGACGTTGGGGGTCACTCTCGTGTGATGTAGGGACATACGAATGACAAGTTCACCGTACGCGTAAAGACCTCGAGGAAGCGGCGGCAACGCGCGCGCGAGCCATGGTGATGGGGACCGGAGAAGGAGGAGGAGGAGGAGGAAGAAGCAAAGAGAGAATGCCATTCTAGTCGACGTGGAAAAGGAAAATGACATGGTAGTCGTTCAGACAGTGAGTTGCAAGAATACACGTGGATGATGAGTTGGATCTTTAAGATGGTCGGTTAATGGGGCTAGATTTGAAAGGGAGTGAAAATTTGTGATTTTTATGAGGAAAAAAATTCGTGCTAGAATTGAGGTCCTACCTAAAATCAGTGTTTTTTAAGTGAATATTATCTTTAAGTAAAACATACGTCATTTTTTATTTTAGCGTCACATTTTCCAAAGAGCCTATTATCTTTGATGTTATAAGTAACCTTACTTTAAATCTGAATCAGCAAAAGTGCCACATCCCTATGCGTGTGAAAAGTACTAAATTTATGGCAGACGAGGAGAAAAATTGATTCGACTTATTTTAGAGAATATGTTTTAAGTTATTGCAGTTTTTTTTTTTTTTTTTTTAAAGTTACATAAAGTAGAGTTTACATAAGAATGTTTTATGGTTGATAGAATCTTGGGAAGAAATCCCTCCATGAAAACAATGGATAATTCTTTGAATATTCTCTCCCAATCTAATTCTAAATCTAGGAGTTTAAGTATTGCTTCACCGGTTATAATGATGTTCAGTAGCTCCACCATAAGATTTGCGTTGGTTCTACATATTTTTCTTAGAAACTTTAGTGTTTCATACTCGCTAAAGAACCTACTTTCATAGGTGTCAGATTTGAATTTGGTCAACTTGTTTTTGTTATCTCTGTACATTGATGGTATTAGAAATGCTCAAACTCAGGCACACAACGCCAAAAGATAAAGTCATAGTTACATATAGTGATCTTAACATATACTAATCACTGATAATGATGTGTGATATAGTGATCGGTTATCGATCCTTTTGCTTAGATACAGTCACAATTTTTTAAAGGATGAGCATGTGCTTATGTCTATTGACTATGTTATGATGATATACATTGATTTCTTAAATTATGGGCTTGCTTTTTTGTGGTGATTTTATGAGATTTCCCATGGATTATTCCACGTATCATATTGAAGTGAATGGAAACTTTCTTTAACCCAAAAAATAATAATTTATAATCAAATTGCTCCGATTCAACCAGGGGCCTTGGACTTCCTGTAAGTTGAATTGATCTTCAGTGGAAGCCAAGGGGTGCTACTACCTATGAGGGCTATCACCAGTAATTCCCTAAGGGGGCACCTAGTATAATTGCGTTCCTTATTTTAACATGCCAATAACTTGCGTGTCTCACACCCCCAAGTTGACTATAAATATTTTTCTTCCCCACAAGTTAGGGAACACCAATAATTTCACACTAGAGATATGGTGAACTTTGGTAACATCTCACTTTATATTATTCCCACACCAGGTTCACGCTAGAGGGTCATTAAATGTGTGTAAAGTGAGTAATCTTGGGTTATAATGAATAACTACAACCAAAGGGCATAAGAAGTAGGGGAGAGAAAAAGGCACCGCTTAGATGGGACCAAATTGGCCCATTCTGAGTGATTCCTTAGGGCAACGGTCTGGTTCTCTATTTCAAATTTTTTTAGTCAAAAAGAAATTTCCATTCATTACTAAATTGATAAATGAAAGGAAATCTCGAAAGCCATAATAATTAATATGAACTCATATATCTCCAAAATAAACAAAAAATCAGAAATTAAGGCATTTTGTCATAGCATGATTGGCAAAGATCATCACAAGCTTGTCCTTCAAAAGCAATTCTGTAACTGGATTCAAGAAACATAATCGATGACCAATTACTGAATCACACAACACCATCAGTGATAAGCATATGCCGATATCCCTATTTGTAATTACGGCTTTGCCTTTTAACGATGTGCACTTAGGTTTGGTGTCCCCAACACCATCACTGTATGGAGACAACATAAATATATCAAAAAATCTCAGATCCGACACCTATAGCCAAAGCGAGACCTATAGCCAATGCTAAGTGCTAAAACTTTGAGTGAAAAAACATTAAATGAGCACAGATTTGACACCGAAATTACTGTGAGCATCATTAAAACTAGAGGTAGAGTACTTATTCGTTAAAACTCCAAAATCTAAAATTAGATTGGAGAGAAAAACTCCCAGATCTAAAACTAGATTAGGAGAATTAGGAAAGAAACGAAAGGAAATAAAAGGAAAAGGAACTGGGAGGGGGAGGGGAGGAAGAGATTTAGGTCAAATCCCTCCCCTATGGAAGTGGAAGAGACAAAAAAAAAGGGTTGAGAGAGAGAGAGAGTAAACGGTAAGATTCTTTTCATGTTTGAATTGGTGATTTTCAGTTTGGTTCTCGATTTCATATTTAGAACCGCTCACCCGAACCACCTGTTCCACATTGATTTTATATCAAATTTAATTTTTAATTTTTAATTTCTTTAAAAATTGTAAAAACCAAAAAGCCCTAATCCCTCTTTCACAACACAAACCTTGGTCAATTTTTTTTTTCTTTTGTTGGTTGTACCGAGCAACTTTAAACAAATTAATTGAGTATCATTCATTATGTGGGTGAGATGACAGGCCGGAATTTCCAAACAAAAACCCACAACAAGAAATAAGGGGAAGGGCATATCCACGATCAAGTAGCACAAGTACAAAATGACCCATTAATGAAGGGATTCAGCCAGATTTAGGTATTCTTATTGCTAAAGCTAGTGCATCAGCTAGCAAAAGTTTTCCAAGGAAAACCGAGCCGAAGCAATTTTAATCTTTCATCCACTGGCTCCATTGACCCATCGGGGATGTAACGGGTTTGATTCCCAATTCCAGAAACTGAGAACCTGCCCCTCTGACTTAGTTCCTGGTTCTTAGATTTAGATGGGAATCGAACTGTTCAAAACTTAGTGCTTGCAGGTTTGATTCACGATACTAAACGTAATTCTATTCCGAGAATCGAAAAAATTTGGACGATTCTTAAACAATTTAAAATATTTAGAAATTGTTCTCGGGAACATAATAAAAAAGAATCATTTCTTATCAGAATCTATTCCCGAGAACAGAATCGTTACTAAATGCGTCCGAAGCGTTACCATGCGCACCCTTATCACCCCTAGTAAAGATGCAATTGAATTGATTATTAATTATAGCACCGAGTAAGTGATTGGGCCTGGGTATTCATCAAAAGAGGAAACGCTATTGGGCCCGTGCTCGCATCTTGAGCAGAGTAAGGCCCAGTCGCGAATCCTTTAGAAAACCCCCTGTACGGACGCAAGATTGGAGAACTTGGCTACCGTTCTGCAGGCTGCGAGGAACTTGCTCTTGTGAAGGTGTGTGGTCTGTTCTGTTCATTGTTCTTCTTCTTCTTCTTCGGCCTTTCCCAATTGGGTTTGCCGAGATTGCGTTTGACGGTGTAATGCAATGAAACCCGTTTTCAGTGCTTCTCCTTTCTGGTTTAGTTTCAATCTGTGCTTGGAATAGGTACTTCGATTCATCATGTTGTTAGTTCTCATTCGGGATGTTAGTATTTGTCTGACTGAGGTTATGGGCAAGTTTTGGCCGCTTCTTTGATGTCGAAACTGAATTGAGAGACTTACGGTGTTGCAAAAGAAATGGAACTGATGATGACCCATCATCTGCTATGGTTATATAAACCTGGTCCGCCAGGAGGGATGCTTGCGAGATTTCTCTTTTGTGGGGAACCCGCGCTGGTTTGATTGGAAATAAACTGAAGCAGCAGAAGATGGTGTCTTTCTTTGAATGGTTTTAATAGGAAGGCTGTGTAGGAAGTGAGTTTGCATGCCTTAGATGGGAGAACTTCCTAATAGAGCCAATGAACTTGGGTTGTTCTCTGAGATGTACCCCATTGCAGGGGGATGCTGTGATTTGACTTGTGGTTCAACATGGCTAGCTCACGATGTTGCTTGGTTGAGTTTATTTTTGAGGTTTGGAGTAATCCTAATTGTAAAGTAGTTGATCAGCTTAATGTTAGTGTAGGAAAATGTGAAGTTAATGTGAATCTCTAGATTGCTTCGGTTTTTTGCGCATAAGTTTCACTTGTGGTATGTAATGAGCACTCCCTTCCACGTCTCTGGGCAGACACAGAACTACTTACTTAGAGTGGTCTACATGTGGAATTGCACCGTGAGAGGGTCCATTAGTTTCTTGGTTTGGAGAGGTATGATTACGAATATTTTACTTAGATTTTATCTATTAGTGATGTGATGGGACAGAACTGATAATTATGCGACAGAAGGTAGCCTCAGCACTCAAATTTGTGGCTAAAGCATGAACTTGGCCTAACTCTTTAGAACCTAGCTTGGGTGCTCCATCACATATAATCGATGGACTTTGGTTACCAAAATATCATAGCTGATCTTTAAATCCTGGTTCTTTATATATTTTCTTTCAGCCTCTTATGGTGGTCCCTTTTCAAATATTCGGTTCTTCGTCTATGTACTTTAATCATCTAAGACAACTTTTAATTGTTTCTCTCTGTGTCATTCTCTCCATGGTGAATAATGAGCAGCTATTCTCTTTCAATGTTGTCACTTCCGTTAGAAAAGAGGTTTTGCAATGGACTATAAGGGTCTTACTTGATGAACTTCTTTCTACCTGGATATGGAAGTGTTTTCATTGGACTATTATGATTTTACTTGAAGAACTTGGTTCTACCTGGATGTGGAAGAAGGGTGGATGAGTACACCTGCCAATCTGACTTGAAGGTTGAAGAATTGGTACTGTCCTTTAATTGTAAAGTTGGAGGAATTGTTAGTTCGTTCCTGTATGAGCAGGAGTGATGGACCTTAAGATGATTAAATTTGACATTAGGAATGTAATGAACTCTAAAGTTAATGCAAAGAGCTGTTTTAGGAGTTTCTCATTACTGTACAAGCTTTGGGTTTGCCATTGCGCCTCTTATATATTACATATATTCAATGTAAAACTACGTTATGCATGTTACGTTTCTCCTGACTTTTATCTTGTCATTTCGCCTTCGGCATCTTTGTTGCTTTAATTACTTTGCAAGATGGTTCTGTTTTGGTACAACTCATGATGATTTCACAGCTTATTTAAAATCACACTTCTTCAATTTGGAGCTACTTATTTTTTGCCCTGTAAGTCTAACGAATGTGCTAGTTAAGGGTCCTTCCCTGGCTTATCTGCACACTGATGTTCTGCATTTTCCTTTTCTTGAGATTACTTCTGGCAATACATGCTTGGTTCAATTTAGTTCCTATTTTTAGTGCGATGGTAGATACAGAGAATTTTTCTCTGACACTTTTGCATATTATTATTGTTCTCATAACTACCAACTTCTGAGCATCAGTGACTTCCTTGATCTTTTCATGAATTCTGGATTTCTTCTGGAAATGCAGAAGCAAGTCTGGTGACTGCCAAGGCGCCAATGGAAGCAGTCAATTCTGCCAACACTGGCTTTGTCCCAAAACCTCAAGTAATTTACCGCTGTAAAAAATGCCGCAGAATCGTTGCTTCGCAAGAGAACATAGTTTCACACGAGCGTGGGAAGGGAGAAGAGTGCTTCAAGTGGAGGAAGAGAACGGGTGACTCGAAGGACTGGCAAAAGGATCCAGCTGAATGCTCATCCATATTCGTAGAGCCCATGAAGTGGATGCAAGCAGGTGAACTTGGCACACTTATGAGCATTGCTAATCCTTCTTTCTTTTCTTCTCGCAAGGCATTTATAAGAAATTTAGGAAATGGAGGTCGACTCGGAATCGTGTGAACTGGGGATGTCCTCGCCATCAGATCAAAAGTACCCTTAATCCAAGGGTGGCACATGCCTGATGCACATGATTACGAGTTCTCACGCAGTACTTGTCTACTTTGCTCAGCTCGAGTTTTGTGATGTTGGCCAGTGGAAGACGGCTTCGTGGAAGAGAAGCTTCAGTGCAAGGGCTGCAACGCTCGCTTGGGTTCCTTCAACTGGGCGGGCATGCAGTGCAACTGCGGAGCCTGGGTGAATCCGGCATTCCAACTGCACAAGAGCCGGATCGATGAATGCCATACCTGAAGCACAGAGTAATGCAAACCATCTCCACTAAGAGCACTTCTGTGGTCTGTACATAATCTCATTCCGTGGAATCAGCGATCCGGCTTGTAGGCGGGGAATGACAAAACTCCGAAATCGAACCTGGCACGGATTAAATAGATCATTCCCTATGTATTTTGGCATCCCAAGTTGCATACATCCATGTTATATGAGAGATGACAGTTCTTATCCTAAACGAACCAACCCCTGCGCCATGGCGCCAAGCGTTTCGTATGAGACATGTTGGGCAATACTGCTTCATCCGTTTAGATGCTAAATTTGAACTATGATTGCAGAGTATGGTCATGCTAAAAAATTCTTTTGGGGCCACTGTTGTCATTCTTTAATAAGAAGGTGTTGTTTCCTAATAATTGAGCTACTGAACAATTAAGTCAGCCGAAGATGTAAGCATATCTCAAGCTTTGATATGTTCCCTGGTGGGTCAGTGTGAAGGCATGATAGAACAGCCCATGTGATATCGGTGTTGGACCTCTCTGGAATTTTTGCTTCTTATTTTTTATAACCCACTTTCATATCATGCCTTTGCTTTTGAATTTTGGTAGGTAATAATAATGCCATGAGTTACATGACATAAATTTTTTTAGTTGACTCTATGGTGTGTGACCTTACATGCATTACATATCAGCATTTTTAATTGGACCTTTGCCACTATGTTCTAATGCTTTATTCTCTAAAAGTAATAGTAAATTGATAAGGGGAGGACGAAACGAGATATTGCCTTGTAGGTTCTATTACCGACGATGGACCTAATAATAATTTTTTCGGGTGATTAGGTAAACTAACTTGTGATATATGGGTCATTAATGAGAGAAACAAACAACCAAAATACAAATTGAGTGCTCAAGTTTTAGTTTGATTCGGGTATGTATATAGTCACTTAAGTATATATTGGTCAATTTCTTGTTTATATTCTTCAAAAGAGGCATTACCAAAAGGTCTGCATTAACACTTTTTTAGGTTCTATTTATTTCATAAGAAATAAATGATATGGAAAATATTTTACTAAAAATGATCGTTAATATCATAATTATGACTTTGTTAAACATTTTATATGTTTATAATTGAAACTACTACCATCCCCTCTCTCTAAGGAGAAGTTGGATACTGATGCAAAAGTCATTTCGTCTCACACACTAATATGTAAAATCTATCGTAGTTTCAAATTTAGGTTTTCTTTTTCCCTAAGTTTAGCAACTTCTGAAAATAATTTAGGGAAAAAAACTCCGATCCCTAGTTGGTGAATTGGATCAAGATGCAAATTATTAAAAATTGAATATCTCCACAGTCTATAATTCTGAGTGTATCAGATAAAACTAGGAGAGTATTATGTCCGAGATTTTGGTTTATTTCAGTTTGTCATATGTTTAATATCTAGCACATTTTTCTAGGATGTTATGCGATTTTATTTATATTTTACGTGAATTATCTAGATAGGTCGGCAGATAGATTTAGTTTATATCCATTTACTTGTTTCCTAATCTTAAGCTTCCAGATTAGAAAGCTTGAATTAACTCCAGGAGATTTTGTTTACCATTTGGTAACCATTTTATTAGATTAGATAATTTGCTTAGGGATTTTTCCAATTACAGAAGGCTTGCAATCTATGTTTCTCAAATGGAATAATGACATAAATGATCCCTAAACTTTAACTTAATATACAAGGTAGTCGTTGAACTTTTAATTTGTTCAATGTGTGTATGAACTTTTAGCTTAATGTGTAATATAGTCCATAAACTTTAAATATTCGTTCAACTTAGTTCTTGAATTATTTGAAAATATTCAACATTGTCCTCTCATTTATTTAAGTTCAAAGACAACATTAAACATATCTGTATAACTCAGAAACTAAATTGAATATATATCAAAAGTCCATGAATCATATTGAACAAATTGAAAATTCATGGACCATATTACATATTATGTCAAAATTCATGAACTATTTGTATCATTTTCCTTTTTCAAAATGAATTAAAAGGGTTTTTTTTTTTCCCCTTGGAATTTGCGTCTGTATTTGCGAATAGTCAAATCGTGTTTATCATTGGTTTATGCCGTGTCAATTGGTATAAGAGCCGACAAGATTGCAAGAGAGCTAAACCATGTCCGGTGCCGACGGTAATGGAAGCAATCGTCCTGCTAATGGACGTCGGGAGATCCGAGCCTTGTCGATGGCTTTCCGTCGTCTCGAGGCATCTCAACGGACCATGGAGACAGATCTACGAGGGACTCTAAACATGATCATGGAGCGACTCGGTATGGGGAGAAACCCAGAAAGTGCCGACGAAGCGGCGCTGCGATCGAATAACGCCGGCAGCCATCAGCTCGGAGAGCTCACTCCGATGATTCAGAACGATCGCCAATCGACTTGTCCGAAGGAATTTGATTCGAACTGGGATATCCTCTGGTGGAATCACTTTGGCAGGCGACGCGGAAGAGGTCGTCATGGTGGCGGTGGCAATTGGTGGAAAAGCGGAGGTGGACAATGGGGCTGGAATCAATACGGCAGGCGACGAGGGAGAGGTCGCCGTGGCGGCGGTGGCAATTGGTGGACGAGCGGTGGTGATGACCGTGGTTGTCGGCGTCGCGACAGCAGGAGGAATTCAAGCTGAAATTGGTTATAGGCGGCAGGAGAAAATTATGTCCAAGATTTTGATTCATTTAATTTTGTCATATGGTTAATTTTTAGGACATTTTTATGGAATCTTAGGTGAGTTTGATGTATATTTTAAATGAGTTACCTGATTAGGTTAAGAGATAGGTTTTAGTTTGTCTTCATTTACTTCTCTCCTTATCTTTAAGATTCTAGACTATAAAGTTCGAATTATTTTAGGTGATCTTCTTTAGCATTTTGTTTAATTTTATTATATCAGATATTCTAATTAGTATTAACTTCGAATTACCTAAGTTGATGGGGGCATACATTTGTTATGTTCGAAGTATTGTACAGCTCTTTTTATCGTTCATTTAGATATTCAGAAAGAGTTTTTTTCCGGTACATCAAACTGTGTATGCTGTGAATTGATTATTTGTGTGTATCACGTTTTTGGTGCTTCAAATTGCGAACTTGAAGTGTAAGAAATTAGTGATTAAACAAAAGCAATTATGCACACGCGAAGAACGTTCTCGAGGTCCTGCGGTCTTAGCATAGAAAAGTTCTCAAAAGTAACTCATTGCACAATATCATGGGAAAATTATTATAAAAAATCATAAACTTATCGTATTTATGCCAATTCAATCATAGTATTTTAATTTCGTTAATACAATTCATCAATGTAGTTTATGTAGTCAAGTTTATTCGAAAATCGCTGATGTGGATGTTTAACCACCTTAAGTAGCACAATTTTTATAATTTCTTAAAATTAAATTATTTTTTTCCTTTTTTCTTTTTATTGTGGTTGGTGAGGGCTTGCCTAGCCATTGTCTGTGGTTGGTCTTGGCTCGAGACTAGTCACCAACGAAAAGGAAAGAAAAAGGAGAAAAAAAAATAATTTTTATTTTATTTTAAATTGTTCATGTTACCGTGGGCCATGCCACATATCATTATTGTCAGAGGAGTCTGTCCATAATTAACTAAGCTTAAAAATTAATAAATGGAGAAAGATGCAGCGCTTCATCACATGCACAGTGAAGCTAGCAACAAATGGAGACACTCTCGCTGTTAACAAAACAGTCAAAAGTGAACGGATTCAAAGGCTATTCTCGCACCACTGAGAAACTGTAACCCAAGGTTGAGGTTGGACGCGTTCCCATTGGAGAAGAAATCCATGCCCGCCCATCGCACGCCGCCCGCACGCTCACTGCCTCCGCCGGCTGCCTGTCACCGGCATACCCGCCTGCCTCCTACACGCTCGCCCACCGCCGCACGCCCACCGCCTCTTGCCCACTGCTCACTACTCGCCCACATCCTGCAAACCCGCCTGCCCGTTGCTTGCCACCGCCCGCCTATCCCCCCTTCCCAACCAAATCCAATGGCAAGTTTTTTGGTTATGGGTTCTTGAAGTGCGCCTTAGTTGTGAATTGGACAACTCAATCCCTTTCTTGGGATTGACCCGTTTAACGTCATACTATCATTTGAAGGTGATCTGCCAATATCGTACACTTCGAGAGGTACCACTATCCCTCAAGCTACGATTATGTCATTTCGACTATCGCAAAGAAGTAGTCAAACAAGACCAAATTGAGCGCATCAAAACAATGGTTGAAGAAGCCATCGAAATGTCAATGTTTTTTGACCAATAAATCGTCAAAAGAGTTTATAACTAGGTTGGCATAATTTTCGATTAAAATTGGCCTAAATAACTATATTGGTAAATTGTTAAAATGTTTGGAATGAATTGCCACTATAGAAAAGTTTAGAATTGAATTGGTACAAGTACAATAAATTTACAACTTTTTTTGTAATTTTCCCTCGTATTATGCTTCTTAGCTAGCAACTTATCCTCACCTATAGCCAAACATTTTGATGCCATTGATTCTGCAATTTACAATTCGTTTCTTTCGTGGAAAATTCTATGACAAAGGAAAATGCTTTTCGCGGAAATCATTTTTCAACAAAAATGTTTTCCCTTTTTAGATTAAGGAATTCATCTTATTAACTACAAGCATCTCATTTGCTTTAAGCTAAATGATTTTCAATTAACTAATTATTTCAACAAACCAAATAGGATGTATTTGTTTCATGGAAAATGAATAATTTGGAAAACAATTTCCAAAAATTGATTACTTGTATCACTTATATAAATGAGTGAATGAAAAATATTTTTATCTTCTACCAAATTTTCAATTGTTCAAGCTCGTGTTGACTAAAAATATAAATTGTTGTCGATAACAAAAATTTTTTTTATTAGCTACTTATTTCAAGCTATACAAGCAATCAATTTTTTTTAAATATTTTTCAAATTATCCGTTTTTTTTTTTTTGTGTGAAATAAACGAAGTATAAGTGAATCTGAAAAACTAATTCACAAAAAACCGTTTCACTTAGTCAAACACGCCCTAAATATTGTCATGTGGATGAACATGAGGATAGGACATTGTGGGATCGAACATAAATTATTTCGAACGACAACATTTTCTCTTTCCTTTTTCTTCTTCTTCTTTTATTTTGCTTTAAAAACCGTATGGTGGTTAATAGGCAAGTCGTTTTCCTAATTAAATTTTGACTTCTTGCTTGACCAATTTTATAGCTGAAATCTACCACATGTCCATTTTTTATTTTTATTTTTATTTTTGGGAAGGGAGTCATCCATGAAGCTTCGGAACACCATCAACACCATCTTTGCTAACATGACATTGTCCTTTTTCCAAGTCTAAAGTCATATTTTACACGATTAGCGCATGGAACATATTTTAATGTAGGATTAGGTCTGATGCGCGTTTGAAATCAACATCATAAAGTAGCTGAACGAACCGAAAGAAAGTCATTCTTTTAACAAAGCACCACAGTGTGCACACCCAATAGAAAAAGCTTGCTGGTAAGCGCGTAATTAAGAAACCGAAGAGGAATACTCAATGGACTAATTAGTAATTATCTTAGATTGGGTCTCAAGTTTGGGCTGGTGAAAGAAATCCGATCCAAATTTTTTTTTATTAGCTACTTATTTCAAGCTATACAAGCAATCAATTTTTTTAAATATTTTTCAAATTATCCGTTTTTTTTTTTTTTTTTTTGTGAAATAAACGAAGTATAAGTGAATCTGAAAAACTAATTCACAAAAAACCGTTTCACTTAGTCAAACACGCCCTAAATATTGTCATGTGGATGAACATGAGGATAGGACATTGTGGGATCGAACATAAATTATTTCGAACGACAACATTTTCTCTTTCCTTTTTCTTCTTCTTCTTTTATTTTGCTTTAAAAACCGTATGGTGGTTAATAGGCAAGTCGTTTTCCTAATTAAATTTTGACTTCTTGCTTGACCAATTTTATAGCTGAAATCTACCACATGTCCATTTTTTATTTTTATTTTTATTTTTGGGAAGGGAGTCATCCATGAAGCTTCGGAACACCATCAACACCATCTTTGCTAACATGACATTGTCCTTTTTCCAAGTCTAAAGTCATATTTTACACGATTAGCGCATGGAACATATTTTAATGTAGGATTAGGTCTGATGCGCGTTTGAAATCAACATCATAAAGTAGCTGAACGAACCGAAAGAAAGTCATTCTTTTAACAAAGCACCACAGTGTGCACACCCAATAGAAAAAGCTTGCTGGTAAGCGCGTAATTAAGAAACCGAAGAGGAATACTCAATGGACTAATTAGTAATTATCTTAGATTGGGTCTCAAGTTTGGGATGGTGAAAGAAATCCGATCCAAATGGAGATTCCTAATCCCAATAAGACTTACGGGTTTTGCTTTGGGAATAATTTAGGGTTAAAAAACATTTGAACGATTGTAACCTTATAATCCTTCGAATTCATAGTGGATATTGTTGCGCCTCATTCTTCTTATGAAGTAAGTAACGGTACTTGGACCGACCATGTAAATCACTTATGTCTATATTGTTCATTATTGATTATTTTGATAATTTTTTCTACTTTTGTTAGACTGGATTGCAAGAATTGTTAGTTATGGGCATTTAATTAATCTAAGTCTTTATCTAATACTTTGGCCAACATGTATCCGGAGGGCAGATATTTTGACCTTGATTTTAGTACCTTTTTGGAGTTGAACTTGTGAAGCAAGTCTTTTTCCTAAAAAGAAAGAAAAAAAGAACAAAAATTGGTCCAAAAGCTTTTAAAGTAAGCAAGTTGAGCAAAAGAAAAAAAAGAGAGAGAAAGAAGGGCGGTTTGTGGGGGGTGTAATGGAGAATAAAATATTCTCTATTATCATCCTTCCTCCACTCTTCTCCTCCTGCTTTTGTCATTTCAGAATGCATTATAAATACTCCCTCTGATTCAGGCTTTTTGATTCATCTGCTGATCACAGCATCTCTCTCCCTCTCTCTCTCAGTTAGCAAGTCTCCATCCGTTCTCTCTCCATCCTTTCAACATGCCGGTTAGATCTCTCTCTCTCTCTCTCTCTCTCTCTCTCTCAGAGAGAGACACACACACCAGATGCATAGGGAGATTTAGTGCATGCCATTGATGATCTGCAAAAGCTTTTCGTGTGACTTCCTCCATCCATGCATGTCTTCTGGGTGGTTTTGCTTTAGGCTTACATCTTCATCATACACCCTCTCTCTCTCTCTCTCTCTCTCTCTCTCTCAAGATGCATAGGGAGTTTTGCTGCATGCCACCAATGACCTGTAAAAGTTTTACGTCTGATTTCCTCCATGCATGCATGGGTTCCATTGCTGATTTTGATCTGGGGTTATATCTTTGCTCTCCGTCAGTTCTTGAAAAGGAGATACAGCCACACATCCGACATAATCTTCATGGACGTTTCTCAGTCTCGTTGTGGGACGATTGTCATAGAAAGATGCTTATCAAGAGATTTTTTATACATTATCGAGAAATTTCAGGAAATGGTGCCCCCTTTTCTTTTGTTTTCTTGAGAAAGATGCTTGATAGTTGGTATGCATTATGGATCCATCTATATAACTCATTTACTATATGGTACTATCTTGAATTGAGATGTAAATTTTGATCTTTTTCTAATACCTTGAAAAAAATTTCAGTTTTTTTATTTTCAATTTTAGTGTGTTTTTCCAGTTGAATGAGGGAAAGTTACGGTTATACGAAAAATTGTTTGTATTTTATTGTACTTTTCAACGTTATGAATTTTTATCTCATTTTGTGTGCTTCCCTCTCTCCTTGTATGCTAACATATTACGAATTAGCAAAAACACAACATACAATCCAGCAAAATAAAAATAAAATCGATACGTACTTATTCATCGTGTTACTTATTTAGTTAGTAATTCATTTGTGTGTGGCTGCAAATTATACACATGCATGAACCGTGCACTTCATTCTATTTTGATATATAAGAATTTAACTTATCTAAATTCTTATCTTTGTTTCAATTACATATGTTTTTTTTATCATGCCATGATGAACTCAGGCTTGTAATTAAATCAAGTGAGATTAATAAGGCAAAATTCTAATTATAACGACTTAGTAATTTTTTTTCTATGTTTCAGATCGTCGAGATGTATGTGCACATGGACTGCGCTGGATGCGAAGAAAAGATCAGAAAATCCCTTCAAAAGCTAGAAGGTAATTCACAAACTTCATTAAACTTTGATATATCCATGCAAAATCTTTTGTCTTCGGCCTACTCTTTTGTTAATAAAATCACGATACATATTATTCTGCATAAAAAAAAAAAAAGTCATAGATACAGCTTTAATGTTAAATTTTGGACTTTTCAATTTCAAGTTAAGAAAGAACTAATCAAGTAATTTTGATTTACTCAATTTATTTATGTAGCAAGCTGATCTAATTGAAAAGAAAGAATATAAGGTATACCTGGAAAAAAAAAAGCAATCTAATGTACAAAAAAAGATTATAATATCCTTTCAATTAGCGCATTAGCATTCCAAAGGTCGGTCACAAAAAGAGTCAGTTCAAAATTTTGCGTGGTTAAACCTCATCAGGAATAGCCATCATCAATTTCTTTAAATTAATTTTTGATTAGATTAGATGGACAATTCATTTCCTTTATCAGTAGGGTCTCCAATATGACAAGTGACAAAATATCTTTTCCTATGTTCACTTCAGGAGTGGATGAGATAGACATTGACATGGGGATGCAAAAGGTGACAGTCACGGGGTGGGCTACCCAAAACAAGGTTCTTAAGGCAGTGAAGAAGACAGGAAGGCGAGCAGAGTTCTGGCCATTCCCATACAACCCTGAGATCAACAACTTCGACCCGCAAAATTACTACAGTAATAATAATAATAATCGCCATGAGCACAATGAGAATTACTATTTCCACCAACCTAATTACACACATCACTCCTATGAACTGCCGCAAATACCCTCCTCATACCCCTATTATTACAAGCAAGGCTACACCAGTAATGATGACTATGGCTATTTCCATCACTCACCTCCTTCTACTATGGTTGATTATCAAGCTAGCTCTATCTTTAGTGATGACAACCCCAATGCTTGCTCAATAATGTAAATGAGGGGACTTTTTTTTGTAATTTTGATGTAATCTTCATTTTGTGATATTTTTTTGGTCGATTTTTTGTGATAGTAACGTGCATAAAGTGGTGAAATGTTTTGTAAAGTGTGAAGTTATAATACGATAATGTATCTCAACAGTAGAGATCTTATCGACTCGAGTGACTACCTTTACTTTTATATATGTGTATATGTGCGTGTGTGCATATATATCTTAGCTTTAAACTTTCACAAAGTGTTATTCATTCTAAAAATTCAAATATAAATTTCTCTCAATCAATAACTATTTCACATCCTAAAAGAAATTAAAATTTCCACCTTCTCTCCAGTATTCATTTTTTTCTCGCTCTTTTCACACCCAAACTTGTGTCTAATTTTAGTCTGCTTCATGCTTTAACTTTCTGTTCAAATTCTATCCGGATAAAAATACACTAGAAGACATCTGAAATATTAAAATGATGAACCAAATTTTTTTCTTTAAAAAAAAAGAAAAATTACTTGATTCCGTAACAACAATCATGAAGGAAGTTGTTTTCCACAAAAAGGTGGCCCACGAATAATTGCCACGATATATAATTTACGTTTACATCTAAATTTATATATATATTGGTCTATGCTGTGTTTCATATTCTTTTTCTACTAAAGTTTTATCTATTCTTTAAAAAATTCATCATTTTGAATCATTTTTCCCTTTTTCTTTTCAAATCTAACATTAAATTACTATACGTGTACATCAGAAAAATAGGAAAAGCAATTGAGTTTGAATTTGTTAATATGGTCATGGGGCCTTAAAGGTTTTTCAAAAAAATTATTTTAATTTATCTTCAAAACATAATCTTACTTTTTAAAATTCATACTTGTATGTATACACTTACTTGCAGACTGGGATGACCCCTCCCGACCCTCAATCTTGACAATGACCGCCTCTTTCAATCTTCGGGTGTTTTCTCCATAGCCTTTGCTTGGAATTTATTGCGGCCTAGGGGACGGGTAGTTCCCTGGTCCTCCTTGATATGGAATTCCACCTTGTCACTGCGCTGTCAATCCCACCGATGGCTTATTACCCGTAATAGGCTACCAACCCGGGTACTTTTACTTGCTAATAAGAGAATTCAGCATGCTTTATGTGCCTTCCGTTCTGCTAGGCTGGACTCAGTCAATCACCTGTTCTTTGGCTGCCCAAAAACGGGTAGTCTTGTGCTTTACTGGGTGGCTAAATGCAACCTCACTTGGCAAAATCATTCCTGGGGGGAAAATCTGGAGTGGGTTGCGAAGCACTTATTCGATAAAATTTTTCACCAATCTTTAGCCCACTTTGCTTTTGGCGCCCTATGCTACCTTATATGGAAAGCGAGGAACAACTTTATCTTTCGCAATCAAAGGTTCTCCCTACCGGATTTAAAGCTACACCTCAATAAAGCAGTTAAGGACAAGGGTTTAACTTTCAAAGGAATTCCGAACACCCCTAGAAACATAAGACTCCAACTGAGCTGGGGATTGCATCCTTCTATTTTTGAATGATCATGCCGTCTCTCTATCTCATCCAGCTGGGTCGTGGCTACCTTTTCACTGTGAGTGCTTTCTATGTTTACAGTAGACGGCTAGCCATCTCGTTCTTTCCCTTGGAGGGTCTATTAGGTGCTGTAGACTTGGTCTCATCGAAGATGGAGCTGCTCGCGGCCAATAGAGATGCGGTTGGGGATGGATTCGTCTCTTCGGAAGCTGTTGCCGACTGATCCTCCTTTGTGCTGGGTCGTCGCTAACTAGTTACTGGAAGTGTGCTCTTTGAAGATGGAGGTTTGGAAGACTTTTTGAAGATGGAGGTGCTCGCGGCCTTCAAAGTTGCGGTTGGATGTCTTCTCTTTTTCGGAAGCTGATATCGTCTGATCCTCCTCTGCGGTGTCATCTCCTTAGTCTTTATTCCTATCCTTGCTTTGTTTTGCTTTTCTTGGGGTGGTTCTGTGTTGTTTGCTGGATACCCCCCTCTCAGTTTGTTTGTGGCCATTGTTTAGCTGTTTTATTTTTTATGGTTGTTTTTTCTTCTCCTTTTCTACTCTTCCCTCATTGTCTTGACACCCTTTCACTCGATTTAACTACTTTGTCACCTTGAGTGTAAGTTTTGGTGCCAAGTCCCTTACTGTATAGCTGTATAGCTGTATAGCTTATTGATTTAAAGTCTATATATATATATCTTACCTTTTACCCAAAAAAAAAAGAAAAGTAAAACTTCATTCGATTAGGACAGATTTACAAATGGTAGTGACAAGTTGTGACATGTCGAGAATACTCCTTATAGTCGTTTGTGGTATTTAACTTAATGTTTGAACTTTCAATTTAGTCATTGTGCTCTATCACTAGAATTAATTTAATCTTGAAATCAGTTTGATCTTATTGGCATCTCATGTGATAATCCAATTCACCTATGGGATCGTGATGTGGTTGTATACGTCATTGCCGCATCAGCAAGATTTGTCAAAAGAATAGATTAACAGGCAAAAAAGAAAAGCGTTCGATTTCTTTAAAGAAACATGGCACATCACAGGGTCAATTTCATGATGGGCGATTACTAGACAAATAACGCAAAATCTATCATGTTAAAAACCAAACTAGTTGGAGATCGACTTGGGAATCGAGCTTAGATAATAATAAAAGTAGTTCTTAAACTTTGTTTCAAAATGCTATGTTATCTCTCAACTTTTATTTTGTGCAATATGGTTCATGAACTTTGGCACAATATGCAAAGTTATCCCTAAACTTTTAATTTGTTTAATATGGTCTTTAAATTATTGGTAAAATTTTTAATCTAATCCTTTTGTTTGCGTCAATTTGACATAGTTCAGGGCCTAAATTAAAAATATACCAATATTTCATGCATTATATTTCATAAATTAGAAGCTAAGGGACAACATTACATTGGACTAAACTTCGGACACCATATTAACTAAAGTTTATGGACTGTTTTTGTCATATTCTTTTATAAGTAATAAAAACTAATACTAATGGCAACATATCAAACATCCAAGACAAGTATTGGCCCTTCTCTCAACCTTTCGAACACTAATCTATCACAATACCCCCGACCCTAAAAAATTTCATCATTTGTAAAATGGCAAGTAAAGAACATACTTGCCAAACTAGTTTATCTAACCAATAGCTGAAACCCAAACAACCGACCAAACCCATTAAAGCCAATCCAAGACCTTGCCCGGTGCCCATGTCAACCGACCCTGAGTAAAGATCGGTCGATTCAGGTTATCGGATTGAATCGGTTCGATTGTTCACCCATTGTAGCTCATGCCACAGCAGCTCAAGACCAGCAGAGGAGAGCTAATACCACCTCATTCCCTTGTCTTCTACTCCTTCACAGCCTTCAAGATTTCTTCCCTCCATCGCCACCGCACAGGTGTCCTCTCTCTCTCTTGGCCCTCGATTTCTGCACTAACGCCAAGATCCATTGATTCTTCCCTCCTACCCGTAATTCACAAGGAGACCCACGAAGGAAAAAAACCTCCAGCTTTTGGCCTTTTGCGGGGTGGCAATCCCAATTCTGCACCTGGGTTCCCGAAGTAATTCCAGAATCTTTTGGTGGGTCGCGCGAGCGTGCGTGCGTTCGTGCGTGGGCTGCCGCCGGTTCTTGAATTCCATCGCCCCATGCCCGCGCGGCGAGAAGGCCGAGGAAGAAGCATGGGCTGGTTGCTGCTGTCGTCGCGTGCTGTCGTCGCTTTCTTCTTCTGAACAGAGCAGAGAGAGAGAGAGGAGGAGGAGGATTAGCGAAATTCATGGCGATTGGTTGAACCCACCCACAAAAGTTGCGCCATACCCATCTCTCTTTCTGCTGACCCTCTTTTCCCGTGCTTCGTTTGCTGCGCCCCATCTGGAACCCGCTGGCTCTGTCTATAAGAATGGCCGCGGCCCCTTTCGTGCACGCGCGGTGCGGTTGCTCGCCGAGGCTCGCGGGCGGTTTCAGGAACGGCTCGCCCGGCTCGTACCCTTCTTCATCTACCACGCCGTGCTCTTCCTCTTCTGCTTCTTCTCCGTCGTCGTCGTCGTCGTCGTCGTCGTCGTCGTCTTCCTCTTCCTCTTCTCCTTCTTCTTCGATCGGTGAGTCCTGTTTCGAGTTTCTTTTACATGGGCTTCTGGTTTTTTCGTGTCTTTTTGGCTTTAGCTATTCTGGGTCTTGCTCGTTAGGCGTTTGAGATATTGCCCGCGAGGATCTTGGTTTCCTGGATAGGGGCTGTCGAACAAAGGCGGAGGTACTCGGTGGTGTGTGTGATTTGATTAGCTCGGGTGGGGAGGATGAGAAGTGGTGAAAATGAGGAGAACATCAGCTCAGGTGCCACCAATTGTGTTGGGAATGAAGTTTGGAAGATACGAATTAGGTGTTTTCGCTAATATATGCGTGGCTAGCATCTAAATAGTGTCTTGAATGCAGCAAATCTTGGGGTGATGATGTTATTTGCTTTTCTGACTAAATGGATGACGAGAAGTGATGATCATATCCGACTGTTATCTATGAATCTGCTTTTGGACTGATGTTGTTGTTGCTGCGAGATTAGCGATCGCTTCTAAGCAGATCTGAGCTTCAACTATGCATATTTTATTACACTTTCGAGATGAAAACACACTTGTCCAAGGACCACCATATCATATACGTTTAAGACAGAAGATTATTCATATTCATATGCATCAGAAGCATCTAATTAATCAATAATATCAAAGCAACAGCAATGGTCCAGTCAACTGACTAATCTAGTGCTCATAGTCAAAATTGTGGCCCTGCTTAATGCCCCTTAGCAAGGTCCACCAAGATTCCCCCTCTTGGTGATCATAATTAGTTGCGACAAATCATTGATTCTTTGTCTCTAGATGAAAAACAAAAGTAGCTCGACTGTTGATGTGTGCATGTATAAGTGTAACTTTAAGAAAACTATAATAGACATTTGATGAGATGAAGACCTCTTTCTAACTGTCATCCTTCTACACTGTTGTGGAGAATTGTATCCCTTGGAAGCATGTTTATCAGATAAAACGCTATCAACTTACTTTGTGGACTAATTGATAAGATTTTAGGATGCGATGCTCACTCTTTTGTACCTGTATACTTGTATCAATCAAACCAGCTTTACAACCCTTTCTTCTAAAATATTGAATAATTCTGTTGAACAAGAACTTGGAGCAGTGCAAGGGCTTGTGATTTAAAAAATTCTGAGAAAATGGAATAAAGCTAAACTCGTTGGTGATAGAACTATTGTGGATATATTTTGAAGGGACCTATTGGATCAGTTTTAATTGGATAGGTGAGGAAATGTTGCTTATGGAAGCCTTTATGATCATCTGGACATGTAGTGAGTTATAGATACTTTTTAAGCATTTCAATAAATGGCAACGACCCACTTTAGTCACCTGAGGTTCATGACTTGTAACTTGTTGCCTCTTTACCAATACACACAGATAAGTAACTAATTTAGGAAATTGGATGAACTGTAAAGGAGATAGTTTCATTAAATTCTTTAACTGAACTGGACTACATCTTAAAGTTTTGCATGGCAGATGAAAGAGCAACTCTGCACCAACTTGGCACTGGATCTTTTGAAACTAATGGTAATAATGCACTTCTAGAGAAGAAAAACCCAAATCCATGCTACTTTAAGAAGATATTGAGGCAGTAATTTGGATGTCTAATTCGTTGGATCATTTGCTTGTTCTATGATAATATCACTAGATGCATGAATGTTCACTCTTCGTTTCTTTTGTTTTTGGGGGCCATGCCTTCAATGTTATTTAGCCAAGTACACTGTAATAGTTTACTGTGCTGACAGTAGAATGAGTTAAAATTTCGTAATTAAAAATGAGCAACTATCTTTGAGGCATCTATCATTGACCAGTGCATGTTGATCATCATTTTCCCTCAATATAGTATCTGTTTAAGAGACTGCATTTTGATCAAGAACTGAAATTGTTAGGCGCGTTTTTGCAGGAAGAAGTAACAACAGAAACTGCCATGGTTTGAGGGCTCAAGCTATGAGCACTACTACTCGAGGAAAATCACCCTGGGGAACTACAACTCTAAAAAATGAACCAGATCATCTGCTTGTTCTGGTACATGGCATCCTAGCAAGGTATTCCTACTTCAACAGCTATTAAGCAGTAGGATCTGTTATTATCTGCTCAAGGGATTATGAGAATTAGACTACCCTAATCATTCTTGCGTGCCTGTCCTAGGGAAGAAAAAGTGTATAATGGTAGACACATGACAATGATAAAGAGTTCTTGTCCTAGGCGCTCTCAAGGGCTTCTTTATCTATCTTATATTTTCTTTTGATTTTGATGTCAAACCTCGTCCTTTGCACTGTATGTAGTGCCAGATCCTTCTGCGAGTACTGTTGGTTACATTGTCCATCTGTATTTATCTTATAGTGTCAGTTTGAGGTGTAGATCCTTCTATTAGGTGGATATCTTGGTCCCAATTGGAATTTTTAACTAAAAGTTGTGCTATGATAACCAGTATGAGCTGACTATATTAGCAGCCCTTGGCTTCTATATCTCTTAATGAGAAAATTGACTGTATAGAATAAACTTGCATGGTTCAGATTCAGGAAAATGCTGAAGTCAATTAATGTCATTGGAATTGTCTTGATTTGTGATAGAGGCAATGATTTTAATTGTTCTAGGCTTATATCCAGAAAATAACAAATATAACTGATTCCTAAAGTGTTGCAGCCCAAGTGACTGGATATATGTAGAAGCAGAACTTAAAAGGCGCTTGGGAAGAAACTTCCTCATATATGGTATGTTCAGTGTTACTATTTTAATTTCTCTGCCAAATAGATTTGCCAGCTTTGGGTATCTCAATTTGTAGAAGTAGGGTTGCCTGTCATGATTGATTAGCATTCTCAAAGGGAGTAGTACTCAAGAGTCAAGTGAGAAGTGTTATTGTCATTAGACTTGTTTGGTCAAGCTTTTTGAAGATGTAAAATCAGGTGATGTCTTGATTTCTAGTGCTTTTTGTATTTCGAGATCAAGACATGGACCATGATTGCCATGAGCTTCACATAGATAATTACATTCATTTCTAACTAATTTAAAAAGTCATGATTTTGGAATTCTTAAAAAGTGCTGTGACATCCTAAGTAGTATCGACATGCGACACGAGACGGCACGACATGTTGACATATCATTTCTTAAAAGGTAGAGAATTCTGACACGTTGGGACATGTTGTATGGTAAATATATATTTTTATATATACATGATAAATCATCATTTTTATCAAATTAATTTGATTCAAATCCACAAATAAATAAATAATAAAAAAGAGCCTAGAATATATTTATACTAAAAATATTAATCCACCATTTATTAATATCATTCATTGTTTTAATTTGACAAATTCAATTACATTACATTCCAATAATCCATAGAACTTGGGGGAAAAATGAGCAATCCACATTTTACTATTAAATTTAACGTTTAACAATAAGTTGGGGCCAAAAAAAAAAAAGAAGGAAAAACAATGCATATTTCACTATCAAAAGATAGGGTTTCTCTTCTCCCTTTTCTTTTATTTTTTATATTTTTATAAATTTATATTTTGAACCCTAGTTTATTGATAATTTTTAAAATTGATCCCATACGTGTCGGAATCGCATGTTGGGATTCTGGATTCGCGTGTTAGGAGAGTTGACCGCAAGTTGGATGTCCGACACTAGTTGAATGCGCGTCGGAGCTTGTTGGACACGTGTCAAGGTGTCTGACACCGATACAAAGGCTCCTGGAGAGTGTACATGCTTCCTAGGTGACGTCAATCCTTAGAAGTTGAAACAAGTAAATGGAGTTGAGGCTCGTCACCTCTAAGTGAGACTAATTCAGCATCTTTTGATTAGCAAGATATTTCGGCATTAGAGTATATTAGAGCTTTCTTAAATGATTAGTTGACTCAAGCTTCACACCATCTATTTCCAAAATTTGTGGCTCTTGCTTCTAGGTAGGAGTAGGTTTCAGTACTGATATTTAATCTCTTGTATTTATGCTTATTTTTCTGTCATCTGGCATTGGAACTATGATGATTCCCACATTCTGACACGTTTGCATCTGCTTCCTCATTGCAGCGAGTTCAACTAACACCTACACTAAAACATTTGATGGAATTGGTGGAGCTGGAAGACGACTAGCTGATGAAGTGAGCTCTCATTCTTCTCCCATTAGCATTTTTTTTTTTTTAAGTCAATTTTCTTTGTGTTTGCCTACCTTCATTTCTTCCTGCTACAACTGATGTTTCGCTGGTTGACAGTATGGCTGCTAGTTATATACCCATGTTACAGTCCCAAATTGACATGTGCATCACCTGCCCACGTACACGAGAGAGATCCTCATAATTTGAGAGTGCTCTAGTTTTTCCCTAGAGTTAAATAACAATTAAGGATGACATGATAATAATGCTTCTATATCATTCTTTCATTTTTTATTTTTTTTTAAATTTTGGGAAAGTACCAAGAACGTATCTCACTTTTGACCCATCGATCAATTACATACCTCTACATTTGGTAATACCGTTCACATACCTCTAATTAAAATCCTGCATTAAAAAGACCAAATTACCCCTCTTTGCAAACTTATCGTAACGTCTTGCTTAGGATTTGGATGTGGTTTAGTTAGTTGGTTTTTAGTGTTTGGGATGGATGTGAGAATTTAGGATTTGGTTATGGGTATTTTTGGAAAGAATTTGGCATTTACGTGAATGGGGATACAAAGATTTTAGATGTGAAGGTGCAAAGTGGTTTCCAAAGGTAAAACTTAGGTATATATTTGGTACTTTCAAAAGTAGAGTTATGTAAGTGATCATTGGTTGAAAAGTGAGGTATGTTTTTGCTAGTTTCCCTTTCATTTTAATTTTTGTGCGTGAGTGTGTTGTGGGGTCTAAGGGAAAAGGGAAAAAAGAAGAAGGGGGGGTGTCCTATCGGCTAACAGTATGAAAGGCAATTCTTCTTTCCATAATTATGGTCAATATTGATGCAGCATCTGTTTTAGACAGTGTAGTGGTAATGATTCTTTTTTGTCCTTTCTGGTTACAACGTCTTCTAATTGATGTATCTGCCGTGATACGAAAATGTTTTAGTACAATGTGTTTATTAGACTGTTGCTTAGGTAAAAAGCAATAAGGGGTTTAAACACAAGAAGTGGAACCTTCTGTTTAAAGTTTGTATAGCCTATGGTTTTACGCTGAGTTAAGCCAAGCACATTGTCTAACTAATAATCTTATTTAAAGTAGGTCATGCAAGTAGTTCAAAAGACAGACGGTCTGAAGAAGATATCCTTTTTAGCTCATTCCCTTGGTGGATTGTTTGCAAGATATGCTGTAGCCGTGCTGTATTCTGCAAGTGCTGCGCTTACAGACCAATCGGGGGATTATAGTTGTACATCTTCAAATTTGGATAAGTCCTCATCCAAGCAAGGTTTAATTGCTGGATTGGAACCAATGAATTTCATTACTTTGGCGACTCCTCATCTGGGGGTGAGAGGGAGGAGACAGGTCAGTTCTAAAGTTTGATGGTTGATTTTTCAATTTTTTTTTCTTTATGTCTTACTCTTATTCTTTCTCATCTTCAAAAACAAATTGGTGGGAAAAATAGAATAATGGCATTAGAATTTTGCCTTTTTTGTACTTGGACACCTAAATTTACATTGTGAGCCAAAATCTGTGTATTCTTCTGATAGACCTTTAACCTTGTATCAATTTGGTGATTGTTACGTAAATTGATCTCTTTGACATTTTCTATGATTGTTTCATCTCTTTAAGTCAGTTAACAATTATTTTGCAAGTTCAACGCCACACTTACCCACTGATGTAATTTAGTGAATTTACAATCCTCTGCTTTGTTTCTCTTCACTCTTCCTTGAGTAACATTTCTATTCAGCGACCTCCAGAGTGTCCACTACAGTTTGAAATTAATCCTTTGTACTGTACACGTGTAAGTACTTTGTGACTTGCACAATTGCATATCCTTCCTTTAGAATTTGTTCTGCAAAATCTTATCCTGTACGAAACCAAACACAAATAATCTTAAGACTAGACTGAACAGATAACAGACTGGGTTGGTGTCGAACCACTAAATGTTAAATACACATTCAACTTTAACTTAAAGACTATGTATCCTTTGATATCAAGAAAGAAACTACTGGAAAGAATAATCTCTCCATATCCATAAAAATTAAGAAACGACAAGATTTAGGGATGTTTTCTGATTGATTATGTTCGATTTGGAGTGTTGTAACTCCACCCCAAGCCAGACCAAACTTGTCTAAATGAAAAATTTTCGAACTAAAACCAAATCGAATCATCAAAATGGTTGAAGTCTTTTCCCAGACCAATTACGATGATTTAGTAGGTTTATCTTGAAGAAGTTGCAATTAATTTGACCAGAAGTATGCTAGGATTAAATGGTTCAGAATGCAATATTACCCACACCCACCCTTCATAATCTTTATCAGGTAGGGAAGATGTGACAATTGAGTGTCTAAACCTGCAAATAGGCTTGACAATCTACCCGTTCTTATGTGAATGTGTACTTCTTTATTATATTTACATTTTTTACTAGATATTTCCTCTCTATTATGTACTTTCTTGTTATGTGTCTATAAAGTAGGATATTATTAGAAGAATATGCTACTTAATGTCAGAGGATTAGTGTTCTAGAAGTTTGAACTTCTTTCATGATGATTTTACTTTGTGGGATGAAAAGTTATATGTGTCCGTGGGATATGTGTACCCTCTTCCAGGGTCCTTCACTTCTTTCAGAGCTTCTTGCTGCTTGTTAATTTACATGTTGAACATACTCAGGTCATAGTGATATTCCTGCCAACTCGTCCTGTTTTCTTGATAAGCTAGATCACTGATTCATGCCATAATTTTGAATTTTTCAGCTTCCATTCCTCCTAGGAGTCCCATTCTTGGAAAAACTTGCTGTACCAATGGCTCCATTTGTAGCTGGCCGAACTGGAGCCCAGTTATTCCTAACAGATGGAAAACCTAACAAACCTCCTCTTCTATTGAGAATGGCGTCTGATTGTGAAGATGGAAAATTTCTGTGAGTGAAGAATGCTTAAATTGAGCGTAGTTCAATCAATTTGTCCTTGCAGTATTACTGACGATTGACTTGTAACGCTGTTATGGCTTTGCAGATCTGCTCTTGGTGCATTTAGATGTCGAACTCTTTACGCTAATGTCTCGTACGACCGTATCCTCTGCTTTCGATGATTGTGGTGCTTTTTTGTTTAATTTTTGGTCCTATGGTTCTTCCTTTCTCCTCCAAGTGAATTTCTTAGCATAAGCAGACATGGTAGGCTGGCGCACATCCTCTATAAGGAGGGAAAGAGAACTTGTAAAGGTGAGCAACATGATCCTGTATAGTGCAGCATCAAATGCACCCAACCATTATAGAGAAAAAATTTGGATGAGTTTTAAGTTTGATGTGCTCTTGACTTGTATATATGTTCTCACCAAAAAGTGAGTGAGGATGCTGGGGTGGTGTTTCTCTTTATCACGTGGATACAGAGATGAAGTAACTTTTGTCTGAAAAGAGTACAAGCAACCGCAAGTATAATTAGAGTACTCATTATGCTTTCCTTTTCTAAGTGGGTGGAACAGTGTTGTTTTCAAGATGATATTATGCGACCATTATGATAAGTGAAAAATGTCTATACCAGGGAAACATTTTGTGTTGACATGCGACTACTCTATTCTTGTAGCCTCCTCGCCGTTCTTTGGATGGGTACAAACACATAGTAGATGTTGAGTATTGTCCACCCATATCCTCCTCAGATGGCCCACATTTTCCACCGGAAGCTGCAAAAGCCAAAGAGGCAGCACAGAATGAACCTAGCATAAAAAACACTGTCGAGTACCATGAAATCATGGAAGGTAACGATCTATTTCAGTTGAAACCATTGTTCTCCATCATTGTTCATTAGAATCTGCGAACAACGATGTGTACCAGTGGAGTCACAGTTTTCAAATGATTGCAGAGGAAATGATACGTGGCTTACAACAGTTGGGATGGAAAAAAGTTGATGTCAGTTTTCACTCGGCATTCTGGCCCTTCCTGGCCCATAATAACATACATGTAATCTTTTTCTAAGTATCTACTGTTACCGCCAGTGATTTTCTCCTACCATTCGACACTTGATATAATTTTGGCAATTGGGCAGGTGAAAAATGAATGGGTTCATAATGCTGGTGCTGGGGTGGTAGCTCACGTTGCTGACAGCCTGAAACAGCAAGAGTCCTCCGCAATAATTGCTGCAAGCTTATAGCAGTTGTAATGTACAAGTGTACATTAATATCGTGAATTAATGGTAAATAAGGTTTGGTCTACTGTCCTGAGGCTCTAGTTTGCCATTCCTAGAGTTCCCTTTTCCTTTTTGTGACTGCACTTGTGACTGCAATCCTTGCCGACGACAGCACTCTTTAGATGTACTTTCAGGCGTTTGTTGTCAAAAGAAAATGTAGCAAATCTCTTTCATTGGTAGATCCGAGCCTTAAATGAAATTTCGCGTGATGTTGTTTCTCGTTCATCTTGAGCATGCATCTTTCAACTCCGAAGGTAACTTCCCCATGGTGACTTAGGGTGCGCATGATAAAATTTCTACTTCTCTATTTCTCTATTTCTCTGTTTCCCAAAACAAGTTTGGAAAGAAATCAAAAGCTAAAATTTTTAACCTCTCAATTTCTATTTCTAGCCAGAAATCAATTTTTGTTCTAGAAATTTTGTCATACGCATCCTTGATATCCGTTGATTATTAGCATTTAGTTCAAGAAACGGCCTTGTTAATGCCTAAATATTATTTGTTGATTTCACACATACTGTCTTTTTCCGTTGTACCTAGATACAATGGGGAAAATTGACCTTGTCCCACCAGGGGTCATGCTAGATAACATCATACTGATGCCCTGTCCTTTTCAGCCTTGTCTATTCATTTTGGAAACCATTTGGAGGCGACATTCATTCGAGGCTCGAAATGAAGCCGTTCGATGATGTGCTCCTAGCGGTTTGATTATTTAAATTTCTCTTAGTGAGAGACGACCGTCGATTGATTGGGCAAATGCGGCTTTGAAAAGGAGGAAAAAGAGATCATCTGATGTATTCACTTCAAATTGACAATGTCAATCTTCACGAGCGCCATGGAAGAACGTTAAGATGCAAGGGGAGATGACGGCGAATCCATGCTTTCCTCGGTTTGCTTAAGCACAATCTCTGGAATGGGAATACAATGATGTGGTCTGTCTACTCTTCTTTTGGCATAAAAATAAATATATAAAAGTATATCTGCAGGAGCATCTTTTGAAAAGGGTTTGACGAAACTATTGAGTACATTGGAAAAAAATGGAGGACCACTTTTCAAAAGTTGTAGGCCACCTAAAATGGATCAGCCCCTAAAAATATTCTTCTCACTCGGGTTAGGAATCCACGTACAAGGAGCGACTACATAGTTTATGACTTAAATGATTATTATTATCATTATCTTGGTTGTTGTCAGTATCACTATCAAGACTGGAAAATTTGCATTACATATATCTCCAAATTCCAAGGTATGCTTTGAAAGTGTTTTGTTTTTTCATTTACACTGCATTGGTGCCATCATTTTAATTTTTTTAAAATCAACTCCATTGTACTGCGCAATTTTAATTGGTATCATCCAAATACTTTTCTCACAGCGCGATTAATGCCGTTTCATGTTCACCTTGGCGGTTGTACGACATAATCTCGGGTTCATACATCGAGAAATTCGATCTTGTGAGATAATGACTGAAAAATGTGGGAAGAACTATATCTTTAGATCTCCTATGATTGCATTGCATATATTATGAATTGATTAGTGCTCATATTAGTATAGATAAATTAAACCTAGCTTAATTTACTAGAGATGATGATAGGTCGGGTTTTAATAAGGCAACAAACCCATCCCGACCCCTAAATAGGCTTAAATGGATTGCGGTTTAGAGGTGTTGGACAAGTTTGAAATTTCATCTACAAAACTTGATACCTGCATTTGACCACTAAGATATGGATTGGGATACAATAGGACAAAGTGAGATAAAAAATCTCTCAATTTGTCGGTGTTGACATATGTAACCGCATCAAGTATTCGGTATTGTTTAAGATGGGATTCAAAAGAATAAAAAGTTCAATGAAGTAAAATATCAGATTAGAATGTTCAAATAAATTAAAAAAAATAAAACGGAAAAAATAATAATAATCCTATATCTAGGAATTGTGGCCACCGCTATTGTCACAAACATCGCTAGTGTCGCAGTGATCAGTGCAATGGAAATAAGAGGGATCAAGGCTAATAGTGGCATGGTCGCACAAATATTAATGACGACAACGGTAATGTTAATAATAATAATAATTGAATAGTCATTATATTTTTATGGATAAAATTTAATTTGCTCACACTTCATTCACTATTCTCATTCAAAGCAAAACTCTTCAAAAAATTATTAATGGCGATATTAAAATAGAGGCCCAACGACAACAACAAAAAGAGTCAAATTATAAGAAGTTGGATACTCATTATATACTTTTAGATGGTTGGTTAATGCGAGAAAATGATCGATCAATAACAATATTTTAAAATATCACCTTAGACTTGGGTTTATAATTTCCTTTTTGTAGCTGGGGACATCATTTTCCTCTTGTCATTTTCAAATATTATTATTATTAATCAATCATTTCTTAACCATAACTAGCACTTCAAATAAACATATTAAGTGACAACTTTATGTAATTTTATCATTTTTTATTGAGGCCCTTTTCTTTTTAAGTAATTTATGTTTATTCATTTTCCAAAATTATATTTTTCAGTTTTATTTATCAAAAAAATATTTTTGATCGAATTTATCAAAATTTGAATAATTATTTTGCCTAATAGTACAATTAACAATTTTTTATTACTTATATTTTAATCGAATATTCTTCTCCCATTTTCCATATATTTTTAAATTTTGTACAGCAATTAAAACTTAAAAAGATATTCCCTTCAATGAAAACTCACAAATAATGTACATCATAAATATTAATAGAAAAAAATAACAGAGGGCCAACCGCTGAAGGAGAAAAAAGAAGAAGAAGAAGAAAGGCATTATGTAATAATTAAAAATTTGGGACCAAACATATATTACTCCTTGATGGTAAGTAATATTCCTTTTTGCCTTTTTGTACTTTTTAGTCCCATGAAAAGACCTCACTGTAAAAATGAAAAGAGGAATGACCCAAAGGAAAGGGAGCAAAAAAAAGTTAAATTAAAAAATGGAAAAAGAAAAAGTGGAAAGCCTGGTGTCAAGACAAAACGTGGAGAGCAACCATCTAGACATTACACAACCAGAAAAAAAAAAAAAAAAAAAAAAAGGCCCTGGAAATTGGAACTCTCTCAACCCACGCGCTATGTCCGGAGTGAACCGCACGCTCCGTCGCGATAGATTTCCACGAGAGATCGGACGGTCGCGAGATCGGCGTGACGGCCACGCGCGGAGCCTCGCGCGTGGCGGAACGCGATTCCGCCCACCTTCCTTCCCCTCCGCCCCCAGAGAGACCAAAACCCGGACCGCGCTCGCTCGCTCGCCTCCCTCCGCGTCGTGTCCTCCTTCCTCCTCCCCCTTCCTCACCAGCCAGTCGTCTGCTGCTTGAGGGCTAGAGAGAGAGAGAGAGAGAGAGAGAGAGAGAGAGAGAGAGAGAGGAGGAGATGGCGTCGACGAAGGAGAGAGACGGCTACGTCTACGTCGCCAAGCTCGCCGAGCAGGCCGAGCGCTACGACGGTTCGTCCTCTGGATCGATCTTTGTCTTTTTCAGTCTCTTTGCTGCTTCTTGACGTCTTGGCTCCATCTGGGTTCTCGCCGCGCTGGTCAAGTTCGGATTTTTTCGTTCCCGATCTCGTCCGTGGCGTTCCTGTTGACTTGGGTTCTTTTCCGTTTTTTCTGGGTCTGATGTTTTCGGTTCATTAGGGTGGAGTAGAGGGTCGGGCTGTGTCGGTGCTTCATCTGGGTTGTCGAGTTTGTATGTGTTGATTGGAATTTTTTGGCCGTTTTGGATGTGGCAGAAATGGTGGAGGCCATGAAGAATGTGGCGAAGCTCGATGTGGAGCTGACGGTGGAAGAGAGGAACCTGCTCTCCGTCGGTTACAAGAACGTGATCGGCGCGCGGCGGGCGTCGTGGAGGATCCTCTCTTCCATCGAGCAGAAGGAGGACTCGAAAGGTAACGAGCATAATGTGAAGAAGATCAAGGAGTACAGGCAGAAGGTCGAGGCCGAGCTGGCGAATATCTGCGGGGATGTGATGAAGGTGATCGATGAGCATTTGATTCCTTCGTGTGCTGGCGGAGAATCGACCGTGTTTTTCTATAAAATGTGAGTGGCTTTTCTCGGATTGGATGTTTCGGATTTTCGTGTTGTTTATTTGCGATTGTTGAGGATTTGAGGAGCTTGAGTGCGTTATATGTTTCAGGAAAGGAGATTACTATCGGTACTTGGCAGAGTTTAAGGCTGGTGATGACAGAAAGGAGGCAGCTGATCAGTCTATGAAAGCATATGAGGTGCTCTTCTTATCATAGTAGTTGCATTCGAAACTGTAAAAATCATTTGTGTTTGGTTTACTCAAATGAGTACGTAAATGAGGGTATAGATGACTGAACTATATCTAAAATGAGAGAAAAAAGATCCTTAAGTAATATATGAGCTTGACCCCTTATTTTACTTCCTATGGTTTAGTTGCCGCAGCTTTAATGATAAAAGAAGGGATTATGATTCCGTTCTCTACTGGTTGTTTCACAATGCTTTGAATCTCTTTGCAGATTCTATTTCTAGCATTTGGAAAAGATATAATCGGATGTTATCCTCCTCTTGAAATTGATGTACTTCCTATGAACGATGGATGTATTTATAGTTTTAATTATTTCACTTACAATCTTTTGTGACTGACGCTTTGCTTGCTTCCTGGGTCAAGCCACATTAAGGGTAGGTCAAAATAGAGAAATGTGAGAATTTCAATTAGAAGTGATACCTCTATATTTGTCATCGTTTAGTTTAGAATAATGACCACATCTTGTAAGGAAAAAACATTCCTTGGTCAAAAAAAGGCTTTAGTGTTACCTTCTTCTTCTTTTTTCAAGAATACCCAAGTGTTAAATGACTGAAAACATCATTATGGCAAGAAAGAAGTCCTCGTGAAGGCTTGCCAAACTAATATTTTTAGAAAAAAAATAGAAGTATGGTCTTTGTACATTTCAACAGGTCTTTTGGATTCTGGAGTTTGTTTGTTGTCTGTCTGTACTCCTCTTAATGTTTTAGTTTTTCTTTGATTGGGAGTCTGCACTTTAAATATTGGTTGATTTCCATCTTTCTTGTATAATGACTCTGAGCTGCCATGATGCCTTCTTTTGTACAGCTGGCTTCCACCACAGCAGAGGCTGACCTATCCCCGACACATCCAATCAGATTGGGTTTGGCATTGAACTTTTCTGTCTTCTACTATGAGATCATGAACTCTCCTGAAAGGTATGTGCTGCATTGCTCGTCGGTTTTCTTTCGAGCAACCAACATGAGCCCATCTAATGGGACATCTTGTATGCCAGGGCCTGTCACCTTGCAAAGCAGGCTTTTGACGAAGCAATCTCAGAGTTGGATACTTTGAGTGAGGAATCCTACAAAGACAGCACATTAATTATGCAGCTTCTAAGGGACAATCTGACGTTATGGACTTCTGACATCCCTGAGGATGGAGGTAAATCAGCGATCTCTGCAATGCTCAAATGTCTTTAGATTTGGTTTTTTCTTTTCTTTTAAGCTTTCGTGCAATTTTTTTTTTTGTCAGAGCTTTTATGCAGATTAAATTTATCGTTTGCTGCCAAATCATTACTTTTTTCCCTAATAGATCTTTTCATAGATTTTTTTTTTTGTCAGAGCTTTTATGCAGATTAAATTTATCGTTGACACTTCCCTGGACCCCATGCATTGGTGGAGCTTTGTATACTGGGCTGCACTTTTTTCCCCTTGTGTGGTGACAGGAAAATTTTCTGTTTGATGAATGACTTCCCTTATCTAGGGCTTTAGTGTAGTGGTTTATCCTGAAAAATCCCATCTAAAGTGTCTCTCTGAAGTCTCTTCCTCCATTTAAGCTTGATGATTGGTGTCTCTATGAGTCCATGCAGTCACTTTCTTACCTCTTTATCTGTTAAGTGTTCAGTTAAGAAGGTTAAATATTACTGAAGTGGATAAGAACTTTATATTATTCTAATTTGACATTCTGCTCAATTAAATCTTATCCATCCCTCGATATGGTGTGGCAGCAAGATATACTATTTATAAACATCTGAGCCTGTTACTCTGAGGTCTATTTAGTTTCCTGCAAGCTTCTCTATGTCAGTTACTTTAATCTTCTAATTACATAGCAGAGAACATGTACAAGTAAGTGAAGGAATCCATTCTACAGCATGAACTTTTTATGTTCATGTGCTTCAAATCATTGCTTGGGATGTCTCCTTTTCTAATCCGTCATATGATTATGATCTGTCCACTGTATGCGTAATGCTCAACAAGTTTTCGGCATTGTATGCATGTATTGATCATTGAAATATCAAATTGATATATCACCTTGACCTGAAGTGGGTTAGTATCGCACTTCTGGCTAGTAGGGGTTCTCGGTTTTCTTTTGCTTTTGTCTTGTTAAAGTATGAAGCATGGTCCTTTGATGTGAAAGCTTGATCCTAGTAGTAGGATTTGAATATGGATGTATGATCGCAAAAAAGATGGCCACATGCCTACCACAGAGTCTTCCTTTTGTTGATATGGGTTTTCAAGTTGTAATTGTTGGTTGGAGATCTGGATTCAGTTTTCTTAACTGAAGAAAGTAAAATTTAAGTAGCATTTTTTTATATGCCATATGGCAGGTCATGTTAGGTCGAATCCAAAATGTTGTTGGAGATGACACATGTCGATGTTCAACACAGCTTCTGTTGATGTTTTCTTTACCAAGTAAAAGGCCATCTGAGTATATGCTTCTGTCAAAACCGCATTGCACTATGCCCCATTACAAAAGCTGTCATGATTGCTGGTATACACGGAATGTTTTGGTTGCTGTGTTCTGGAGTGATAAAATCATATAAATATTGCATGGTGAATGGTGTGTTTGTCTTATGACCATCCCTACTGCCAGGGATTTTCCATATGTTGAAGGTTTATAGAGCACTTATAGTTGCTCCCTGATTTTACGAAGATAATATTCTCATCGTCCAGTGAAAGGGTTAATGCCCTTTTCTATATATTTGAAGTTAGTTGGAATTCAATGAAGTAATGAGTATGCACTGTTGTTCACATTGTTGCCTTCAATGATACAGCTGAAGATGCTCAGAAGCTTGACAATGCTGCCAAAGCTGCTGGAGGTGAAGATGCAGAGGTGGTTAATTTGCTTCTATAGATGGTGGTTAAATTTATAGGATGTCTCTTTTATTTTGACCTCTGGTTTGTGCATTGCAGTGAGGCAGAGTGTTGCTTGGGAGCTCATAAAGGGAGTCAAATGGTTTGAGGGTGGTGTTTCCTTGTCTGAAGGCATATTGAGAGACTTTTTCTTTCTGTTTCCTTCACTTTTTTCGCTCCGTCGTCCTCTTTTGCTTCGACATTTGTACTAGCTAATTATTTGGTGCTTGTTCTGTGCTCCCATTCTCACGACTGCTGATTAAACCTGATAAAAATTATGTCAAGACAGTCTGTTGTACGATCTAAGTCTGTTTAATTGAGAATGTAGTGTTATTAGATGATGAATCTCAACGGTTGTGCAATCAGATGTTAAGGCCTACTTGTTGATCTATTTGCGGCTGGTGGTCCCTTGTGCTTCCCATATTGCCTATTGTCCTCAAGGGAAGAAACCAGAATCAAATCTAATCTATGTTCTAATTGACTGTCGGAATGGACGCAGAATCTCTGTTCAAAGATGATTATCTGCTTCATTCATTCCGCCCTTGATCTTTCATCTTGAAGCAACTCCTCAGGCGTAGGAGTCTGCAGATGTAATGAGAGAACCCTCTGACTATCTGTTCTCTATAACCTCGTATGATCGGAGGACACCCTCATGTCTCTGAACAAGGCAATGCCATGCAATCTTTCATGGTTGTTATCAGTGCTATTTCCCTAGTTGGCTTTTGCTGAGATTGTCAGTTTCAACTCCGGTAGTCACTTGCCGTTCCAAGCCATCTGTTTAGAACACTGACCGCCTCGGCCAGGGCTGACCTGGTAACACAGAGGTTTCGCCCATGTCGAAATTCATCAGGCAGCCAAAACATCAATGGCACAAGTTAGACCCTGTATTTTTCCCCTCTATTTTAAAGATCTCGCCCATGCTCAATCGGACAGTACCGTTTGTCCGAACTCTCGTGGCAGCCTCTTCGTCCTGGTAAGTAGTTACCATCTTTAACGGATTCCATTCTCTCTAAGATCAACCAAATAGTCATTATCTACCCTCTTGACAAGAAATGGCTAGAGAGATTCTTAGTCATTATGTGCTCTCTTCACAAGAAATGGTTGCACAGAGAGAGAGAGAGAGAGAGAGAGAGAGGGAGAGAGAGAAGCGGGTCAAAAGGATTTTCAAACCACAGGAGGAGAAGGCAAGGACCACCTCACAAAAATAACTGCAATCAGGACATATCAAGACCTTCCCAAAAATAAACTGCTGGACTTGGCCTTATAAAAATAAAAAGTTAAGCCCTTAAATTCTTCCTAAGACCAGAGCCCTCCTCTCCATACACAATCTCCATCTTTAAGTCCAGAAAATCCCCGACAGAGGCAGAGAAACGCATCAACGCGAGCAATGGCAAAGTCTCTACAGGCTATCATCTTCCTGGCCTCGGCCCTCTCCTTCTTGTCCCTCCTTGGTGCCGTGTACGGCGATTCCCGCTTCTTCGTGGAGGGCAAGGTTTACTGCGACACCTGCCGCACCCAGTTCATAACCAAAGTCAGCAAAGACATGCCAGGTTCGAATTCCTTTCGTTGTATTGTGAAAACAACACGATCTAATCTTAGCTCCAATGCTAAAGATATGGTACCAAACTAGGCAATTTCTATCGTATAAATGCATTACATGAGTAGCTCATGTTATTAGTAGGGCCGAGCATTAAAAACACTGACATTATAATGCAAAATAGCTCATGTTATTAGTAGGGCCGAGCATTAAAAACACTGACATTGTAATGCAAAATAGCGCACTCAAATATCATAACTTCCGGATATTTTTGGCTTTTTTTCTTTTTTCATGACAAGGTTTTGGATCGATCCGAATGTTGTTGTTTTGTAGTACTTGTACATACAGCTTTCATTTCAAGTAGTGCAAAATTATCATTAGTTGACCAAACCACAATTGCCCTTTTCAAAATGCCTCAATGTTTCGCTTGCTCCCTACGTTAGATTCATTGCGCATGATCTGTTTGATGACTCCCGCAAATAATGTGAAATCCATGCGAAGAGATCCCGGAAATTAGTCCACTTGAAATGTTTCCAATATGGCGTGCAGATGCCAAGGTGCGGTTGGAGTGCAAGGACCGTGAAGGCGGAACCGTGACCTACAGCATCGAGGGCGTGACCGACCACACCGGGACCTACCGCCTTCCGGTGGACGGAGAGCACGAGGAGGAGATCTGCGAGATCGTGCTCGTCAAGAGCAGCCAGCCCGGGTGCGAGGAAGTCAGCAATGACCCTTTCCTGAGGAAGACCGCGAGGATTAGCCTCACCAAGAACAATGGCATGGCCACCCCGGTCCGCCGGGCCAACCCGCTCGGCTACATGAAGAACGAGTCTCTTCCCGAGTGCGCCGACGTCCTCAGAGAACTCGGAATGACCCCGAACGGCCTTGCTTAAACCTCAAAGTTTTAGTGTTTTTGCTTTTTCATTTCACAATGTAATGTCCTTAATCTGTGTCCTTATGCAGGAGGTAAACAAACGTTAAAGTACCAATATGAATGTTTTGCTTGCCCATCGAATTGTTTAGGTTTCGCTTATGGTGAAAAGCGGGCAAGCATTTCCTTGATTGAACTTTATGTATATGTAGTCTGCATGCG
Source organism: Eucalyptus virginea (assembly GCA_014182375.1). Classification (NCBI taxonomy): domain Eukaryota; kingdom Viridiplantae; phylum Streptophyta; class Magnoliopsida; order Myrtales; family Myrtaceae; genus Eucalyptus; species Eucalyptus virginea. Next base: position 40,195,627 of record CM024518.1, on the reverse strand, counting down.
TGTTGTTGATCAATGATGTAGCTGCAACTAAACATATAGAAGAATAAACAAAAATAAAGTAGTGACTACTCCACTTCGAACCGGGTTAATCTTACAAAATTTTCTGGCTTCGAATCATATATAAATCTATCACTTCAACCATAATGCGAGGAGATATATCGCCCTTCCTTTGAAATTATAGCGATCCGATCCGATCCATGTGCTATTTCATGTGGAACTTGGGGTTTCATGGATAAAGTGTGCAAAATAATAAAAAACTGCCTGAGCCGAACCGAACTGGCCAGACCAGTCGATTCTGGATAGGTTTCCATGGGAGCCGGTTCAATTCTTAGTTCTAATTTTTTGAACCGGCGAGTACCGGTCTGATTTCTTGGTTGGAACTGCCCACCCGGACCACCCGGATTGGACCGGTACACGCATGGTTTTTGGTCCTCAGTCCTCCTCACGAATGATCAACTCTCTTGTGGCCTTGCCTCATCTCGCTCTCACGAGTCTATCTCGACTCTTGCACTTTGCTCTCGGCGCTCGCAGGTCGCATCATCGATCACGAGTCACAACGCTCGTCGCTATTCCCGTAGGCTCGGTCAGTTTTTTTGCATTACCAATGGGTTTTCTTCAAGTTTAATAATACTGGGTCAGCTCTGGGTGGATGCTTTGGACGGAAGAATAGACGAGTTATCTGAAGAATCTGCACGGCTTATGGAGGCAATTCATGCTTTAGGTGCAGATATTAAATGTCCATTTAGAAGAAACTCATAGGCCGTCGACAGATTTCTGAACTCCAATAATCCATGTGGTTGGCAATCTATCAAGAGGGCGAGCAGAATTATACTGCCAAGAAAATGGTTACGAGCCAAAATGCGAAATACCTGCGGACCGAATACCACCATGCACATCGTTTCTATCTATCGAACGTGAAAAGTATTAAAACCTTTTGCATTTGTACCAATTTAGTCCTAAATTTTTTTTTGTTGTCAATTAAATTCTAAACTTTTTTACGTTGTGCCAATTCAATCATTTCCGATTAAATTTGGCCGGATTTTGCTAACTAGACGCCGGCCAGCTAACATAGTCTAATCGGCGCTAACGTGGACAACTTTTAATAATATTTTAATTTTTTTTTTCTTTTTTCTTTTTTCCTTCTCCTCCTTCTTCTTCCTCCAGCCGGTCGCCGGACCTTGGCGATTGACCAAAGACAATGGAGCCTCGCCCATGGCTAGTGAGGGTGAGCCCTGCCAGCCCAGCGCGAGGCCGCCCTCACGGTGGCCTCAAGCTGGCCTCGCACCAAGCTGGCGGGGCTTGCCCTCGCTGCCTAGCCTTGAGGGTGGCCTTGCGGCCACTGGCAAGGTGGCCGGTAAAGTCAACCTCAACTTCACCGATCGTCACCTCTGGTCAATCGCCGAGGTCCAAGCAACCAACTGGAGGAAGGAGGAGAAGGAAAAAAAAAAGGAAAAAATATTCAAAAATATTAAAATATTATCAAAAGTTGTCAACATCAACGCCAATCAAACCACATCAGCCGGCTAGCATCTAGTTAGCAAAATCTGGCCAAAATTAGTTGGAAATGACTGAATTGATACAACGTAAAAATATTTATGACTTAATTGACATAAAAAAAAAAGTTTAGGACTAAATTGGCACAAATACAAAAGATTTAGGATTTTTTTTAACACTTTTCCCCTATTGAACTTGTGAGTTTTGTGATGCTGATGACTCGGGATTTTTTGCGCCTGATTTTCTGATCGTAATTAAGGAATTCAGAAATTTGCACATGTACATTGTCAACATCGACCTAAGCTTGAACCGAGCCTTCTGATTAGGCTTGACGAGGGCGATGCACTGATATGGGTGGGATCATCGCATCAAAGAATGCCGGGGGCAAACATAATTTCGAGCTTGAAGAGCGATGCCATCGTCTTCTGCTCGCAATTTTAAATCCGACCTCGTCTCAATGTCTTCGCACACCAAATCCTGGACGTTCCCGAGTCGAGGAATGCACAGATGATATCATCAGGAAGGAGCCCGCATAGGTCATGGGACGGTCATGCGATTTTGACTCGACTATCTTTCCATCCGGGTCGATTCATCTAGGCGCATTTGAAGCATATCCACCCAGGAACTATACGAACTTGAAGAACTTCTTCCGGTTGTCTTGATCCAAAGTGTAAGTTACGGGTGGTTTTATAGTAAGACTAGGGATGTCAAATACCCGAACTCTTCGACCAAAATAAAAACCCAACCGGCCCGACTGACCTGATTCGACATGAACCATACCACCAATGAGGTTAGCTTGTCTTTGTCCAATTCCCTTTTGCAGTGGGTTGGCCTTTCTTATTTTACCTACGCTTCCCAAAAGTTCCATTGTCCTCTTGCAGTAATTCGCCCCGTGAAGAAAATGTCATGACGTTATCACTGATGGTCCAAAGCATAGTGAGATGCATACCATAGTTACGTTGTTCAGTATATTCGAATGCCTCGCATTGATTGATGGTACACATATCTATCTCTCTTCTAAGAAACAAGGTCGTAGATGAACTTGCGTGGGATCGCGGATTAGGCCATCCAGAAATTCAGGACCTAGCCCCAATGTTTCTATGCAAAAATTTCGAGTTTATGTCGTGCTTACTGATGATTTCTCCCCTTATTGATGATTGTATTTATTGAAGCGAAAATCAGATTTTCTTTGAGATTTTCCTATCTTTTCATAGGTTGGTTGAAAATTGGATTGTTAGGAAAATCAAAAAATTTCAATCAGATGGGAGGAGGTGAATTCACAAACAATAGTTTCCGTGCACATCTTTATGAATATGACATGTAATAATAACTCTCTTGTCCAGGTACACTAGAGCAAAATGGTGTCAGTGAGAGGAAACATCAATAAATTTTTGAAATCAGGCTTGCTACATTATTTGAGGCCTCTATGTCACTCAACCAATATGGTGGCGGCGTTTACAACAACAAATTGGGTAGATCGACTTTTCTCCATTACTTTAGGCAATCGAGGCCCATACTCGGTCTTATTCAAGACTATTCATTACTCTAAGTGCTTGGCTCTCATTGTTATCAATATCTACTAAACTATAAGATGAACAAATTTGACAATTGCTCTTTGTCATGTATTTTTGATCTCTTGACTACAGTAACTTTTTAAAAACGTACACCCAAGTGCTGAAAATTCGACATGACATGGCACTTGTTGTTAACATTTTAAAAAAATTATGGCACTCAAGTAATCAATTAAAAAGTTATATGACCCTCAAATGATTAAAACAAAAAAAATCATGACATTCAATTGAATATCGTACAACTCTTCCGTTGCAATGGCAAGGGCTTTTTTGTCCCAAATCTTCCAAGTGTAAATCAAGTTCCCAATAGCGTTGGTGAACTGCCACCATCGACAATGGAGCCCAGCCCCACCACCGCAACTATGGAGGTCACTAGCATCACTCGTCAACAGACGCGAGGTCAAGCAAGGCACACAACCTCCATCAAAGTGAGTAGGGCCGCGAGTCTCTATCTGTTGCTCCAAAAATTAATTGAATTGACTAAGTTGAGCCCTGACACTATGGCCAGCCTCACGCAATCACAGATTTATGTCTGCGCAAGGCTATCGACCTATGTCGAAGTGAATCGCGGTAGGTAGCCGCGACTTCTGTGGACATACCGGACGACTCAAATGGGTGAGGAGTTAACGTCGCCGCCGGAGGAGATCGTTGCGGGTGGATTGATGCCCAGAGGTGAAGGCTAGCGACAGTGAGCGGTAAGTTCCCTCATCCTGTGGGGTCTTAGTCCAGCGCAGATTGGAGCAGATGATCGAAAATGAAGAAAAGAGAAAAGGGAGGAAAAAAAAAACAAAACAGATAAGAAAATATGAAGGAGAAGATAAATGAAACGTACGAAAAATTGCCCCGCCATTGCCGCAAAAAGTTGCGTGTGCTCGTCCACTAGCGAAGAATTTCGCTGGCCAGCGAACTGAGCGTGATTTGAGATTGAGAACGTGAATATTCTATTTTAGAAATTAATAGAAATTAATTTTTTTATTTTTATTTTCCAGACGATTTTTTTTTTTTTAAATACGCATTTAACAATCTTACAAAATTTCTATCATTGAAATAGAAATTCAGTTAATAACAATACAAAATTTTTCCCTCTTGAGTAGTGATAAGAGGTGGCTGGTAGGTAATGGGCGACTAGCGACGAGCAATAAGTGGAGGGCGGTGACAAGAGTGAACGATAAGAAGAATTTTCATTTCTCACTTTTGTTCCACAAATAGAAAAGTTTTGATTTTTGTTTTAAATCTATTTACTAATAGAAATTAATTTTAGAAGTAGAAAGATAAAATTGCATTATCAAATAAATTTATGTTTCAAACCTATTTCAAAAAAATAAAAAAAAATAAGAAATGGAATAGTTATCATGCACTTTTCAGGCTATTATTTGAGATCTATGGATTCTTTAGAGAAAATGACCCACTTCAAGGACTATTTGAAATTTTGCCTTCCTATTAACCAAATAGTGCTCCGGATAACGAGCAATTAAGAGAAAAAATGACGCCCTTTTTGCCCGTGAGCAACTCCCCAAAAAAATAAAACAGGCAAGATCATGCAGCAAGATTTAGTTGAAGAACAAAATCAAACCATGCTCGAGTATATCAGGAGAACACCTAGCAAATGATGCCATCCTTTGTAGGACGGTGAGGAGAATTCGAAGCATCCATCTTATGCTAGCACCGGCAGATAAACTCCATGCTTCGCTCCGTAGGGCGAGTCAGCGGAGCTGAGGACTCGAAACCCTCACCTCCTGTTTCGTACTACCGCCCTTAGCACTTTCACGCCTTATCTGGAATCTGATAACTCTTATGTTCACATTTTGCCTGGAAATGCAACGCCATGACGGCAATAACTTTCTATTTCTTAAAGTACGAGGCATTCTAATCAATGTAAAATCGAAAGAGCCGCGGGTGGGGAAGCTTTCGCCCAACCTCGAATCCATCGACTCGGGTCCACCATAGCTGTTGATTTTTATGAAAGCTTTCGCCCAACCTCGAATCCCTCAAAAGATGAAAACAATGCTAGACCGACGATCAAGTAGGTTGATGGTTCTAATTTCTTTGCTTGAGAGAGGTAGGGGTGATCGAGTCTATGGTGGGTAGGTTTTAAATTTGAACCCTGTACCCGATCCTGTTATAACTGGTTCCCTTTTTTTAGACCCTATATCTGACCCTGTTTGCATTGGACCCTGTACCCGACCCACCCTTTTTTTTTTTTGTCCGGTTCCAGGATTAACCCTATTTATATTGGAACCTATTTTGCAACCACCCATATACGCGATGATTTGCTATACACAAATTGTCATTTTATATAAAAATTATTGTACAGCAATCTCACATATCAATTTCTTGAAAACAAGTTCTCTCCTTTCTAGGCTTGTTAGGTTCCTCGATTTCTTAATAACTCAAACCCAAAGCTAATCAAAATCACATACTTAACTAATATCCTTTAATTGCGTTACCCCATATTTGCATAGCAACGAGTTAACTTGTGTCCCTTATCCTTGCTTCTCAAACTGGTTCCCGAACTGGTCTGGTCGATTCGGAACCAGTTCCCGGACTGATTTAAATTGATTTTGAATTTTGGAAATCAATTCCCGGAAAAAATCGATTCCCGACTCTGTTTTTCAAATGGGCCAATTTGGGAACCGGGTAAACTCGGCCCGGTTGCACACCCTTAGAGAGAGGTGGCAATTTTCTGCATTAATTTGCCGTCTCCGCCGGTCTGCTCCACATAAGATTGGCCCCACCTTTTCGGCCTGCTCCATAATGCAGTACGGCGGGCAACTGCTTTCGGCTTCCCTTTCCACGAATGACGGCCCTTGGCCGGCGGATCCCGCGTGATCCGTCTCTCGAATTCCGGACCCCACGATGGCACCCCTCTCGGTCCCTCCCTCGCCATCGGATGCGTCGCATCCGTTCGTCCACGTACGGCGATCCGAATTTCAAATAATTGATGACCATCGAAATCGTCCGGGCGATCCCTAAGGTCTTGCAAAAGCCAACTAGTTACGGCCCCCTGTGAGTTCCTTTCAGACTTTAATATTGGGGCTTAAAAAGCTCGAACATATTAAATTTCGATTTCACTTTAAACTTTTTTATCATTCTACAAAGAATTTGCAATTTTAAATCTAATTCTATTCCGAATTTCATCTTGTCTCATAAAAAATATCAGTATTTATTTGAGTCCTAAAATTATACCCCTAAGTTCTTCTTCCAAAATTTCTTTAAAAGAATTGTTTGAGTGTCTTGAGTTAGGATAGAGTTAAATATAGGACTCAAGCAAAAGTTTGTATTTTTCCTGAAAGAAATTTTTTTAAGAATAAGATTAAGACTAGACCTAAAATTGAGGGTTTTTTATTTGACAAAAAGAAAGTTTAGGGGGCTCTCTCTTCAATAATTTTTTAGGAGAAGTGACATACGAGAGAGGAGATAAAAGTGAGGGAAAGTTAATTGGATAATTTGAAGTGACAATAATGAGAGGAAAATCAACTCTCATAAGCTAAAAATCTTGGGCAAAAAGTATGAGTCGAATGGAGGGTTGTGGACTATGTGAGGTAGGGGCTTTACTTGGTTATGCTCTTGTCTAAAAAATTTTGAGCTTCAAAGTGAACATGGAAGAATAGATGTGAGAGCAAACTGGCCACAAAAATTAGAGCATTGAGGATAAATAAGGGGAGAGGCTTGCGGCTGTGAGTTTCAAGGGAGGTTCTTGAGAGCGGTTGGTCATTCTTTCCTCAAAATCCTCTAGAGCTCTAAGGTGGAATTAGAGAGCAAAAATGAGAGAAAATTGTGTGCAAAAAAGAGAGGAAATTGTGCATAAAAATTGGGCAAATCCAGTTGAGCAAGAGAGCCACTGTGAGCGAGAGTTTGAACACCTATTTTGGTCATTCTAATCTCTCCCTCCCTCGATAAAAACAAGCTATCTCGATTCCTTTCCCTCCTCGTTAGAATCTCACCAAAGGTCGGGAACACTTTTCTTTCAAGTTCAACTTGCTAAAAATGCCTCGCTAAAACCGAAGTTCAAAGTTGAGCCATGATGGCATGTATGTTTCTAGTAGGCGCCGTGAGCCTAATGCCTCAACTTTTAGGTTCATTGAGCTGGCTGTGGCACTTCTACATTTTGCTATTTTCATGTTTTGGCTAGTTCAGCTCTTGCATATCTAGTATGCTCTTGAGTCAATTATGGAGTAACTCGTCTTGTCCGTCATTTATCTTGGTTTTTTATGTGCAAATATATTGGTGCATTCGATCATTCATCTTTGTAATGTGGTATTTCGCCGTATCAAACCATAGGAGGCATTTGGGATATCTTCGTTGCCGTTCGTATCCATTTGATCCAAAAATGAGCGTCGAGAGCCTGCTGTCGAGCATTTTTAATGCATTGTACAGTTCCTCTTATGTCCTATTTGAAGATCTTGAACGGTATTCGGATGTCCTTTTTACTGGTGTAGGTCACTCGGAGCGATTCCGAGCTCATTCAGGTGGGCCTTGGGTTCTCATTTAGCTTTGATAACAGTTTCGGGCAATCCCAAAGTGCTCTTATTACCTTAGCGTAAGTAATGGTGTTGGAATCATTCATATATATATATGTTATTATGCTTTGATTAGTGTAACCGTGGTCTATTTGTGGTTTATCGTGTTGTTTATTCTGATCTTAGCTTTAAAGTTAGTTGCCGTTAGTAGGTGAGAAAGTGGCATGAAAAGCATGTGAACAGAAAAGTATAAAAAGAATATGGGATAAGAGTATTAGAAATCATAAAACTTGTCACAAAAGTGAAATTGAGTCTTAATAAAACTTTTAAAAAGTGCATTCAAGTTTTAAAACTTATTACCAAAGTGCAGTTTTTTTTTTTTTTAAGTATCACCAAAGTGCAGTTTTTTTTTTTTTTTTGGTAAGGTAAGAATATTTCCAAAGTGCAGTTGAGTCCTAATATTTTCAAAAAGTATAATCAAATCTCGAAACTTGTCAAATGATTCAATCAAGTCATTTTGTAAATTGCATTTTTAAAAAAAAATTTGGACTCGATTATATTTTTGTGATAGTTTTAGGATTTGATTGTATTTTTAGAAAATTTTAAGACTTAATTACATTTTGGTGACAAGTTTATGACATGTTTGAATTTTTTAGAAATTTCATGACTTAATTATACTTAGTGACAAGTTTTAGGACTTCCAATGCATTTATCTCAAAAACATATATAAAAAAGGAGATATTAAAAAAAAAATGTGTAATGTTTCATTGATAGAATTTTGTTTAAGGATATGAAGTACTGGACACTTAGAGTGCCAAAACTTGGCATGGGGGACATTTAAATGCCAAAACGTGGCACGGAAGACACTTAAGTACCAAAAGTTACGAAAATAACACTTAAGTGTCACTTTTTTTTTTTAAAATGGGACACTTAAATGCTAAGTTTGGCAAAAGTAGCTAGAAATCCTACATGGCAATTTTTTGAAAATATAACTCGCTTATGTGGCACACTAGAGAGTTGAATCAACAATGGAAAAACCAAAATGACGTCATTTATAAATATTAATTAAATTAAAACATTTATATTTATAAAAAAATTTAAAAAAAAAAAGAAAAAAAGGAGTAGGAAGCGGCGGCGAGGGCTCAACTCTCAAACACCTATAATCTTCATATTCTTCATCTTCTACTTTAAAAAAAAAAATAATATATAAAAATAAATTTATTTTAAAATTAAATTAATTAATTTTTATATTAATTATATAATCATGTCAGCAAAATGACATTTTTTTTTCACTTTTCTAGTCACGTCAGTGTGCAAAACGAAATCATTTTACATTTGTTTTGTCGGAAAATCACTAATGTCAGCATTTTAGTTAGATTTTCTTGTTGTTGGATCTTAATTGATTCATTTTGTTGGTATTTAATTGATTCATTTTGTCCGGTTTTAGCACTTAAGTTAAGGCACTGCATGACAACGTTTCGTTCCTTAGAATTTCTGTTCTTTTGTTGCGTTATCAAACGCATTTTTATTCTTTTTCTATTCCAAAAGTAGAAATTTTGTATAGTTACTAAACATGTTTTTTTACTCAGAAATTGTTCTCTAGAATTAAAAAGAATTATTTCCCTTCCCCATGCCAAGTTTTGGCACTTCAAGTGTTCTTTTGCACTTCAAGGGATGTGCTTATTTTATTGATAAGAATTTCATTGATAATACTTAGCTAGTCATTTTGTCTTATCCCGTTCGTGGTCGTTTCGTGCTATTTAGTTTAAGACATATAGGCATAACTTGTTTAGTGTACCACTCATGGAGATCCTATCCTGAGGTGTAATAACAAGACCATGTATATCCTTTACTTAATACGGTATTGAATTTTACTTTTCTCACGCTTTACATTATGTTTGCCTTAATGAGATAGATGCTCATGGTGTGTTGTTTATTCTATATGTTTGATTGATACCCGTTTTGCAAGCTACCATTCATGATCACTTAGTGGAATATACCTAGGAGCTTAAAATTTTAGCAAGACGGCTTGAATCACGTTTTTGACAAACAAAGTGATTTAAGCCTCGAAAAGGCGCTAATTAGACGATTAGCGTAATCAATTCTCCGTTCCTAGAATATTTAGTTCGTGGAAAGTGGAATGTCCTCTCACATGGTCCTTGGCCCTTAACCAGGCTAAAATAGTTTAGTAATGACTCAAAAATGAAAAAAAATGTGGCTAAGCATAATAAACCGAGTCAACCAAGTGTTGCGGATTTGTTTTAATAAAACCAACGCTGAGTGTTATCATATCCTTGTAAGAGGCTCTAACCACATGTGGTAAGCCATCACCCTAACAATGCCTTATCCCCTGTATATCGCGTGAGTAAGGTCGTGACACTCTACAACAAGCTCATCATTTGCATTTTCTTTTTTTCCTTTCAAGTAGGTCGAGATTAACTTCACCAATTCACTCTTATTCAAGTCAATGTTTTAGGTTGGGGTGAATATTGGGCTTTCATTCGAGAAGTAGGTTGAGCTTTCCCCAATGGAGTTTTACAAAATGGAGTCTATTTCACTTGTAACCCTAGACTTGGGGGCCTCATTTGATAATATACTATGATTTTCACCGCAAACAAAAATAAAGTCATAAAATGAAGAAAAATAAATTAATGATAAAAATACACAAAACAAACAAACCTAGGATGACAGTTCTCTCAACCATCCAAAATATTTGGACATTATCAATCCATCTAAATATCTAATAATATTTCCTTATATCTTATTACATCTCAAATTGCTTGAACCATAATATTTGTAGCTCAATGACAAAAGTGAATTCTCTAAACACGCAACATGACCAAGCTCGTTGTATTTGTGATCCTTTTCAATGCAAGCAAAAATCTAGTTCGACTTTCCTAGTCAACATTTTTAAGATATTGCAAGGAGTATGATGTCAATATATCAATATTTTGATGGAATTCGCATATTTCATAATAAAAAACTCAAATCCATATTAAATAAAAGTAGTGAGCCCCAAGGTCACCTTTATTTGTTCATTTTATTATCTCTTTAAGAAAAAGCCTAAACCCTTTTTTTCTTCCATGCTCTCCCCCTTTCTTATTATCAACAATCCCCTTACCTAACATTTAACACCAACAAAGCAAAAAAAAAAAAAAAGAAAAGATTTCATGAACAAGACAACATCAAACGACCCCCAACAACAATCAATGGGCAATTCGGTTTGATTAATTTTACTAGCTAGTCACCAAAGTCAATCAATTAAGGTAGGAACTCCAATTTTGGTTGATAAGTCTTCTTGATTATCTAAGGATGCTAAAGTTGGATTATAGTATAAAATTGAAGCTATTTCTTCAACTTATGATCAATACAAGTTAGGATATGAATGAATTAATTGAAATCAAAAGGAATTTATTTAAGAATATAGGGTGATACTTTGAAATCATGACTCAATTATGTGTTTAGATAAGTCTAAGATAGCTATCTCTTGCTGGCCAAAACAATTAGGACGAATACTAAGCATGATCTAAATCAATTTACATTAATCAGATTTAATTTTGCATGTTTAAGTTAACATTTGTAGAATTAACTCAAACATAGTCTAATACTTTGGTTTGTATGTTCAATTCCTTGTTCATTTGATGTGTCCAAGGTTCTTAGAATGAAGATGAATGAGATTTGAGTATTAATTAACCTTAAGATGTTGAGAGTTGCATGTTTGAATCTAGAGTGAAATAGTTTGATTTTCATGAGTAATCTTTAGGATTGTGGATGGATATTGATGATGATGGCTAAATTTGATGTTTGAATGTTTGAATATCAACTTGAATGTTCATAGGAGTAAGTTGAAGGTGTTTATCATCCAAAAAATTAATAAGAACAATGGGTGAGTATTGTTGAACGTGATAAAAGGTGTGAGGGAAACCTGGAAAAATTATAGTCTAACCTTAGTTTGTTCTTCAATTTTTTTAGAAAAAATTAAGATGAATTTGGCAAACTTGTCTTTATAAGATTTGTAGTTAAGATCATAATTTTCTAAAGATATAAAATCATAAAAAAAAATGAAGTTCATTTGGTTTGTCAAAAGTTTGATCAAAGTACCAAAAAAAAAAAAAATTCGATGGTTTAATCCATGACAACTATTTCCACATCGATCAATTGCAATTATAAAATAAAAATAAGTGCATTAAAAATCCTAAAACTCATCAGTAAAGTGCAATTGAGTTCTAAATTTTTTAAAAAGTACAATTAAATCATAAAACTCATTACAAAGTTGTAATTAAATTCTAAAACTTTCAAAAAATGCAATCAAGCCATAATACTTATTAAATTGATCTATTAAGTCATTTTATTAATTACACTTTTTGAAAATTTTAAAATTCAATTGTACTTTCGTGACAAGTTTTAGAACTTGATTGAATTTTTGAAGTTTAAGACTTAATTGCACTTTTGTAATAAGTTTTAGGACTTCTTGTGCACTTATCCATATAAAATACTTTGAAGCTTTTTTTGCAAAACTTAAAAACAAAAGTTGTTATGAACTACAAATCTAGAAAATTTCATAAAATTTAAATGTGATTTGGTTAGTCAATTTGTTTAAATTTGGGTAAGGTTAGATTTGGCCCCTAAAACTGTTTTAAAATGATCATATGGTGTTAATTGCATGATTTAATAGTATTTGGATGGCTCGTTTGCAAAAACTTAAAACATGAAAGTTGAAGAGTGAAATTAGGGCAAGTTGTTCATAAAATTTGATGCTAATTGGAGCTCATTTGATTTTTTTCATGCATTTTTCAAAATTGGATCCGAACTGGGTCAAATTTTGAGTGGGTAGATTAAATTGATAAATTGTACCAATTGGGCCATAATTGGGGAAAATGATCTTAATGAGAGTTAAAGTAGATTTTTCAAGCTCTCATTAACTTTTGTAATTTCTTAAGTGGTCTTCATTAAGTCATCCAATTGGATTAAAAAATAATTAGGTAGAAATAGGGGAAACATAGAGAAGTGACCCAAGACTTGATTCTCAAGGCTAATTAGCCTAAATCACCTTGATTCACAATTAAACTCAATCTTCTAGTTGTAATTTTGGCCAACCTTTCCTTGATTGATCAAAGGACCAAACGAACTCAAAACAATTGCAAATTAGGAGTTACAACGAGCATTTTTAAATCTTTTTACCAATGATATGTGGCTTGTGCATTTGCTCTTAGCATAGTTTCTTGAATTTGCATTTATTTGAAAGGACGTAAGTTGATCCTACACCAGGCACTAAGATACCATTGATATATATGGGTTTTGAAAGTGAATTTATTCATTTCCCCTAAATTTTTTACACAAGCTATGTTGACTTGTTGACTAACTCCTCTAAAAAAAAATTAGCCCAATTGGATGAATGATAAGCATGTAGTCTCCATTTTCGTGCAACTATACAACCTATCCCTACTTTACCCGAGATGAGCAATCATTTCCTACTAGTCCTTAATCATAACCCATTCATCCACTCATTTTCTCACATAATTAGACTCATTAAATCTCCAACTAGGGGTAAGCATAGTTTGGGAGAACGATACCCACCTTGAAACTAGGAACTATCCATTAAGGACCGATTTTGAAAAATTGAAATCAGAAATCACCCGTTGATTCTATAGATTTAGTGGAACTGATCTCTAATCCCTCCAAAATTGCATCCATAATTTAATATCATGATAAACCTAGTTTCTACATAGAACATTAAAGCTTGTTCGGCCTTAAATTCAAGTTGAACATCTCCAATCGGTCTCCTCAATCCTCTTCATTTGTTTATTTTGTTTTTATGGAAAAAGAAAGTAAATGGATTATTAGAATGAATAAAACGGGTTTAGTCCTATTATGCACTCGAGATAAAATTAGTCAATAATGTCTAATAGTACAAATATATGTGTATATATATAATAGTTGAAAAACTACAAAATAATTAAGTAATGGAGTTGAAATTTATTTTTTTAAACAAATCTACACTGGTCCAATTTGGTTCGAGTGGGCAATTCCACGCTTGGAATCAGGAACCGGAGAGATATTCACTGATTCTAGCAAACTGGAGCTAGGAACTAGACCGGTCCCTAAGAGAACTATCGGTTTTGAGATGGTCTAGTCCGATTTCGGGTGATCCGGTCATTTCCAGTTCCTTTGCACACTCCTACCTCCAACTATCAAGTCCCAAATAAACTAAAAAGATAGAATTAAGCATTGGATGTCAATTAAAGGAGAACAAGACCAATTAGGAGATGAAAGTTAGCTGAGTGTTTGGGCTTGATTGAGCTAGAAAATCTACTCTCTCTTCAGTAGATTTTCAGGGGAAGTGGCATACAAGAAAGGAGAGGGAAGTGAAGGATTAGACTTGAGTGGTGGAGGGTTGATTGAGGTAATTTGAAGTAATAATAAACAGAGGAAAATAAGCTCTTATAACTTGAAAATCTTGAGCAAAACATGTGAGTGGAATGGAGGGCTATGGGTGGTGTGAGTTAAGGGGCTTTTCTTGGTCATCCTCTTCTCTAAAACCTATTGAACTTCAAAGTGAACATGAGAGAATATAAATGAGAGCAACCAGCCACAAAAATTAGAGCAAACTTAGTAGAAATAAGGGGGGAAACTTGTGGCCATGAGTTTCAAGGGGGTTATTGAAAGTGGTTGGCCATTCTCTTTTCAAAATCCTCTAGAGCTTTAAGGTGGAATTAGAGAACAAAAATGAAAGGAAAATTGGCATAAAAGTTGGGTAAATCTAGCTAAGCAAGAGAGAGGTTGTGAGCACAAGTTTGAACACCTCTTTTGGTCATTGTCATCTCTCTCTCTCCCTCAATAACAAGAGGCCATCTTAATTTCTGTCTTTTCATTAGGGTCCCAATCAAGGTGGGAAACACTTTTCTTTTATGTTTGACTTATTGAAAATACCTCACTAGAATCGAGTTCAATGTCAAGCCGTGACAATGAGTGCCATGAGCCCAATGGCTTGATCTCTAGGTTCTCCTAGCCGGCTACGGCACTTCTTCATTTGCTATTTTCATATTTTGATTGGTTCCACTCTTGTCTATCTAGCATGTTTTAAGTTAATTTTTTTGTGCATCTAGTATATCTAATGTCATATAAATATTAGGTCATGTTATTTTGAATTAAAATAAAAAGGAAAAATGATTAAAAAAATTGTATTGTTCCATTTGAATAGAATTTCGTCTAGGAATATGCTTAGTTCATTGATAAAAATTTTGTTGATAATAGTTAACTCATCATTTTGCCTAGTCTAGTTCGTGGTTGTTTCATAATATTTAGTTTAAGATATAAATGCATAATTAGTTTAGGATACTACCCACGAGGAACCAATTTCCAAGCATGATAATAAGGCCGTATATATTCTTTACTTGATATCATATGGAATTTTACTTTTCTTGCACTTTACATTTCGTCTTCTTCATTTACATACTCATCTCGATTTGTTGTGTTGTTTATTATAGATGTTTGATTGATATCCATTTTACAAGTTGCCATGCATAATCACTTAGTGGAATGTACTTAGGAATTTAAAATTTAGCAAGACAGCTTGAATCACATTTTTGATAAATAAAGTGAGTTTAAATCCCAAAAGTGTACTAATTAGATGATTAGTGTAACCAATTCTCCATTCCCACAATATTTGGTTTGTGAAAAGTGAAATGTCCTCCCGCATTTCACTTGCCCTAGGAGCCTTATTGACATTAACAAGAATTAGCCTTTCGCTAGACATTCTCTCATAGTAATCTGAACAACCCGTCGATCCCTATTCATTTTCTATTAATGAATCAAGAAAGGGGATCAAAGTTGGTTATTGAGATCCCCGAACCCCTATATTGAAAGGGTGGTAAAATATATATGTAATGGCCAACCAATTAAAGGGGGGAATTGGGAATGAAATGCCAGTCCAAAGGAATCCAAGACCCACGGTTTGTTGGGGATGGAATGTTCTAGTAACCACGACCATGCCTTACTCACGTCAATCCCCCCTTAACCGCCGGAAAGAAGTTCGAAGGGATCTGTGGCCATTGGTGGACAACACATCCCTAATGTCCCATGCTACTGATGCTCCAACCCACTCGAATGAAAGAGTTGATCACATCTCACTACGGGAGGTTGGCAAGCATGTCTTAATCCTAACTACAACTCCTATTTACCTACTTTTGCCAAAGTTCCGTTAGGTTCTTAGCAGTAAGGGCAGTTAGTCAAGTTACCCCCGTTTCCTTCTTGCTTTTTCATACTTGACCTGCTGCTGCCAGATAAGATTAAAGAGGATTCAAATCCCAATACAGCTCAATCGAACTGTAGATTCCATTCTTTCCGACCACGCGAAAATTCTTTATTCATAAGGTCGAGATTACACCTTTTCGTTCCCCACATCTCCTATATAGTCGGTTTAAGCAAAGCCCAACTCTTTATTAACAACCTGGGCGAGTCTATTATATACATATGAAAGATGAGATTGGGCGAGCAAGGGAAATCACTCAACCTACGATCTAGCCCCCTTTTCTATTGCCTAGCTTTGGAAGAGGCAGTTAGCCAGGTCTCCCACAGCCTAGAATAGGTTAGTGGTGACTTCAAAATAAAAGAACTTAACTAATCATAATGAATAAAGTCAACCAAATATCATGAATTGGTAGAATTTGGTAGAACTCATCAAGTATTATCATAACCTCACAAGAGGTGCTAGCTATTTTAATTTGGCAAGCTATTGTCTTAACAAACGCCTTATCCCCCAACCTTACATAACTAGGGTCCAACACTTTGCGCTCATCATTTGCATTTTTTTTTTTCTTTTTTCTTTTTTTTTTTTTTCTTTCTTTGGTGATCAACTAAGTCAAGATTTTTACTAGACCAATTTATTCTTTTTATTTTTATTTATTTTTTTTTTTCTTTCTTTCTTTGGTCATTTTCATTCTCATTCAATTGAATTTTAGAGAAATATTGAGCTTTCATTGCATTTCCTTTTTTTTTTTTTTTTTTCTTTGTGATCAACTAAGTCAAAATTTGCATTCTTTTTTCTCTCTTTCTTTCTTTCTTTGGTCATCAAGTAAGTAGAGATGTACTCGACCAATTCATATTCATTCAAGTTGACATTTTAGATTGGGGTAGATATCGAGCTTTCATTCAAGAAGTAAGTCAAGCTTGCATTTCCTTTTTTTTTCTTTTTCTTTTTCTTTGGTGATCAACTAAGTCAAAATTTACTCGACCAATTCATCCTCGGTTAGGTCAATGTTTTAGATTAAGGTGAATATCGAGCTTTCATTTGAGAAATAAGTTGAGCTTTCGTTGACCAAGTTTTACAAACTTCTATTTCATTCAAGAAGTAAGTCATGCAACTAACTCTTTCATTTGAGAAATAAGTTGAGCTTTCATTGACCGAGTTTTACAAAAATCTATTTCACGTGCAACCCTAGACAAGGGGCCTTATTTGATAATAGACTATGATTGTCACTCTAGATAAAATAAAGTCATTAATTTAAGAAAAATAAATTAATGATAAAAATATACGATGCAAAGAATTGTATCAATATATGTGGAAAAAAAGAAAATTAAAATTTAACATTCTTTATAAAAAAAAATTGTTGTAGGATAGAATGTAATCAAATTTTTGTATTGAAATATGTGAAATAAAACATTATAGGCTTATACATTTGATCTAACAGCCTCCCATTAAATATAACATCCATTAAAAAGTTTACTTGTAATCTCATATCACTTAGGATACTTTTATTTTGTGAAAAATACATAATTTGAATTCAAACCCTTTTTCCTAAAATGATTGCTTGTATTGTTTATAAAAATGAATGAACAAATAATTTTTTCATTGTCTACGAAAACATTTAGGCACTAATTATTGTTAATGATAAAAATATTTTTCATGTCATTTTTAGGAAAATGATTTCCAAATTATTCATTTTCCGCGAAATACACAAATTATTTAGTATGACAATTCTCTCAAAATCCTAGATACCTGGATATTATCAATCTATCTAAAAACCCAACAATATTTTCTCATATCTCATTACATCTCAAATTGCTAAGGCCACACCATTTCCTAGGATGATGTTTTCAAAGACAAAATTGAATTCCCTAGATGTGCAATTATTCATAAAGAACATGAGACCATGTTGTATTTGCGATCCTTTTCAACACAAGAAAGAATCACTTTCGACTTTTCTAGTCAAAATTTTTAAGATATTGCCAGTAGTATGAAATCAATATATCAATATATTAATAAAATCTACATACCTCGTGATAAAAAAAAAAAAAAAAATTCATAAAATCAGAACATCCAAAGCATCCATGCTATATAAAAGTAGCAAACCCTAAAATTATGTCCTTTACTTATATATTTTATTATCTCCCTAAGAAAAAGCCTAAACTTTTAAAAAATGCAATTGAGTTCTAATACTTCTTAAATTGATTTATTTAAGTCATTTCTGTTGATTACACTTTTTAAAAGTTTTAGGATTTAATTGTTTTTTGTAACAAATTTTAGGATTTGATTAAACTTTTTGAAAATTTTAGAACTTAATTGCATTTTTGTTGCAAGTTTAAGGATT
This sequence comes from Eucalyptus virginea, assembly GCA_014182375.1. Classification (NCBI taxonomy): domain Eukaryota; kingdom Viridiplantae; phylum Streptophyta; class Magnoliopsida; order Myrtales; family Myrtaceae; genus Eucalyptus; species Eucalyptus virginea. The sequence continues at coordinate 40,177,513 of CM024518.1, read as the reverse complement.
CCTAGTACACTTATCCCTATAGAATACTTTGGAGGCCTTTTTTGCTAAAACTTCAAAAATGAAAGTTGTTAAGAAGATTCTAAATTGCAAATGTGGAAAATTTCATAAAATTTGAATGTGATTTTGTCCGTCAATTTGATTAAATTCGGGTAAGGCCAGATTTGACCCCTAAAACTATTTCCAAATGAGCCGGGGTCTTAATTACATGTTTATTAGTATTTGGAGGGCTTTTTTTTTTTTTTTTTTTTTATGCAAAAACTGAAAACATTAAAGTTGAAGAGTGCATTTAGGGTTAGTTGTTCCGTAAAATTTGGCGTAAATTGAAGCTTGTTTGACATTTTTCCCACATTTTTCAAAATCGGGTCCAAATTGGGCCTAAATTCCAAGTGGACAGATTAAATTGATAAATTGTACCAATTGGGTCGTAATTGGGGAAAATATTCTTCATGAGAGTTAAAGTAAACTTCTCAAGCTTTCATTAACTATTATAATTTCTTAAGCAAAGTCCATTAGGTACACTCAATCAAATTAAATAATAATTATGTAGAATTAAGAGAAAAACAAAGAAGTGATTAAGACTTGATTCCCAAGGCTATTTAGCCTAATTGCATGCTAATTAACCTTACCCATAATTGATTTCTTTAATTTCAATTAGCGATTCATGAACTATTCGGCAGGTATACTAAAGAAATGGAATTAGACACCAATTAAGTACTAGTGGCTTAGCCTACCACTTTGTGAAATGCAAGTAGAGGTTAACTATCACTTTAACATTAATTAATCATTAGTTATATGAGGTGGGTGGGTGATTGAAACGCATGATCAATACTAAAATCTCGAATCGAACTTGAATCTTGATTGTTGATTGACTTGTGTAAACCTATTAATGCTTGATTTGAGTGATTGCATGATGGCATTGGTGGTTTGTAATAAAATTAGCATAGGTTCTAGCTAGAATAGTTAACAAATAAAAATCAAATAAAACTTAGTATCATTTTTTTAGTAAATTTTTAACTTAGTCTAGATTAGTATTATCACCTTCAATAAAATTGAGTAGAATTAGGGTCACCCTAGTCTAGCCCAATTTTAAGAATAATGATTAGTCTCTAATATCAAGCTTATGGGGGATCATTCCCAAGGCTTATAACAAAGCAATGTAATTTTTTTTGGCCCAATTTAGTATCGTGTCAAGCTTATGAGGGTTCATGCCTCGAGGCTTGCAACAAGGTGATGTAATATTCTTTGTATGACTACAATCAAATTTACATTCTACATTTTACATTGAGCTTTAATAACTTGAGTTTTTAATTACCACATTTTCAATAAATTGTTTGTTCTTTTCTTTTTAGATTGATTAAAATCACTCTTGTAACCATAATAGAACCTTAAGAACATTGCTTAAACATGTAACAACATTGAATACCTTTAGAATCATGATTGGTAAAAAGATGTTTAATTAGTTAATTAAATGATCTCACTAACTTATATGTACCGATAGGGCATGATAAGACAATTAGCGTAATCAAGTCAATAAAACAGTTAATTTCAAGTTGCATAAAAAATTAGATAAAACTTTCATGTCTTATTTGTTTTCTAGCCAACTCCAAAATGCTAGTGACGACTATAGGTTCCCTTAGGCTAAATCAAAATTTTAAATAAAATCCAACATCATGTAAGGTATTGGTTTTGGAAAGCGTGCACCTAATTGAGGCTTGTTAGCTTGCCTTTGGTAATAATTTTATATTTTCTTCCTCTTTTCCATCCATCAATAGAAACTCAATGAGGGTTACAACAATAAGTCCATAATCTTAGTATTTCTAGTTCGTGGATGGTGAAATGTCCTCCCACATTTCACTTGGCCTCTAACTAGCCTAGAATTTTTTTTTTTTTTCTATTTCTAGAAATGTTTCTTTTCTATTTCTTGGTTTTTATAAAAAACCAAAATAAATAAATAAAAACATGGCTAATTATAATGAATTGAGTCAATCACGTGTCATGGATTAGTAAGGTTTGAGGAAAACTACACTAAGTATTAGTACAATCTCATAAAGAAAATAATAGAAATTCTTGAGTTGGGGAATGTTACCATGCTATAGTTAGGTTATTGGTGAATCTAAATAAATAAAAACATGGCTAATCATAATCAATTTTAGTAAGGTTTAGGTAAATTTGTCACATATGTATCGATTTAGGATTTTTACTAACCCAAAAATTAATTTAGAGTAAATGTCACAAGTATACTAATTCGAGAATTTTCATTATTATAACCCTATATATAACTAGTCCATTCAAAAGTTTATTTGTAATCTATTATATCACTTCGTATGACAATTTTATTAACTATCCAAGTACTCGGATATTATCAACTTATCAAAATAAATTCCTAACAATATTTCCTCACATCTTTTTACATCTCAAATTGGTTAGACCGTAATATCTATAGCAAGGATGTTTTAATGTCAAAAAATGTATTCTCTGAACGTGCGACTATTTACAATGAATCCAGCCATGCGTGCTAATTTGTGATCTTTTTCAACACAAACAAAAATCACTTTTGACTTTCCCAATCACAATTTAGAATATCTTTCACAATTTATATATTGCAAAGAGTATGATATCAATATTTCAATATGTTGATGGAATTTATGTATTTCTCTATAAAAATATCATAACATCTAAAGTAATGGGCCCCAAAGGTTATTTATTATTTTATTATCTCCTTAAAAAAAAAAAAAGAAGAAGAAGCCTAAAACCCTTTTGTCTTCATGCTTTCCCTTCATTATCATCAACCCCTAATTCATACCATCATAGCCCTCCATTCCTTCTCACATTTTTTGCTGAGGATTTTAAGCTTGTGAGAGATGATTTTTCTATGTTTATTGTCACTTTTAATTACCTCAATCAACCCTTCATCACACAAGTCCAATCCTTCACTTCCCTCTCTTTCTTGCACTCCACTTCCCCTAAAAATCTACAAAGAGAGAGCAGATTTTCTAGTTCAATTAAGCCCAAACATTTGGCTAAGTTTGATCTCCTAGTTTAGGATACTACCCATGAGATCCTATTATCAAGCGTGGTAACAAGGCCATGTATATTTTTATCCTATAATGTATGAAATTTTACATTTCTTGCACTTTACATTCCATTTTCTTTATGTTTGATTAATACCTATTTTGCAAGCTACCATGCATAATCACTTAGTGGAATGTATCTAGGAGCTTAAAATTTAGCAAGATAAATTGAATTACATTTTTGATAAACAAAAAAATTTAGGTCAATGGTGACTCCAAAATAAAAGAACATAGCTAACCATAATGAATCAAAATGGCTAAGTGTCATGGATTGGTATAGTTTGGGGTAATCCGCAATGAGTATTATCATAATCTTGTAATAGGCTCTAACTTCTCTAACTTGGCAAGCCATCACCCTAACGGACGCTTTATCCCCCCATCTTGCGTGGTTAGGATTGCGACAATCTATGCTCATCATTTGCATTTCCTCTTTTTTTTCTTTCTTTGGTGATCAAGTAGGTCGAGTTTTACTTGACCAATTCATTCTCATTCAAGTCAACATTTTAGATTGGGGTAAATATTGGGTTTTCATTCGAGAGGTAGGTCGAGCTTTCCTTCATCGAGTTTTACGAAATGTCTATTTTGCATGTGACCCTAAACTAGGGGCCTCATGTGATAATGAACTATGATTGTCATACCAATTCATTCTCATTCAGGTCAACATTTTAGATTAGGGTAAATATTGGGCTTTCATTCGAGAGATAGGTTGAGCTTTCCTTCATCAAGTTTTACAAAATGTCTATTTTGCGTGTGACCCTAAACTAGGGGCATCATGTGATAATGAACTATGATTGTCATCCCAAATAGAAATGAAGTCATTAAATTAGGAAAAAGAAATTAAAAATAAAAATATATGATGCAAAGAAATTGTATCAATATATGTGGAAAGAAAAAAAAAAAAATTTGATATTCTTTATAAAAATTGTTGTAAGATAGATGTAACCAAATTTTGGTAATGAAATATGTGAGAGATAAAATATTTATGGGCTTATACGTTTGTTCATGAGCATAATATTTGCATATAAGTAATTAAGAAAATTTAGAATAGAGAAGAATGAGCGATATTCCTTAAAAGTAAGATATTCTCTTTACATTATATAATAATTCTATATTATTTTTTTAATGAACATAACAATACCGATGTTGAGGAACCTTTAGAGTTGGGCTAAACTTGTAATATTGATTCAAGAAATTGATCAAACAACCTCAAAGCATGTATAAAATATAATATCCGTTAAAAAGTTTACTTGTAATCTCTCATACCACTTAGGATACATTTATTTTGTGAAAAATAAATTATTTGAACTCAAACCCTTTTCCTAAAATTATTGCTTGTATTGCTACAAAAATGAACAAAACAAAGAATATTTTCATTGATTACAAGAAATGTTTAGACACTAATTGTTGTCGATGATAAAAATATTTTTATAGAAAATTATTTCAAGAGATATAAGTCATTATTTTTAGTTACATATTTTTTAAATTATTCATTTTTCACAAAATAAGCAAATTCTTGAATATGCGAGTTCTCTTAAACATCCCAAATATCTAGATATTTTCAACCCATTTAAATATCTAACAATATTTCCTCACATCTCATTAATATATGTAGGGATGATGTTTCAATAACAAAAGTTTATTCCGTAAATGTGCAACTATTTATCACAAACATAAAACTAAGCTTGCTAAATTTGCCATCCTTTTCAGCACAAGCGAAAATCACTTTCAACTTTTTTAGTCAAGGTTGTTAAAATATCACAAGGAGTACGATGTCAAAATATCAATATATTAATAAAATCCGCATACTTCGTAATAAAAATAAAACTAAAAGAAAAAAAAGGGTCAGAACATCCAAAGCATTCATCCTATAAAAAAAAAAAAAAAAAGTAGGGCCCCAAAGTTCTATTCTTATACCACTTCGTATAAGGATTCAAAAGTTAACTTGTAATCTATTATACCACTTCGTATGATGATTTTATCATTTTCCAAATACTCATATATTATCAACTTATCAAAATAAATACCTAACAATATTTCCTCACTTCTTTTTACATCTCAAATTGGTTTAGCCGTAATATCTATAGCAATGATGTTTTAATGTCAAAAAATGTATTCTCTAAATATGTGACTATTTACAATAAATCCGACCATGCTCTCTAATTTGTGATCTTTTTCAACACAAACAAAAATCACTTTTGACTTTTCCAATCACAATTTATAATATCTTTCACAATTTAAATATTGCAAAGAGTATGATATCAATATTTCAATATGTTGATGGAATTTATGTATTTCTCTATTAAAATTTCATAACATCTAAAGTAATGGGTCCCAAAGGTTGTTTCTTATTTATCATTTCATCATCTCCTTTAAAAAAAAAAAAAAGGAAAGAGCCTAAACCCTTTTGTCTTCATGCTTTCCTCTCATTATCAGCAATCCCTAACTCACACCATCATAGCCCTCCATTCCTTCTCACACATTTTGCTAAGGATTTTAAGCTTGTGAGAGCTGGTTTTTCTATGTTTATTGTCACTTTAAATTACCTCAATCAACCCTTTACCACTCAAGTCTAATCCTTCACTTCCCTCATCTTTCTTGCAAGCCACTTCCCCTAAAAATCTATTGAAGAGAGAGCAAATTTTATAGCTCAATTAAGCCCAAACACTCGGCCAAGTTTGATCTCCTAGTTTAAGATACTACCCACGAGATCCTATTCTCAAGCGTGGTAACAAGGCCATGTATATTCTTTATCCTATGATGTATGGAATTTTACATTTCTTGCATTTTACATTCCATTTTCCTTATTTACATACTCATCTCGATTTGGTGTGTTGTTTGTTCTATATGTTTGATTAATACCTGTTTTGCAAGTTACCATGCATGATCACTTAGTGGAATGTACCTAGGAGCTTAAAATTTAGCAAGACAACTTGAATAACGTTTTTGACAAACAAAGCAAATTTAGGTCAATGTCACTTTAAAATAAAAGAACATAGCTAACCATAATGAACCGAGTCAGCTAAGTGTCATGGATTGATAGAGTTTAGGAGAATCCGCACTGAGTATTTTCATAACCTCATACTAGGCTCTAACTTCTCTAACTTGGCAAGCTATCACCCTAACCGATGCTTTATCCCCCCATCTTGCGTGGCTAGGATTACGACACTCTATGCTCATCATTTGCATTTCCTCTTCTCATTTTTTTCCCCATTTTTTTCTTTCTTTGGTGATCAAGTAGGTCCGAGTTTTAGGGTGCGAATGGTAACGTTTAACTGTTCTTTTTTTTGTTCCGGGAAACGAAAAAAAAAAGTGTTTCTGTTAGGGAACAATTTTTGAACAAAAGAACGCGTTTGGTAACGTTTGTTCCGAATAAAAAATGAATAGAAACACGTTTGATAAATTTTATTCTTTTTTTATTTCTTTTAATTTTTTAAACATTTTTATTTTATTTTTTATTTTTTCCTTTCTTTTTTTTTTTTCTTTTTTCGGCCGGTCACCGGCCTCCGCGACCGGCCGACGGGGGGCCGGGCAGCCTCGCCCGGCCACGGCGAGGCTCGCCGCCCCCGTGAGGGCGAGCGTCGCCGTGGTTGGGCGAGGCCGAGCGTCGCCGGCCCCAGCGAGGCTCGGCCTCGCCGGATCTGGCGAGCCCGAGCTCGCCCAACCAAGGCGAGGCTCGGCCGAGCTCGCCCGGATCCGGCAAGGCTCGGCCTCACCCGCGCCGGCGACGCTCGGCCTCGCCGGGGCCGGCGACGCTCCGGCGAGGTCGCCGACCCTCGAGGGCGTCGCCGGCCCTCGGCGGCGGTCGCCGGCCATGGCCGAGGCCGGCGACCGGCGAAAGAAAAAAAGAAGAAAAAAGAAGAAGAAAAGAAGAAGAGAAGAAGAAGAGAGAGAAGAAAAACGTTTCTTCATTTTTGTTTTCTAAGAACAAGAAACAACAATTTGTTGTTTCTTTTTTTTGTTCTTATTTTGTTCGAACAAAAAAAAAACAAAAAAAGAACAGAAACGCAATCAAACGCGTTTCTGTTCTTTTTTGTTCCCTAACAAAATCCGTCACAGAAGTGTTCCGAAACGTTTCTAAGAAACGTTTCCATGCACGCCCTACTTGACCAATTCATTCTTATTCAGGTTGACATTTTAGATTAGGGTAAATATTGGGCATTCATTTGAGAAGTAAGTCGAGCTTTCCTCAATCGAGTTTTACAAAATACTTATTTTGCGTGCAACCCTAAACTGGGGCCTTATGTGATAATTAACTATGATTGTCACCTCATATATAAATGAAGTCAATAAATTAGTAAAGAGAAATTAATAATAAAAATATATGATGCAAAGAAATTGTATCAATATATGTGGAAAGAAAAAAATAAAATGACATTTATTATAAAAATCATTATAGGATAGATGTAACCAACTTTTAGTATTGAAATATGTGAGAGATAAAACATTTTTGGGCTTATACGTTTGTTCATGAGCATAATATTTGCATATAAGTAATTAAGAAAATTTAGAAAGGAGAATAACGAGTGATATTCCTTGAAAGTAAGATATTCTCTTTACATTATATAATAATATAGATTTATTTCTTAATGAACATAACAATACCGATGTCATGGAACCTTTAGAGTTGGGCTAAACTTGTAACATTGATTCAAGAAATTGATCCGACAACCTCAAATCATATATAAAATATAACATTCGTTAAAAAGTTTACTTGTAATCTCTCATAACACTTATGATACATTTATTTTGTGAAAATAAATGATTTGAATTCAAACCCTTCTCCTAAAATTATTGCTTGTATTGCTACACAAATGAACGAACGAAGAATATTTTCATCGATTACAAAAATATTTAGACACTAATCATTGTCAATGATAAAAATTCTTTTATTATAGAAAATTATTTCAAGATATACAAGTCATTACTTTTAGAAATATATTTTCTAAATTATTTATTTTTAGCATAACAAGCGGATCCTTTAATAATTTAGTTCTCTTAACCATCCCAAATACCTAGAAATCTTCAACGTATCTAAATATCTAACAATATTTCCTCACATCTCATTACATATATTACATATATGTAGGATGATGTTTCAATGACAAAAGTTTATTCTCCAAATGTGCGACTATTTATAACAAACATGAAACCAAGCTCGCTAAACTTGCCATCTTTTTCAGCACAAGCGAAAATCACTTTCAACTTTTCCAATCAAGGTTGTTAAAATATCACAAGTAGTACGATGTCAAAACATTACTATATCAATAAAATCCGCATACCTCCTAATAAAAACAAAACTAAAGGGAAAAAAAAAAAGAAAAAGGGCCAGAACATCCAATCCAAGGCATTCATCCCATGAGCAAAAAAGTAGTGGGTCCCAAAAGTTCTGTCATTTACTTATATAATTCCATTATCTTCCTAAGAAAAAGCCTAAACCCGCTCTATCCTCCCATGCTTTCTTCCCCACTCTTCCTCATTATCAGCGGCAGCCCCCCCTGTCCTGACTCCCACCTAACGTTTAACGCCCACCGAAGCCCCCTGACCGACCAAAAAAAAAAAAAAAACAAAAAACAAAAAAGAGAAAGAAAGAAAGAAATATGTGCACGGACAAGACAGCATCACCGAACGAACGATCCATCGACGGTCAAAGTTCGACCACAGCAAAGCCCGGGCGGGCGGGGCAGGGAAGAGCGGGCGAGAGGAAGAGAGAAGGAAAGAGAGAAAAGATGCCGTTTCCAAAACGCAAGGCGAGCCGAGCCGACGACCGAAAGCCGGCCCACGAACGGGAAGAAGATCCGACTTGTCGTCACGCGCTCCCCTCCCGGCGACTCTCTCTCTCTCTCTCTTCCTCCTCCTTTCCGGAATTGCCCCTCCCCACCATTACGCACGCGTCTCGTATTCGTCACCGGCAGCCACCCAAACACCGACGCTATTCCACCCCCCACCCCTCCCCCAAAAAAATCTCTCCCTTTTCCGCGATCGAGCGAAACCCTAGCTCCGCCGCCGCCGCCGCCGTTGCTGCTCCGGTGAACGACCGCCGACGCCGACGCCGACGCCGACGAGGACGCCGGCGAGGAGGAGGATGGGGGACCTGATCGAGTACGTGTCCCCGTCGCCCTCACAGGGCGGGGGCGGGGCGGGCACGGGCGGCCGCTGCCGGTGCGGGAGGACTGCTGGAGCGAGGACGCGACCGCGACGCTCATCGAGGCGTGGGGGCGGCGCTACGTGGACCTCAACCGCGGGAACCTCCGGCAGAAGGACTGGCAGGAGGTCGCCGACGCCGTCAACGCCCGCCACGGACACTCCAAGAAGACCCACCGCACCGACGTCCAGTGCAAGAACCGGATCGACACCGTCAAGAAGAAGTACAAGATCGAGAAGGCGAGGATCTCGTCCGGCGGCGGCGGCGGCGCGTCGCCGTGGGTGTTCTTCGACCGGCTCGACGCGCTGATCGGGTCCAGCTCGTCGTCGTCGTCGGCGGGGAAGAAGCCGTCGCCGTCGCCGTCGGTGTCCCCGCTGTCGCCGCCGGTGGCCCTGCCGCTGCCCTACAAGAAGACGCCGTCCGCGGTGGTGGCGGCCGTGGCGCTGCCGCAGAAGAGGCCGGCGGAGAGGGTGGACGAGGGATACTTCAGGAGGAACTACTCCGAGGTCGCAGCCGCTGCGGCCGCCGCGGGGGTCGACGACGAGGAGGAGGACGAGGAGGAGAGGGATGAGGATAGGGATAGCGAGGAGGACGAAGGAGAAGGGATGAGGAGACTGGCCAAGGCCATCGAGAGGTTCGGAGAGGTGTATCAGAGGGTGGAGGCTGAGAAGCTGAGGCAGATGGTGGACTTGGAGAAGCAGAGGATGCAGTTCGCCAAGGATTTGGAAGTGCAGAGGCTGAAGATGTTTATGGATACGCAGGTTCAGCTCGAGAGGATAAAGCACGCCAAGCGCTCGGGCTCTGATGGTGAGAAAATAAAAAATATAATCTTTGCGTGCGTGCGTGTGCTATTTAGATGTTTGCTGAGAGCTTATCCGTCAAATTAGTCTTGGTTTAGCCTCTTTATGTTTCTTATTGTTGTTTTTTCTTATGTTCATTTGCAGTATTAAGGTGACATCAATTGATGGGAAAAAGGAATATCGTCATTGTGGATCCCTTTACACAATGATTAATGGATTGTTTTCATTTTCATGGATTTCCAGTTTCTTCCTTGATTCTGGAGATTCAATAATTTTTTGGGCTTCGTGGGTAGATGTCCTCCTTAACTGTAAAAAGTTCATAAAGGGTTATGGCGCATTGTCACTGAGGTCATTATACTATATGGCATGTATGTGGAATGTGAGATGTTTTGTTCGTGGTCAAAGCTTCGTTCATTTAGTTGTCTAAATTTCTTGGAAAATAATTTTTATGGTCGGTTCTTTAATCTTTTTTGGTCACAGGATTTATTGGTGAAGAAAATTGATGCCATCCCTGATCTTTTATACAGATGCTAGGCACTGAACTTGGCAAATGCCTTTTGTTTGCATTAGATATCTTTAGTGGAGGGTTGGGGTGAGACTGGGGTGGTGTTTAATTTTAGAGGCATTTCATGTTATGCTTGACCTCTTGTTTTGTTAGAGCTGCAACTGAGGATCAGGGTTCTAGTTTGGAATTGTCTGTAAGGGAATGGAATCGGACAAGCAATGTTAGATGTCCATGTAGCCAAAAACATGGTCTTGCATTATGTCCTGAGTGATCGTGTTGGTATCTGTGGATCAGCAATTGTTTTTAACATGTACGGACTTAAAAGATGTCCATCAGACTACAGATATGACCTCTATCCCCTGTTTGTAGATGGCCGCCGTATGCAGTCTACACATTCCGAATTCCATCTCAGTTTCTGCTTTGTGGGAGGGGGGACTCTGGAGAATGGAGTGGGATTAGGTCTGATCTCCATTGTCACAACATTGTTGTTTAATGCTTTGTTTGAATTCTTGTGGTACATCGAAATTCTTTTTTTCAATGTTGGATTGTAATCTCAGTTTCTTCTCCTTTCCATGTGACACTACTGATTTCTTTACTGCTCTTTTTTATGTTCTACTTAATTGAATCCATGTGTTTCTTAGTGAAATGATCCTTAGCTACAGTAGGCTTGTGTCCTATATCAATTAACTTGTCTTATCATGGGGCCTGCTGTGGTTATTGAAATTAGCAGCAGTATTTTCAAAGAGTTAAGATGGAATATTCTTTTTCCGTCTTTTTTACTTTTGTGATGTGGGTTTTGTGGGTTTCAAGTATGTTTTGAAGGTTCTGTTATCTGCAATGTAATGAGAATGTCGGCTTTTATGTAAATAGTCTTAACGAAATTAAAACTTGACAGGTTTTTATTTGGTCAGTCCTATATGGCTATTTTTCTCTATTCTTTCAAGATTAAGCGCATACTCCCAAAAGATGTCATTCAAGAAATGTAAAATGACCAGTATAGAAGTGTTGTAAAACCAATCACATTATTATTATTTTTTTTTTTCCTTCTGTGAATCAAGTACCATGTTCCTTTATGACAGAGAGATATGAAGCCGAAAGAGCTCGACATTTCCTTTCAAGTTGTTGACTCTTTGATGGAATTAGGGGTCTATCCTGTTGTTGAACTGGCAATGAAACTGTTAGGTGTTTAGATCAAAATCAAGTTTGATCTTTGACATGCTTGGCCAATGCTTGTAGTAGTGGTAGAAGACAATATTTTGCGATATTATTTGTGCTACTTTTGAATAATGACTTCAGACAATGAATGGCTCATATTGAGATAATTTTCTATTTAGGAAGTCGACATAGAATGAGGAGATGTTAGCTATGAGAATTCTGCCATCTTTTGATGTAGAGTTTAGGAAACTCTGGAGGATGCGGTGGGCTCTTATATGAACTCTGGCTACCAACTGGTTTCACAGATTGTCAGTGGCATTAGCTGGCATATTTTGCATGCTTGGATGTTGTACAATGTTTAGTTTGCATGACGGAGCAACTACTCAAAGACTTTTTTGATATTAAAGAATGGAGAAATTTCCAAAGGTACTCCTAAATCTACATGTAATGGAGTGGTCAGCTCTAGGTTGATGCATGAAATTGCTTCAAGTGTAGTGACAGCTGGAGTCCTCAGCCAACAGTATCAGCAAATCCTCTTGCTGATATTTGCCTTACTCTCTGTTAGCTGATTAGTAAATAGTGGCAGGTAGCCTTTAATGATACACCTCAGCATTTGCTGAAACAGAAGAAGCAAAATCGATAAGGAGAAAAACCGAATGGGAAAGGGAAGAACCTGATAGAAGCGACAGCAGATAGAAAGCTGAAGCACTGAATCTGGGTTTTGCATGAAAGTCAATCGAGCATCTATTTGTCTTCATCTTCTTTCCATGTATGTTAGGCTTTATCTCATTTAGGGCTCTTTCAGCTTCAGTACTTAAAAGATAGATTTGTGCCGTTGTGGAACTTCCAATTCTTGTTACATGTCGACATCCATTATACCATTTGCACAGGGCTCGATGTAAAAGGTTGTTTCATTTTCTGAAGTTTGTGATGTTTCTTTTATTATATTCAGTTGAGGATTGCTTGTTCATAAAGTTTTACGATGATAAGTAAGGTTAGTTAACTCTAGTAGAGCAGAGGACTGAAAATCATCTTGTCCATTTGTTTCTTGCTTGTTGTTAAGTTCAACAAGCATTATGTCCTGCTAAATAATTGATGTGTAGGAAGTATGTAGCTCACCTAGACAAGAAATTCCTGTGATACTTTAGTGCGATGACCGTTACTGGCCTATGTAGTGCTTAAATGGTAGAGCTAACGTAGAAAGATGCTGAGTTGAGGTTTGAGTATTTTAATGGTTTTGCAACATGTTTTGCACTTCTGCTGATTAGTTTTGCAGATGCCGGTTTTTTATGACGGTTCTTTTTTTCCTTTGTGACAGATATTTATAGCTAGCCTTATGGAAGTGACGCCAATCTCACCACCCTGTCGCGTAGATCCCTGTGCGGTACTACTAAGTGCACATGGAAGTCCAGCTGCGTTGCAAAATTATAGGTGGAGAAGATTGTCGGAGTAATTTAAAGTTAATTTTGAAAACCTAATTATCGCATAGTTTTTCTTGTGCAATTTCTGCCTGCCCTACTAGTTGTACTACCGTAACAATGTGAGTCTGTTATTTTTCTTTTTTCGTCTTCTTTTGATTTTTCCCTTTCTTCTTTACTCATTTTTCTTGTTAGTGTCGTCTCTAGGAATCCCTGTTAATGAATGATTTAGGCGAGTTCGACTCTTTAATTAATTGTAGCTAGTGTTGTAGAAGGTACTGCTTCCGTCATCATTCGCTGTACGAGTCTGTCTTTGACCTACGCGAAATGGCACCGTGAAGCTAGCGGCTGCCCGGTCAGTTCTGTGTTTATCAGGCCCGTTATTCAGGTGAGTTTGGGTCGCCGAGACTCAGGACACTTCTCCTACATTGACATGGATTTTAGGATGCTCTTGCAAGTGAATTGGGAAAAATGGGATCCTGGCTCGGGATCAAACCTACCCCCACTCACTGTTGTCGCACCATGCTTGTTTCTGTCGATGGTACACGAGCTTGTGTGTCGGAGGCGCTTGCTTCTGTCGACGGTACACGAGCTTGTGTGTCAGACAGATGATTCTTCGATGTCATCTTCATGCTGATGCATGTAAAATTGAGAATCCAGCCATCAAAGCTACTCTGATTGAAGATTGATGTGTCCGCAAAATGCTGTGTTCTCCGACAACATGAAGTCGTCCTCAAGCCACAACAAGTGATTCTCTTGAAATCGAAATGCTACTAATTCGTTTTGACTGCCGCATTGGCTCTTATGATGAGTCCTTCGTCGCGAAAAACCGCAAATGGTGACATGATTATAGAGTACTTGCTCGTGACCGGGCTATATCTACCTATCCTGTCTTCCATGGGGTGCCTATATTAGAGGTCATGCCATCGAAAGTGTCTGAACTTTTCTTCAATGAGCAATTCAATACCTTGAAGGTTTTTCTTTTTTCTGATTAAGGGACTAGAATTTTCAAGCATGGTTTAGTGTTCAGACTTCAGTTAAGCACACGAAAGATTTGTTGATGTGGACACTAACACCGTTATGTAAATTGTTCGATATGTTGATGTTGGCATACCAACTGATAGATTGTTGTGTGCGGAGGAGAAAATAAGGAGAAACTCGTGGGGGTGAAAAGATTGGTTTTCTTCGACATGCATCCCAAGCAAGTTTAGTAGCTTTTTAAGGTCCATTTGTTTTGTAAAAAATGAATGAATATGACTCTTACAAAAAAAAAAAAAAAAAAAGAATGAATATGAGAATGTTTTTGTAATAAATGATCGCTTTTATCACTTATAAAAGTGAATGAATGGAAAATAATTTCATTGTTCACGAAAATATTTGTTGTCGATAATTAAACATGTTTCATTGAATAATTATTTTAAGATTTCAGAATCATCGTAGGAAAATTATCTTTTAAATTATTCATTTTTTGTGAAACAAACGGAACAGAAATTGAGTCATTTGCTTGAAGATAGGAGATCATAAGGACTATCTGGACCAGACTGAATTCATCGATTGGGTCCAATTCCCAATTTCTAAAAGTAGAGCCGGTGTTTGAGCTGGGTTCCAAGGAGGGAATTAGATTAATTATTATTTTTTTAATTTTTAAATGTCTCATGCACTCCTCATCTCCTCTTTTGATATTTCCCTTTCACCCCATGGCGCTCATGTCTACTCTCCTCTTTCAATCTTTCCTTTTTTGTGCATCTCCTTCACCTCTTATGGAGTTTGAGGCATTTTCTCCTTTGAACTCAACCGGTTCCACTAAATCAATCACTCGGGAACCAGACCAATGGTCCTCCGGTTCAGTCCCCAATTTCGAAAACTAGGAATTGGTCCCTCTAGTCTGGTTCTCAATCCTGGGGTGGGATTGGATCGAACCGAAAATTGATCACCCATAGTTAATTCCCAAGGTGGTTCTCTCTCAATAATCAACACATCGCGAGTACACTTATGATATCGACAAACTTTTGGGGTCAATTTAGGCTTTATCTTATTTGAAATTGTGATTTTAGACCATTAACCATTTTTATTTATGCTATCCAACTCATTTTTTTTGCAAAGAAGTCCTTTGGTGTCCAAACAATGACATACCATATTTTTTTTCTCTGTGGGCTCTTAGCATGCTTGTGGTTGCTATAATAGCTCAATAAAGTATGAAAAAGTTATTTTGTGGGAAAACTACCAAAACAATCCTCAACTTATTTTATATGTACTATTTTAGTTATAAACCTTTCAATTTGATCAATTTAATTCTAAACATTTGCCAATATAATCTTTGTGATCAATTTTGATCGGAGATTGCTGACTTGAACATCACCTATCCTACATGTACATGGTACAGTCAACTTAACGTGGACAATTTTTAAAATTTTTATGAATTATTTTTCTTTCTTTTTTTCTTTTTTTCACTATAGACAACAAGAGTTACTAAGAGTTGTCAACCACTAGGTAAGGGCCACAGAGCCCTTAATAGCCATTGGCGAGGGTCACTGCCTCCCTTGCAGTCGCCTCCCTTGTAGTCAACAAGGTTGGCCTTGTTTAGATTTAGGCAAGGCGACTTGAGTGAGGCCAGCCTCATTAGCCATAGATAGGCTACTTTAGCTTGTGCCTAGTGACTAGACCAAACTTACCACTAAGAAAAAAATGAAAAGAAAAGAAGAAAAAGAAAATTATAAATAATTAATTTAGAAAATTTGAAAAAAATTCTTAATGTCAATTTTGCTCGTGCTTCATAGGACAGTTAGCGGTCGCCTTAGTAATCTCTTTCTACATTTGATCGGAAAAGACCACATTGGTATATCGTCAAAAGGACTAAATTAGAGAAAATTATCCAAAAAGTCCTAAACATATTGTGGTTTTGTCAATTCAATTTTATACCTTTTTCACATTTTTTCAATTGAATTTATTTGATTAATTTTGATAAGAAATTGCTAACGTGAACGCCGATTATTCTATAATGCACAATCCATACTCACGTTGATAATTTTTTATAATATTTTGAACTTTGTATTATTTTTTGAATTTTGATTTCCCTTTTTCCTTTTTTTTTTTTTTTGGGTCGACAACCATCATTGATTGCAGGCTAGGGCCTTTGTGGCCCTATCGATCGCAAGTGATGTGGCCCTCATGATGAGGGCCTTTGTGCCTTGGCCTAAGAAGGCCCTCACCCAAGGCCATCATGGTCTCGCCAACCTTTGGCAACGTGGGGTCGTGGGCAAAGTCACGAAGGCCCTCTCCAGATTTAGGCAAGAGCCTTTGCGACCTTGCTGGTCGAGAGCAAGGCAACTCCTTGCCAAGTCTAGGCAAGACCTTTGCGGTGACCCTCGTCGACACATAAAAGAACATAAATTTTTTATTAAAAAAAGGAAAAGACCACAAAAAACCCCAAACTTTGCCTAAAGTGACAGATTTACTCCAAACTTTTTTTTTTTGTGACGAAAACCCCCAAACTTTGTAAAATGTGACACATTTACCCCATTAAGGGCATTTTCGTCTTATTCTTTCTATTTTTTCTTTTATTTCTTTTATTTTTTATTTTTTTCTTCTTCTCTCCGCCGCCCCGGTGGAGGGAAGCCGCGCCGGCGAGGGCCTCCCGGCGAGGGTCGCCCTCGCTGGGCCGACGCCGGCAAGGGCCTCCCTGGCGAGGGTCACCCTCACCTGGGCCGACGCCGGCGAGGGGTGCCCTCGCCCGACGCAGCGAGGGCGGCCTTCGTCGGCGTTGGGCAAGGGTCTCCCTAGCGAGGTCACCCTCGCCCGGCCGACGCCGATGAGGGGTGACCTCGCCCGACGCAGCGAGGGCGGCCCTCGTCGCCGTCGGGCGAGGGCCTCCCTAGCGAGGGTCGCCCTCGCCCGGGCCGACGTCGGCGAGGGGTGCCTCGCTCGACGCAGCCCTCATCGGCGTCGGGCGAGGGCCTCCGGCGAGGGTCGCCCTCACCAGGGCCGACGCCGGCGAGGGGTGCCCTCGCTCGACGCAGCCCTCATCGGCGTCGGGCGAGGGCCTCCTCGCCGATCTGGCGAGGGTCCGCGAGGCACCCTGCCGGCCGGCGTCCGCGAGGGCCGCCCTCGCCCGACGCAGTAAAGGGCGGCCCTCGTCGACGTCGGGCGAGGGCCTCCCTCGCCAGACCCTCGCCCGAGATCCGGCGAGGGAGGCCCTCGCCCGACGCAAGCGGGGGCGGCCCTCGTCGCCGTCGGGTGAGGGCCTCCCTCGCTGCACCTCGCTGCATCCGGCGAGGGCGCCCGACGCCGACGAGGGCCGACCTCGCCCGACGCCGGCGGGGCGGCCTTCGCCGGCCGCCTCCCTCCTCCGGACGCCGGCGAGGGTAGCCCTCGCCCGATGCCGGCGAGGGCGGCCCTCGCCGGGACGCCGCCTCCCTCCGCAGCGCGTCAGCAGAGGGAAGAAAGAAGAAAAGAAAAAAAGAAAAAAATTTTTAAAAGTAAAAAGACAAAAATGTCCCTATGATTTAGGGTAAATATGTCACAAAAATGAAAGTTCAGGGTTTTTGTGTCACAAATGAAAGTTCGAGGTAAATGTGTCACGGTCGAAACTTCGGGGTTTTTCATGTCACGAAAAAGTTTATGGTAAATTTGTCACTTTTGGCAAAGTTTAGGGTTTTTGGTGGTTTTTTCCAAAAAAAAAAAATTATTACAAATTATACATGTCGGCGTCGATCGTGCCACATAGGACGGCCAGCTTCCACGTCCATGATTTCCATCCAAAATTGGCCATACGAACTTAATTGGTAAAGTGTGAAAATGTTTATTACTCAATTAGTAAAATTGAAGGGTTTAGAATTGAATTGATGAAAATGCAATAAGTTTAAGGTTTCGTTCGTTTTTGCGGAAAATAATTTCCAGGAAAATTTTTTCCGAATTTTCCGACATTTGTTTCATGGAAAATGAATTCATTGGGAAAATATTTTTCGTTAGAGGAAAAAAAGTCTTATAAATTAAGGGAAAATGTTTTCCACTTTTCAAAAGTGAAAAATATTTTCCTCACTTGATCTCTCTTATCTCACACCTCTACAAATCCTCACTTCCTTATCCCCTTTCTTTTCTTCTTTTCTTTTTGTTCGAATTATTTTTTAATTTTCTTTTTCTTTTTTGATTTGAATTATTTTTAATTTCCTCTTTCTTTTCTATTTCTTTTCTTTTTTTTTCTTTTTTTTCTTTTTTTTTTTTCTTTATTTCCCATCTTCTTCTTTCTTGGCTAGTCTTCGGTCATTACTAGGCGAACCTCGAGCTCGTCGATTTCAAGCTTACGCTTTGCACTCTTGCTTATCATTTTCTTTATTTATTCTACCCTGCAGTTGTACATTACTTAAGTAAAGGGCTCTACATGCTTTACTTTTTTTTTTCTTTTATTTATTAGAACACAAAAGACGAAGGGGGAGAACATGCCACTTAATTGGAAGATTCTCATGAGGGTTGTACATGCTTTGCTTCTTTTCTCTTTTGTTTCTTTTTAAAATCCACACGAACATTTTTAGAGTAGATGAGTGTTTTGCGACAATGAAGGAATAAAAATATGAAGTAAGTTTGTCTGAATTTAAAGACAAGTTCATATTTGATGAATCTATAAGTCGGTAAGTAATGCATGTCTAAGTGGTGAAGTCTTAAAAAATATTTTCCTTATTGAACACTGAAAAATATTTTCTAAAACATTTTCAAGTTTTAAATTTAACACTAGAAAATATAGTTATTTTCCTAGAAAATGACTTCTGGGAAAATATTTTCTGAAATGACCAATTTTCTACAGAACAAACAAACCCTAAAAGTCTTTTGGGTAATTTTCCCGACTAAATTCAATGAATTGAAAAGTTTAAATTAAATTGACACAAGCGTAATAGACTTAATACCTTTTAGTAATTTCCCCTTATTTTGTAGTGGGGATTTGACTTTGTCTAGGGGTACATTTTCTATTTAATTGGTCATAGAGTTTATGTGACTAGGAGTGATCAATTCTAGGGCGAGCAATTCTCACCATGAAACGAGGAACTGTCCACTATTAACTGGTTTTACAAAATGAAAACGGACAATCCAATTTTCGAGTCGATCCATGCAATCGGCTGTGTGACAGTGAAGGCCATATAGAAACGTCAAACCAGATAAATCACCTCGACCATCTCGATACCGTGATGAAGTTTTTGGGTCCGTTCACTGACACTTTGAAGACCAATGTGTATTTCCAGTACTTTTCGGTCCGCAGGTGCTTGAAACACCTCAAAAAATGCCTTATATATTTTTTTGGTACTTTTCCATTTACATACTTTTCATGCCTACGCTAATGGCAACTAATTTTAAATCTAAGATCATAATAAAGAATACGATAAACCACAAATAGACCATGGTTACACTAATCAAAGCATTATAACTTTTCAAACATGCGATTCCAACACCATTACTTACACTAAGGTAAATGGAGCACTTCGGGATTTCCTATAACCATTATCAAAGCTAAATGAGAGCTCGAGGCCCGCTCGAACGAGCTCAGATGGCTCCGACTGACCTATAACAGTAAAAATGATGTCCCGATACCTTTCGAGATCTTAGAATGGGCCATAACGGGACACGGAGGTGCTGGACAACAAGCTGTCGATGCTCTTTTTTGATCAAATAGATACGAACGGCAACGAAAATATTCCGATGGGCTCCTATGGTTTGATACAGCGAAATCCTACACTACAAAGACTTGAATGATTGACATGCACCAACGTATTTGCACGTTAAAAACCAAGATAAATAACGGACAAAACTAGTTACTCCGTAATCAGCTCAAGAGCATACTAGACGTGCAAGAGTAGAACCAACCAAAACATGAAAATAGCAAAATGTGGAAGTGCCATAGCCAGCTCAGCGAACCTAGAGATCAAGACATTGGGCTTGCGGCGCCTACTAAAGTGAGACAAGCCATTGTGGCTCGACTTTTAATTCCAGTTTTAGCAAGGCATCTTTAGTAAGTCAAACATTAGCAAAAAGAAAAAAGTGTTCCCTACCTTGAGTAAGACTCAAACGAGAAGGCAAAGGAATCGAGATGGCCTGCTGTTATTATGGGGAGAGAGATTAGAATGACCAAAGGAGGTGTTCAAACTCTTGCTCATAGCTCCTCTCTTGCTCTACTAGATTTACCAATTTTTATGCCCAATTTCCTCTTATTTTTGCTTTTATATACCACCTCAAAGCTCTAGAGGATTTTGAGAAGAGAATGGCCAACCACTCTCAAGAACCCACCCTTGAAATTCATGGCCACAAGCCTTCCCCCTTATTTCTTCTTAGTTTGCCCCAGTTTTTGCAGCCGGTTTGCTCTCACTTTTATTCTTTCATGTTCATTTTGAAGCTCGAGAGTTTTTACTGAAAAGAATGACCAAGAAGAGCCCCTAACTCACGCCGCCCACAGCCTTCCATTCTACTCACACTTTATCTCCAGGATTTTCGGCTTGTGAGAGCTAATTTTCTTCTCACAATTGTCACTTCAAATTATCTTAATCAAACCTTCATCACTGAGTCTAATCCCTCACTTCCCTCTCCTTTCTAACAGGTCAATTCCCTTAAAAATCTGCTGAAGAGAGAGAGCTCCCTAAACTTTTTTATCAAATTAAAAATCCTTAACTTTAGGTTTAGTCCTAATTCTACTCTAAACTTTTTTTTTTCTCTCATAAAAATAACTGCTTCCTTCTTGGTTTTAGATGCTGGAACAACATAGAAATTGATACCAAATCTAAAGTTGGGAATTTTTTATAAGATAAAAAAATTAAGGTAAAATTGAAACCGGATCTACTTGTAGTGAGTGTTTGAAAAAAAGTCACTAATGTCATGTCCCTAATTAGTTGGCTTTTGCGAGATCTTAGGATCGCCACGACGATTTCGATGGTTATCAATTATTTGAAATTCGGGTCGCCGTACATGGACGATGAGATGCGACGCATCCGACGGCGAGGGAGGGATCGGGAGGGTGCCATCGTTGGGTCCGCAATTCGAGGAAAGGATCACGCGGGATCCGCCGGCCAAGGGCCGTCGTCCATGGAAAGGAAGCCGAAAGCAGGCTGAGAAGGTGGGGCCCATCTACATGGAGCAGGCCGGAGGAGATGGTAAATTAACGAGGAAAATTACCACCTTCTTCTAGCAGAGAAATTAGAAACCATCGAACCACTTGATTGTCGGTCCAGCATAGTATCATTGATTTGGTGGGTTTCGCATATGGCATTTTACAAAAATCAATGACTATGAAGTTGATGGATTCGAGTTTGGGCAGTAGTTTCCCCGATCATGATTCTTTCGATTTTTCAATGACTTAGAATGCCTTGTGCTTTAAGATACATAAAATTTTATCCTTATGGTGTTGTATTTCCCTGCAAATGTGAATATAAGAGTTACTCCACTCCTTAGCAATGCTTGGACTCAAATAGGCTTAATAGTGCCAAGGGTGAATATGAGATCATTTATAGCGAGAAGCGGGAAGTGAAGGTTTTGAATCTCAACTCTTGACAACTTGCTCCACGGAGTGAAGCATGAGACTTGGTGTTGATTCAATCCCACCTTTGGGTGTCGGGTTTGAATTATCCTTGCATACTCACTTCTTACTAACCTAGGTGAGTGGTGGCAACCCTTTTGCACTCCGGCGGAGAGTTTACCTACTGTAACTATACCCATCGTTGGACAAAAAATGACATTATTTACTAGGTGTGTTCTCTTGATACCCTCGAGAATTGTTTGATTTTATTCTTTAGTCTAGTCTTGCTGCATGGCTTTGCCTTTTAATTTTGTGGAGTTGCTTACTGGCAAGAAGAGCATCGTTCTTTGTGTTAGTCGCTCTTTATTTGGAATGTTGTTTGGTTAATAGGAAGGCAAAATTTCAAACAGTCCTTGAAGGTGGCTGTTTTCTCCAAAAATATTCATAAAGTAGATTTTATCTCAAATAAGTCCTTGAAAATGATTAGTTTAATCTCAAATCATGCATAGCTCATTGGCCGGCGAAATCCTTCGCTAGTCGACGAGCAAATGCAACTTTTTGCGGCAATGGCAGGAGCATTTTTTCATATGTTTCTTTATTCTTCTCCTTTTATTTTCTTATATGTCTTTTTTCTTCTTCTTTCTCTTTTCTTCATTTTCGATCTTCTACTCCAATCTACGCTTGATTGGAGCCCACGGGATGAGAAAACTCCCACTCAGGGTGCGTTTGGGAAGACTTTTGGGGACTCAGGATGCATTTGGAAAGACTTTTGGAGAAAGTTTTTAGGAAAATGCAAAGACCTTTGAGTTAATGGTGTTTTCCAAAATGCAAACGTGTTTGGTAAATTGTAATTTGAAAGCCCTTTGTGAAGTATCTTTGAGTAAAATGGTGTTTGGGAGGAGAAATGACTTTTGTGATAAAAAAAATTATCAAAAGAAAAATTAAAAATTTGATCGGCAAGGGCGGTGGTCGCCGGCGACCTCCGCGACCTCTCGCGACCTCGGATCTGGGCGGTGAGGTCACGCGACACCGTCGCGACCTCCGTGACCTCGAATGGGCGGCAAGGTCGTGCGCGTCGCGCGACGCCGCCTCGACCTCCGGCAACCCTAGATTTGGGGCAGCAAGGTCGTGCGCGTTGTGTGACGTCACCTTGACCTTCAGCGACCTAGATCCGGGGCGTCGAGGTCGTGGGAGGACCTCGCTGCCCGGATTTGGGTCGTGGCCGGGTCGCACAACGCCGTCGCAACCCAGATCCGGGGGCGGCGAGGTCGCGCGACCCAGATCCGGTTGTCGCTCGAGCCTCAGGCACTAGATCTGGTCGCGACCAGACTTGCGACCAAATGGGTCGCGCGGCCCTAGCGAGCTCCGTGCGGAGGTCGCGATGCAGCAAGCGACGGTCGCCGGCAACGCCGCGACTCGCGGAGGTCGCCTGACTCTTCGACGACGATCGTCTAGGTTGTTGCGACCATGCCGGCATCCCTCTAGCAGTCGCCGGCCTAGAGAAAGGGGAAAAGAAAAAATTCGTAAGGACAATTTCGGGAAAAAAAAAGAACGAACAGTGTCGCGTGGGCATGCCGAGAAAGTTGAAAGCCTTCACAAGGCTGGCATTCTCCAAATGGGGGTTAAAAGTTTTTTGCCAAACACTCCTATACTTGGCCCAAGGACTTTAGGTGTCCAAAGCCCTTTCCAAAGTAGTTTCCAAACGCAGCCTCACTGTCGCTAGCCTTCTCCATTGTGCATCAATCCATCAGCAACGATCTCATCCGGCGGCTACGGTAACTCCTCATCCATTTGAGTCGTCTACTACGCCTTCGTCCCATTTTCTCTTCGTGCAGAGTTCGTGAGCTAGTTCTGTGGAAGTTGCGACTTCCCGCTATTCACTTCGACATAGGTCGTTAGCCTTGCACGGCCATAAATCCGTGGTTGCGTGGGGCTGGCCATATTGTTAGGGCTCAAAATTAGTTTAGTTGATTCGATTATTTTTGAAGCAACAGAGACTCACAGCCCTATTCACTTTGATGGAGGTTGTGCACCTTGCATGACCTCACATCTGTGGTCACGCGATGCCGGTAACCTCCATAACTGCGGGGTGGGGCTAGGCTCCACTATTGATGGTGGCGGTTCGCCATTGACCCACCATCGCCATTGGGAAACTTGATTTACACTAAGAAGATTTAGGACAAAATTACCCCTGCAATTGCAATGGAAAAGTGGTATGATTGCTTTGAGGGATATATAACTTTTCAATCGATCATTTAAGTGCTTTAACTTTTTTAAAACATTCACTACAAGTGCCACACTATGTAGGATTTTCAGCACTTGGATGAACGTTTGCAAAAAGTTATTGCACTCAAGTAATCAGTTGAAAATTATGGTAATCAGGTAAACCTTTTTAGAAGTAATTGGCACTCAAGTGATCAAAAAAAGTTGTAGTACTCAAGTGAACTTTGTATGAAAATTACGATACTTGTGGTGCGCTTATTCTGAATCGAATGATAATGTGAGCTTAATGATGATGAACAAATAGTGATGGATTAGTGGTGCTCTAAAACAA
This sequence comes from Eucalyptus virginea, assembly GCA_014182375.1. Taxonomy (NCBI): domain Eukaryota; kingdom Viridiplantae; phylum Streptophyta; class Magnoliopsida; order Myrtales; family Myrtaceae; genus Eucalyptus; species Eucalyptus virginea. The sequence goes on along the minus strand of CM024518.1, from coordinate 40,153,380 downwards.
GTGAACAACGAAAGTCGTTGAACTTGTTAAATTATGCCTTGGAGCTTGTTTGAGCCCATATGAGACGCTGGAGTAACCCAACATGATCAAAGACGAGATAAATCATGAAAGCTAGGTCATTGTATCGTGTAGTTTTGAACATCGCGATTGCCGTGTAGGTAGGCATTCTTAGCAACTAATTGACTAATTTTCCAATTCTGAATTGTAGCAATGGATAGGACAACGTGAATGGCGGCTTATTTGACTTACCGGACTAAAGGTTTGAAGGAAACCAATGCCCTCATCTTGATGGAATCCTTCTGCAACAATTTGAACTTTTAGTTGATCGAGTGAATCATCTACATGTAGCTTTGCTTTGTACAACCATTTACATCCCACCACATTCATCGAAGGGACAATGGGTTCCCATGCTTTGTTAATTGCGAGGGCTTCCAACTTCTCAAACACGATGGCTGTCTAACCAGGGTGTTTTAAGGCAAATGGAATGTGCATGGCTCGAGAGGAATAGGCGAATTGCTAGGTTGGCATACTTTGGATTTGGCTTTGAGATTCTACTCTTTGAACGAGTAATCATTAGACACACCAAGGATCTGGGAGCGTAAGGTTGAGGTTGAACTAAAGTTCACTCTTTGCTAGTTGTGGCACATGATTAGAGAGAGTAATAGATGAAGCATTTGAATTTGGTTCTATCTTAGCAAACAAATATGCATGCTTGTGACATGGCCCAAGGATGAGCATGATCCAAGACCGTCCAAAATGATGGGGTCGTGTCCCATACAAGGGCCAGCTCGCGAGCTATCCATGAACGACCCACGAGCAACCCATGATCAATGTAAGAGTCAGCCCATGTACAATGTGAGGACAAGCCCATGACCGTTTGGCTTTCTTGTGTCAAGCAACCCTTTGGCTTTCCCATCGACTGATCCTGTAGACCCATGGCAAGCGTCCCTTGGACTTCCCCATGTCCTAGGGCTTCTTTAGCTCTCCTTGTAGCCTTATTATGATTGTATATATTTGAATACCACCGTTAGATCAGAGAGGGATCAACAGCTGAGATCAATATCGTCCATGTATAAATAAGGAACCCTCCCCCTTCAGTTGTACACACTAGTTCACGAACAACATTCGAGCTTCACTCCCATAATTTGTCCTTGTGAACTGAGTGCATGAAAGAATGACTTTGGATTGAAGCTTAAGGTTGCATGGGTGTGTGATCGTTTGGATTTGACCAACCCGTGACACTTGCGTGCAGAGTCAAGATTTGTTGGTGAACAACCATTATGAACAATTTCTACACGAGATTGGAGCATATTCTAATGATCACCGGTGGCTTTTGTTTGTGATGAAGTTAAAGCTAAAATCCATTGCATTAGCTCCCTCTTAGTCGCAATAACTTGAGAAGATGAGGTAAAAGGAAAATAATGCTCATTAAAAATATATCAAGGTATATACTAGTAGATTGATGAAGACAAAGATGTCCTCACTATATCCCAAATATACACACAACAAAGATGAATTGTCAAATTTGTTCATCTTATAGTTGAGTAAACAACAATGAGAGCCAAACACTTAGAGTAATGAATAGTCTTGAATAAGACCGATTATGGGCCTCAGTAGCCTAGAGCAATGGATGGAAGCCGATTTGATAAATCACTTGTCATTGTAAACACCGTCACCATATAGTTGAGTGACATAGAGGCCTCAAATAACCTAGCAAGCCCGAGTTCAACAATGCATCAATGTTTCCTCTCACTGATGTCGTTTTACTTTGGTGTACCTGGACAAGAGAGTTGCTATTGTATATTGCATTTACGAAGATGTGCAAGAAAATTACTGCTTGTGAATTCACTTACTATGTCCAATTAAAATTTGTTAATTTTCTAGAGATGCAATTTTCAACTAAAAAAATCTGACTTCGCTTCAATAAATACAACCAATATCTACAGAAGAAATCATCAGTGAGCACACCATAAACTTGAGATTTTCACTTAGCAGAGCCTGGGCTCGGTCCCTAATTTCTGGATATCCTAGTCGGCGATGCCACGCGAGTTCTTCTACAACCTCGTTTCTTAGAAGAGAGATTGATGCGTGTACCTTCAGCGGGGATGGCTGAGTGAAGACATAATGTGGGAAGAGGGATGCGAGGCTTTCGAATATGTTGAACAACGTAACTTTGGTATGCATGTCACCGTGCTTGGGACCATCAGTGATTTTCCTGCTTATAGTGATCAATCCGGATGGTGCTCGAACGATTACTAAGAGTGCAATCGGAACATCACCTCTTCGAGATAAGGTGGTAACATCAACGTTTCTTAAAAGCAAATCAGGCATGGTTGAGAAGTCAGAAATTTAACGACAAGCCTCGGGAAGAATCAATAGAAGAAATTTTGAAAGAACTAGTGCAAGAGGATGTACGTCTGTCAAACGGGCGGGTCATGTCGGATTTGGGTCGAATTTGATTTGACTCATATTAACCTATTTAACCCATTTTGACCAATTTATATACAATGCAAATTTAGCGATTCATATACAATATGTATCCAACTCATATCCGACTCCACCCGAGATCCATATTTAGTAAATTTCAACTTTGAAGAGAGTGGTTCTTTTACCAAAAAATGAAAAAAAGAAGATAAAATTTCAAATAAGGATTTGAAACACCTTCATTTTTTCAAATAAGAGCCCAAAGTGTCCTTAATTTCTCAAAGAATGGCTTGAAGTGGACATTGTTTCAAATAAGGGCTTGAAGTGACCATATCAATCTCAAATGAGAGCCTGAATCCACCAGCCATGAAGGTAGTTTCGTCTTTTTAAATTTCAACTTTGAAGAGAGTGGCTCTTTTACCAAAAAGAGAGAGAGAGAGAGAGAGAGAGAGAGAGAGAGAGAAAGTTTCAAATAATGATCTCGAAACGTCTTGATTTTCTCAAATAAGAGTCTAAAATAGACATTATTTTAAATAAGGGTCAAAAGTGTCCTCAATTTCATCTTTTTAAATTTTTTTCTTTTTTCTTCATTTCTTCTATTTTTTTTTTCATAAAACACAAACTAAATAAAACTAAATTTAAAAATATATATTAAAAAAGGAAAACCCAAGCAAGAGGGCTCCCTCACCTCACCCCTATTTGGGCAAGGGTCGTTGGCCCTCACGCGACCTAGTGGCTCTTCCCCAAGGGCCTCGACCTCACCGCCTAGGTCTGGGGGCACTAGGCGAGGGCCTCGGTGACCCTCACCCAAATGAAGGCTAGGGCGCGACGCTTGCCTAGATCTAGGAGAGGGTCATCGCCCTCCCTCGTTGGCCCTTGCCTTTGGTTGTGAGGGCTGCAAGCCCTCGTCCAAGCATCGATGACCCCGCCACCATCATCGCCACCCCACTAGAGAGGGGACGGTCGCCAACCCTTCTGCTTATGTGTTCCCCTTCCCTTATTTAAAAATTTTTCTTTTTTAAGTTTTAACATAATTAAATTAAATTTAAATTATGTTTGGACAAAAATACCATTGATCGGTCATAATTTTTCGCCGACTAGGGAGTAGATGAGGCTAAGCCCTTATTTAAGACAGTTATAATCATTTTAAGTCCTTATTTGAAACAAAGTTCATTTCTAGGTCTTTTTTATTTGAAAAACGAATGAAGATAGGTTCAAGGCTGTGCTTTATTTTCTGAAATTTTCCCATAAAAGAATGGGCAGCTTCATGGGCCAACTCCATATTTAATTTGGGTTGAAAGTAGGTTACTAAGTGACCCACTACACCCATCTTTTTTGGGCTTTATTTTTCGAAACTCATTTATGAGTTATGACCAATATTATTGAGTTTAAGGTAATCATATAAGACCTTAAATAAATGTGGGTTATCATATAAATTGCTCCAATCTCGAACCATAAGTTTCATCGACAACTATACTTACAAATCGCTCCATAATCACTTCGCTTTAGTAAAATTACACCGGATTCGAGGTGCTGCAGGTTTAAGACAGGAGAATCTTGTTATTAGACCCATCGCGATCTCGGGTGAAATGTATAGAACTCCAATTTAGAAGCAAGAGTTTGACCAAAAAAAAAATTTAGAAGCAAGAGTTCACTGGGCACCATTAAATTTTCCGGGTAAAGATAACACATCACGTGATGAAATGCAATGCAATGCAAAGCTTACGTGCGGCTTACCAAGTTAGTGGGCGAACCGATGAAGCCGCAGCAAGCGCCCAGCGCTCCCTTTGCCTTGCGCCTCATCGGCTGGACGACCGCAGCCTGAAAAAGGCATGAACACAGATTTACCTAACTCAAGATCTGGTGCAGAAGTGAAGTAACAAAGGCAATGCACAAGCAGCAAATCCATCAGCATGCGAACCCAATGATGGTTTCTCGAGGGCTGGCTTCCTACCAGGCTTCGCACAGGAGCGGCTGAAGCAGCGGGTCTGAGGCCATTGAACTAAGGGAGAGATGTCATCACTGTTGTCGCCATGGTCGTTCTAGAACTGAGAGAGAGAGAGAGAGAGAGAGAGAGATAGATAGCTACAGATTTGAATACACCTGAATGAAATTTTTTTGAATCACGTGCCGCCTTTGGCCATTAAAATGTGCTTCAATCTCAACTAAGCGATCATTGCTTGCTTTATCTCCCTTAGTAACAACAACACAAAAAATAATCAAAGAAATTTGTCATATAAGTCCTCTAAAGCTATGAAAGATATTGAACCATTTTCAACAAGTTGGAACCACTCTGGGAGACGAACACAGCAAAAATAATTCTGTTATAAAATAGATAGTAAGTACCCAAGTAGAAGAATTCAATTCGAGTTTAGTTAGTAATCCTAGTGAATTCCACTTCCAACTACAGCTCTATAAATGAGCAGAGATACATTGATCTTTGCTCGCATTAATATAGAAGAATATGCTCAATTTAAGTCAAAGTGCTATAATAATTGGTTTGGACAGACTGAGATGTCTTGGCATCTAGTGTAAAGGATTCTGAATCAAACCTAGCTAGCAGAATATGCTCAATTTAAGCCTAAAGGATACCTAAGAATATCTTCCTGCTAATTTGTAGTTACTAAAGAGAAGATGATTTTGGCCAATGAGGCAAAACCTCAGGTCACCATTCAGATGTAAAACAGGGTCTTGCATCAGGCCGGCAAAAGAGCCATAGAAGTATAATATGACATTTAGGGTTTTGTCAACCCTTTGAATACACTGAAGAAGTTAAACATGGCCCAATCAATCTGTTGCAAAGTTTCTGCGACATTGATGAGGCTCAAACTGAATATTGAATAAAAAATGAGCTGTTGGTCCTGTCTGCAAAATCAGCTGCTTTATTGTTTGACTAAGGCTCCCAATCAAAGGTGTACCCTGCAAAGAAGGATGCAAAAGAAAATCACTCCACCTGTTGTCACATCTTCGAAGTTGCGGAAAATCCTTAACAAAAGTAGAAGGAGAAAGAGGTGCGTATAGCACAAGAATTGGGGTAAGAACCGCGCAAGTATCTTCTCTCTCTCTCTCTCTCTCTCTCTCTCTCGTCCGCTTCCCCCTGCTTTGCTGTGGTCGCGACCGGATTGAACTTTGACCGCCGATCGATCGTTCGTTGTTGTTGGGGGTCGTCGTTCGATGAAGTTGTCTTGTCCGTGCATAATTTCTTCTTTTTTTTTTGTTTTTTTTTTTGGGGGGCGCGCTTCGGTGGGCGTTAAACGTTAGGTGAGAGAAGGGGCTGCCGCTGATAATGGGAAAGAGGGGAAAGCTTTTTCTTAGGGAGATAATAGAACGTATAAATAAAGGACGGACTTTCGGGCTTACTACTTTTATATAGTATGGGTTGATTTTTTTTAATAAGAAATATTTGAATGTAATCAAAATATTGATATCTAGACCACGTACTCCTTAAGATATTATAAAAATTATGATTGAGAAAGTCGAAAGTGAATTTTGCTTGAGTTGAAAAGGATTGCGAACTTAGTGAGCTTTGTCTCATTTTTGTTATGAACAGTCGCGAGTCTAAGCTCCATTTGTTTTGCAAAAAATATGCCATTTATTGAATTTTTTTTTTTTGAAAGCTAGTGTCTGGCTAAAACCTAAAAATGAGCTAAAAAATACTTTCATCTTGATAATAAAAATCAAATTCGATTTTCCTAAATAGACAAACATTATTTGAACGCTAGTCACTTGCACATAAACAGCCATGGAGTCGAGTTTTGAGCACCAAGGTTCGAGGTTGGCCTTGATGGACCCCAACTTGGGCATCGGCAAGCCGAGCTCAACCTTTATGGTCATGGGCCTAGAAGCTGGGGACTCGAGTGCTGGCACTATGGTCATAATCCCAACCTTGATGGACCTAGTCCCAAACATGGGGTCTCGAGCTCGAGCATTGCAAATTTGAGCCCAACCTCAATAAACCTGAGCCTGAGTAGTAGAGACTTGGGTATGAGCATTGGGGTCTCAGGCTCGACCTTTGTGAACTCGAGTTTGGACGCCGAGGAGGTAGACAATAGTATTGGAGTCCTAAGCCCTACCATAAGCTTTGGTGGCCCAAGCCCAACTTTTGTAGACTTGAGCCCGGGCAATAGGGTTGCAGGCCCGATCTCTTTGGACCTGGGCTTATCCTTAATGGACCTTAGCGGACTCGACCCCGACCTATAGACCTGGGTCTATTGCCAAGGGCCCGTAAATAAGCATTGGAGTTCCTATGCTCAAACATAGAGTTTCTAATCTAAGAGTCAATATCCAGTCATATTTTGGAAAATGATTTCAGATTTTTTAAGGAGAAAATCATTTCTTCAATTTAAGCATAGGTTTTCCATTGACTAAGAAAATATTTTTCATTGAATTATTTCCTATGTGATTCAAATGTTGGAAAATGTTTTCTAGAAGAATATTTTCCACCAAAATAGATAGAGCTTTAGAGAATATGCTTTTGTCATTAAAATATGAATGATTTGTAAAATATTTTCTTAAAAATAATGACTCGTATCTCTTGAAATAATTCTCTATGATTTTTTTTATTTTATTATCAACAACAATTAATATCTAAATATTTTCTTAAAGAATGAAAATATTATTTGTTCAATCATTTTGTAAGCAATATAATCAATCATTTTTAAGAAAATGGTTTGAATTCAAATCATTCATTTTCTACAAAATAAATGTATCCTAAGTGGTATGATAGATTACAAGTAAACTTTTTAACGGATGATTTATATTGAATGCATTATTCGAGGCTGCCGGATCAATTTCTTAAATCAATGTTACAAGTGCAGCCCAATACTAAAGGTTCCTTGACATGGGTATTGTTATGTTCATTAAAAGATAGATCTTTATTATTATATAATGTAAAAAGAATATCTTGCTTTTAAGGGATATCGCTCGTCCTTTTCCTCCCTAAATTTTCTTAATTACTTATATGCAAATACTATGCCCATGAACAAAGGTGTAAAACCATAAATGTTTTATCTACCACATATAACAATGCCAAAATTTGGTTACATTCTTATCCTACAACAATTTCCATAAAGAATATCAAATTTTAAAATTTTCTTTCTTTCTGATACAATTTCTTTGCATCTAGTATTTTTATCATTAATTTATTTTTCCTCATTTACTTTATTTTTATTTGGGGTGAAAATCATAGTCCATCATCAAATGAACATTGAGCTTTCACCCCAACCTAAAACGTCAACTTGAATGAGAGTGAATTGGTCGAGTAAATCTTGACTAGGGGTGATCGGTTCTCAATTCAGTCCGGTTCCCATTTTTGAGATTGGAGAACGGATTGACCAATCCAATCCAATCCAATCCAATCCAATTAAACAAGCCACTTAGCAAAAAAATAAAAATAAAATTTAAAAAATACTAAGAGTTATTACTAGTTTAGGGTTTATTGTTATTTTTAAGATTTTTTTTTTTTTTTTAAAGTTGGTTCAGCCTAGTCCAGTCCAGTGCCCCTCTAGTCTTCGGAATCAGGGACTAGATTGAAAATCACCGTTTCCATTTTTATGGGATAATGAGGAACAAGTTCCTATACTTCGTTGATTGCAAAGGCTTTCAACTCTCAAGTATGATGGCTGTCCAACAATGGTGTTTTAAGGCAAATGGACTGTATGTGGCACGAGAGGGATAGGTGATATTGCTAGGTTGGCATACTTTAGATTTGGCTTTGAGATTTTACTCTTTCAATGGGTAATCATGGGATACACCAAGGATTTGGAAGCTTCAAATCATCATCGAGCTAAAATTCACTCTTCGCTAGATGCTGCACTTGATTAGTGAGAATAATTGATGAAGCATTTGAGTCCGGTTCTATCCCCAATAAATAGACATTTACACTTGCATGCATAGTCAAAATTTGTTGGTGAACAACAATTATGAGCAATTTCTAGATTAAATTGGAGCATAGTCTAATGATCATGGGTGGCTTTTGTTTTGATGAACTTATCATAAACAATAATTTGAGAAGTGGAGTTTTAGGAAAATAATGCTCGTTAAAGACATGTTAAGATATATACCAATAGATTGATGAAGACAAGATATCTTTTATGCTTTTCACTATATTTTGAAAATACACATGACAAAGAGCAATTGTCAAATTTGTTCATCTTATAGTTGAGTAAATATTGATAACAATGAGAGCCAAACACTCAAGAGTAATGAATAATCTTGTATAAGACTGAGTATGGGCCTCGATTGCCTAAAGCAATGGAAGAAAGCCCATTTGTCCAATCATTTGTTGTTGTAAACATCGCCACCACATCGTTGATTAACATATAGACCTCAAATGATGTAGCAAACCTGATTTAAAAAAATTATCGATGCTTTCTCTCACTAAGACCATTTTGCTCTAGTGTACCTAGACAAGAGAGTTGCCGTTGCATGTCGCATTCACAAAGATGTGCGAGAAAACTATTGATAGTGAATTCACCTCCTTCTACCTAATTGAAATTTTTAATTTTCCTAACAATCCATTTTTCAACTAACCTATGAAAAGATAGGAAAATGCCAAAGAAAATCTGATTTTCACTTCAATAAATACAAACAATAGTAACGGGAGAAATCATTAGTAAGCACAACATAAACTCAAAATTTTTGCATAGAAAGACTGGGGCTTGGTCCTGAATTTTTGGATGGCCTAATCCATGATCCCATGCGAGTTCATCAACGACCTTGTTTCTTAGAAGAGAGATAGATATGTGTACCTTCAATCAATGCAAGGCATTTGAATATGTTGAGCAACCTAACTATGGAATGCATCTCACCGTGCTTTGGACCATCAGTGAGAACGTCATGACATTTTGTTCACAGGGCGAATTACCGCAAGAGGACGAGGTAACTTTTGGGAAGCATAGGTAAAATAAGAAAGGCCAACCTACCGCAAAAGGGAATTGGATAAAGGCAAGCTAACCCTAATGGTGGTTCGGTTCAGGTCGAATCAATTCACTTGGGCAGGTTCGGGTAATTTTTTTTTTTTTGGTCGAAGGGTTCGGTATTTGACATCCCTAGTTTTACAGTAAAACCACCCGCAACTTACACTTTGGATCAAGACAACCAGAAGTTCTTCAAGTTCGTAAAGTTCCTAGATGGATATGTTTCGAATGCGCCTAGATGAATTGACCCGGATGGAAAGATAGTCGAGTTGAAATCGCATGACCGTCCCATGACCTACACGGGCTCCTTCCCGATGATATCATCCGTGCATTCCTTGACTCGGGAGCATCTAGGATTTGATTGCGAGCAGAAGATGATGACATCGCCCTTTGGTTGCGTTTGGCAGTTGGGATAAAATCCCGAAATTTGATGTCTTATCATATTCAGTCATATTCCTATTAGAAATCCGAACGACCAAACGTAACCTTTACGTTCAAAATGATGTCTCCCCCCAGCATTCTTTGATGCCATGATCCATCTAAGCCCTTGCATCTCCCCGTCAAGCCAGATCAAGAGGATTGGTTCAAGCTTAGGTCGATGTCGACAATGTACATGTGCAAATTTTCGAATTCATTAATGTTTTATTTTCTTTTACGAGCAGAAATTCAAGCACAAAAATATCCTAAGTCATCGGCAAGACGAAACTCGCAAGTTCGAGAGATAGAGACGACGTGCATGGTGGTTTCTATGGTCCCTCGATGGATCAATCCTCCGTCCTCAAGTTGTCATACCTAAATTCATTTTTGTTGTATATGAAATATCGGATTTTATAAATATTTTCATTAAACAAAAGAGATTTATCTTATCAAGTAATGTTAAATTCTACCGTCTAATTGTCAAGTTAGATGATATATCAATTTTGGGATTTATCCTCCATTTGTTACAAATATATTACTTTGAAGTTTTTTACAATATACAAAAAGTAAATTTGTCATAAATATATTAGTGTGAAATTTTTTACTTAAAAAATTAATTTTTGATAAATTATAAATGTATCTGCTTAGGATAAATTTATCACAGCTCTATCAATTTGAGAGTATTCATGATATTTAACCTTATTTTTTTTATATTTGCGAATATATGTTCAATCTTCGCTTTATTTGTATGGGTGAAAAGAAAAAATTCTTTATCACAAATATCCAGAAGAGAAAGGATAAAGCTCATCACTGGTTTCGAAGCAGCCCTTTCTACTGAATATCTTTATTTGGCAAACAGAAAATAAATAAAAAAATTAAAATTAAAAATTAAAATAAAATATTAAAATTTAAAAAGACAAAATGCCCTCGGCCTCCCCTCCGATCCGAACCAGCAATCCACAAAGTCAGCTGAAAACTCCAAGGCGCAAACCCCGACCCACCAACCGCCGCCGCCGCCGCCGCCACTCCTCCGCCGTCGCCGTCGCCGCCACGATGCCCATCTTCAAAGCTCCCTTCAACGGCTACTCCGTCAAGTTCAGCCCCTTCTACGAGAACCGCCTCGCGGCGGCGACCGCCCAGAACTTCGGCATCCTCGGCAACGGCCGCCTCCACGTCCTCGCCCTCCCGCCCTCCCCGGGCGCCCCCGTCGCCGAGATCGCCGCCTTCGACACCGCCGACGGCGTCTACGACGTCGCCTGGTCGGAATCGCACGACTCCCTCCTCGTCGCCGCCGTCGCCGACGGCTCCGTCAAGCTCTACGACTCCGCCCTCCCGCCCGCCAGCAACCCGCTCCGCTCCCTCCACGAGCACACCCGCGAGGTTCAGAGCGTCGACTACAACCCCACCCGCCGCGACTCCTTCCTCTCCGCCGCCTGGGACGACACCGTCAAGCTCTGGACCGTCGACCGCCCCGCCAGCGTCCGCACCTTCAAGGAGCACGCCTACTGCGTCTACGCCGCTGCCTGGAACCCCCGCCACGCCGACGTCTTCGCCTCCGCCTCCGGCGACTGCACCGCCCGCGTCTGGGACGTCCGGGAGCCCGGCTCCACCATGATCCTCCCCGCCCACGAGTCCGAGATCCTCTCCCTCGATTGGAACAAGTACGACGACTGCGTGCTCGCCACCGCCTCCGTCGACAAGAGCATTAGGGTTTGGGACGTGCGGAGCCACCGCGTCCCCGTCGCCGTGCTCAACGGCCACGGGTACGCCGTGAGGAAGGTCAAGTTCTCGCCGCACCGGGGGAGCCTGCTGGCGTCGTGCTCCTACGACATGACGGTGTGCTTGTGGGATTACATGGTCGAGGATTCGCTCGTGGGGAGGTACGATCACCACACGGAATTCGCGGTCGGCGTCGACATGAGCGTGCTTGTCGAAGGGCTTCTGGCTAGTACAGGTTGGGATGAGCTTGTTTATGTCTGGCAACATGGGACTGATCCTAGAGCTCCTTGAATTGGGATTAAGTTTGATTCTTTTTCGGGTCCCCTCCCCTCATTAAGCTGATTTTCTTGTTCTTATTTATGAACTCGGAATCTCAATTCTGGATGGCAGAAGTTGAAAGTGTAGCTGTCGTTCCACTGTTGATCTTGGTAAATGGCTCGCAAATAGGTTGACTGTATATTAGATTCAATAAAGCAGGGCAAGTTTCTATGTGCATTTTTGGGATGATGAGTTTGCGCTTGTTAAGTTCACCTTGTATGGTATAGCATCCGTCATGGTTCTTCCGTGTTTGTTTGTTGCTGTGATTGTTTGAACTCAGCTTTCTAGTCTTATTATAAGGATCTAGTTGCTGTTGCTCTAGTGAAATTAATGTCTTGGCTATAAATTTTCCATGTTGCCTGGTTTGATCAAGGAAAGACCATGTAGCTGCCTCTTCTTTGTCATGCGAGGATGAGGTTGACTTTCAATGTTATCAGTTCCTTTGTTTGGTTAGTGCAGCATTATTTGATACTTCTTACTTTATGGTCACTCTTTCCAACTTGTATATCACCTGTTCCGGGCATGGGAATTCCAACTTCTTTAACAAAATAATTGTGGTGCCTGTCTCAGAACATCGTTTCTTTGTTAATTGTATTTTTCGAGCATTTCAAATGATTTTAATTGTCATTTTAATGCCTCTCTCTGATGTGTCTAGTTGGGTTACTTTCTATTCTCTGATCTTCCTGGACAAAATGGGCACTTTTACAGATAATAATTTACTTATGTTGAGTGCAATGATTGGCCAAAAGTTCATGCTGTCATTGAGTTTGGTTATAGCTTTGCAAAGCAACTCTGCTAAAGATGGTCATTGATATAAACTGATATATAGAAACTTTTAGCAATATGAATCTATTGTTGATAACTGTAGGTGATCTAACAACAATAGTTTTTCTGAACCGATCTTTCATAAATATTTGGTGATAGAAATTGCTCATGGTTAAATTCTAAAGCTGAAGTGATCTAAATGCAAGATTCTTGGAATACTGTGTGTGTCAAATTTTAGCTATATTTTTTGGGTGTAATGTCTTAACTACATGCCTGTCAGAGCTTTTTGCTGGGCTCCGTCCCCTGCCTCGGTCTTTTAATTCTCCTAGAAAATTTGAGCCTTACAAGATATGCGATCCCCAGGTATGCCTAATGCTGCTTCCCAGGTGAGGCGATTCTCTTTCTGATTTTAGTTGCTAAGTCCGGGATGATGTTGAGGGTCACTTGTTTATTCATGGCAGGACAATGGCTTTCATGGAATTGGCTCCTTAATATTTTGTAATTTTGTGCATGGAACTTTCTGTAGTGTTGCGGGATTGGTAGTACACTTCCACACATTCTTTGTTCTTATGAGTTCCTTGTTGGCTAATCTTCATACTTATCAAGGATGCATTGTCATAATTGTGGCTGCTTTACCGTGGAGCCTGATTTTCGAATCAGTCTCTTGCTTTTACAGATAAATGGCTTTTCATCAGTTAGTTTGGTCAGGTTTTTCAATTGCCAGCGAAGAATATTACCATTGGATGCTCCTGGTAATTTGAGTTATAAAGAGTTTTGCCTTATCTAGCTGGGAAATGGTGTTGGGCTCTGAGTGCAAGTTGGAGTTTGATCCTGTCTTGCTTGTACAATATGACACTGTTTTTATGGGATTACATGGTGGGGGATTTGCTTGTGGGGAGGGCATAACCAACTGACAGGATTTTGGTTGACCTTGACATGAATGCACTTGTCAGAGGGCTTCTTGTGAGTTCTCTTTGGGATGAGCTTGTTTATGGTTGGCAAATTGGGACTGATCTTAGAGCACCTAAAACTAGAGTTAAGTTTTTTTTTTTCCCCTTTCTTGTGTATACCCTCCTTGAGCTGATTTGGCTGTGGTTGTTTAAGTACTTGGAAGCAGGATTTTGAACAGTTGACGTCAAAAGTGTAATAAGAGTATGATGGTACTTTGCCTATTGATCTTGACTTATAAGAATAATTTATGAACAAGTACACTGCATATTTAAATTGAGAATACAGGAAAAATCTATGCTTGTACTTGCATATCATGATTAATTATCTGCTTATCGAATTCCTGTAAATGGTATAGCAGTAACTAGTAGTTGTCCTGTTTTCATTTGCTCTAGTGTTTAAACTAATTAATAGAGTCTTCTAATATGGATGAAAGTGCGATGGCAATAGTTAATGTTTGTTACATGGAGTTTTTGTCAGGCTTGACAAAAGAATGCCTTTTAAATGTTTATTCTTCTTGTGATGAGAATAAAAACTCAAGTTTCAGTTTACTAATTTTTTTGTTTGGTTGTGCAACATTCTTTTGGCTCTTACTTAAATTCACAGTTGATGTATTACACCATGGAGCAATACTATTGAGATGCTGCATTCCAACATTCTTTTCATGGGTTCGTTTCGGCCTTATTAGTGCAAGTCTTTCACCTGCTAGCTAAGAGCAATACTATTGAGATGGTCCAAGTAATGGAAATCTAGAAAGTTCTCTCTTAATCAAGCTGTGAAATGGTATCAGTATCTCAAAGTTGGTCAAAGTTTTGATGTTGAGCTTACTTTGGCAGCATGTGATGAAGTGATGCAAATTAAGATGTGAGCTAAATCAAGTTAAACAAGTTACATCTAATCAGGCTGCAAGTTTGGTTTAGATGTGAATAATGTGTGGTTAGGTAGCTGTGACTATTGGAGCTTTTTGTACAGATGTATGCTCATGCATTTTTTAGCTCCTGAAGAACTGCAATTGCTTATCAGGTTGTTGATGGTTCTATAGGGCTATAATAGAATCTTTCTGACTTTTAAGATTAGTGAAGCTGGATTCATTTGCTAAACTTTTGTTCTTTAGCATCAATTGTCTCCATGTTGGGTTAGTCGAGAATCGTTTTGAGATTTCTAATCACATAAAGCACACAGAGTGAGTGGAGGTCGACAAGGTGATTTATTTAGGTATTTTCCTATCAAATTGATGGCCTGGGGTATTCACCATGGTGTCAAAGTCATTTCTTCATTACTATATTAAAAGATATTCCAATGTTTCCCTGCTTCCGTCTGTAGTTGATGTCTACTCTTAGTCTCAGTTTTTCTGTCATTTAATCTTTGACATATCTCCTTGTCATATCCTAACTGAGGTAAGGTTTTGAACTGTGTGAGACTGATTCTATTCCTGTATTCCAAATTCCTCTTAACTTACAATCCTTCTTCAATTCAAACTGTGATAGATCATGTATTCATAAACAGATACTTTTGTTTTACTATTGGGTCCAAAGCATAAAGCATATGATCTCAAGATTAACTTACCATAAATGACCTTGGCAGCTGGTTAAACTCTTTTTTACCTTGCTATAGAATATTTAGTCTTCTTTATCCCTCATATTGAGTTCCTATCAAGATTTGCTTTTTTAAGGTTTGCCGCTCTACCTAGTTTTGTGCATATGTTATACTTTCCTGTGAAAGATCAATTGCATTTGACCCCCTTGATCTGCTGTTTGAGTTCTGGTTGAAGGGGAATACCGCAGAGGCATTAGAAGGGTGAGAGAGTTAAATAATTCGATTCCTTCGGGAAGATCAACTGCTATGAGTCTCTTCAATATCTCACTCTCCTTGCCTTCTTGCTTAAGGTTTGTGTCTACTGGGTCAAATCTTGAGAGGGTCTTGCTGTGACTAGTGGATAGTATATACTGTTGAGAGACTTTTTGGTGACTACTACTGTGAGGAGATTCTCGTTAAAGGAAAAATTTAAATAGATTTATCTGTCTTTAAACGGGAAAGGGTATTTATAGCTCAGGCTTTTGTCATGACATTTGGTTGTTGTGTATTGTGGATAAGGACATTCATTTACTGGTCTTGTAGTATGGGGTCCAGAAGATGAATACTCTTCCATATGAGAGGAACAAAAGATTCTCGGTTAGTTTTGTGCTTGTGAAGCAACCTGGTTCCTTTTGCTTGTTTTTTGAATAGTTGACATTGCATTGCCCGTGTATTCACTTACCAAAATCAGATTGTTGATTTGCCCCAAAGAATTGATTTTGGCTAGAATTGTTAGCTGAAATAATTGAAAGGATTCTGTTGATAAGTCCAAGTAGATTCAGTGAATAACCCTTTGTGGGAAATTCATCTCAAATTTATGCTGAACATACTGTCTGACAACGTTCGGAGATGCATGCTTAGGGGGCCTTGTCTGCTTTGATGAATCATGTGAATGTCCAATGTTGATCAAGAATTACTGTACACCATGTTGCATCGTTGTGACTTGAGCTTTCTGATATTTCCTGCCATTTTCCATTTCATGACGAGCAATGAAGGTGGCAATCCGCAGCAAACTGCTTTGAGGTAATCTAATATGCGTTCTTATGTGTAGCTCCAAGCCTGAAACTTTCTTACTCAGAATCTCAGTGCTTGATATGCAATCCGATTCTTCATTTCAATCTTTTGGCAGATGATTATTTGTTCTTCCTTTTTTCTGGATTCTATGTGATGCTAATTCTGGATTGCTTGGAATATGACTGTCCTATTTGTTTTCTTAGCTAGCTAGCGATGCATCGCTTGAACACCGAACCTAGAGCAGCGAACCACATCTGGTTGCAGATGAATTCGCTAATCTATCCGTTGTGAAGATTTGCGGGATATGATGACCCCAGTCATCGTCCTCAAATTGCTGGAAAGGCCCTCGCTTCTCGGTTCGAGATTTGAACCAAATTTTTCTCTGCGGTAACTGTAAGAGGCTAAAGCTGCATCAGTAAGTCCTTCTGCAGAAAATGGAGAAGAAGAAAAAAGAACAAAGAAAATATGAGGGTCAAACCCTTTTTTTCTTCTGGGGGTCCTCTCTGCTCATTCAAATCCTCAACCCCACCGAACATGAATGCTCAGCCCTAGCTGCAGAAGCAGCCGTTGCAATGAATTGAACATAATCGCTTCTCTGTTGTGCAGTTGCCGACACGTTTTCCACATTCCCAGTCCTGATAAATGCTGTTCTTGGCTTTGCCTGAAAAGCTCATATCTGTGCTATAATCAAGAATGCGATCGAGTCGAGTGTCAACCTTGAGCTCTACTCGATTCTGGAAACTTGACTCGAGCTCCATTGAGTATCGAAATTTAGGCTCGAGCTCGACTCGAATAGAAAATTCAGATGCTTGAGCTTGACTCAATCATAATATAGTTACATATGCAATCGAGTTTAAGCTTAATAAGTTCGGATAATTTTCTCATGTTCATACATGTGATGGTACAATATGTAATTTTATAGACTTTGGTGTCTTTTTATGTAATTGTAATATATTTCTTAAAAAAAGTAATAAAAACTCGATTAGGCTTGCTAGCATTCCGAACTGAATGTTGGCAAGCTTGAGCTCGACTTGACAAAATACTTGAGTCCCTTGAGCTCGAGCTTGAATTACGGTTGAGTAGCTCTGAGCTCGACTCAGATTCACCCCTAGCTATGGATATGTCCGTGGCAAGGTTTAACATTGTAACCCTGATCTTTTATTTCTTCTTCAAATTTGCGACTCGTGCCACAAAATCTAAATCTCAAGACAAGTTTTCCTTACCAGCATCTATGTCCACAGGAAGCAATCTCACGTTGAACTCATTGATCCAAGAGTTTCTGGCCTAATTCCCTCCCTTCCCCCCGGCCAAAAAAAAAAAAAAAGTTCCAACTTTAAATCAAATGACAATTTTAGCCGAAATTTTTTCTGTCTCATAAAAGGACACTAATTTTAGGTCAAATGACAATTCCACCTACAATTTTTTTTTTGTCTAAAAAAAAATCATCAACTTTCATTTAAATCCAAAATCTGGCTCCCCTTAACTTGGAACCATTATAGTCCTCAGCGGTAAATTCATATGCACTCGCCGGTTGGATTTAAAGCACTATTCATTGTCTTCTTCTCTGAGCCATAGCTTGGAGAATAATGGTTAAGTTGTTCATCGTCTCATACACTTTATTGACAAGTCAGAAAGATTTCCAAATTGAATTTCTCTTACTAGACTTTGTTGTTTTATCATAATTTGAAGTCGTAGAGCACCACCTGTTGAGAGACACCTAGACAAGATTTGCCAAGCTCGTGACTAGAACAAGGTTGGTTTCAGACAAGAAGTTAATGGTGGGGTCAGATTTGGGATAAGGATGGAAGTTGGTGATTTTTTACGAGATAAAAAAAGTTGAGGTTATAATTGTCACGACCTAAAATTAATTAATTATTTTTTTTTTTTTTTGGGAAATTAGCCCAAGAATTAACTATTCTATAGCAGGCATTTGGCCACTGAACTGCCATTTCTCCCCTTTCTTTTTCAATGGAAAACTAGGCAAAAGAAAGACCTTCTGGTGAAGCGAAGGCTCGAGGGGTTGTCCCTTTCTAAAAATCTTGCAATCTGTATCACGTTGTGTATTTGCAAAAGACAGCAGCAAAGGAAATGGTTCCATCTGATTTGACCCAAGACACATCTCTCGCCAGCTCACGAACAGAGCCGTAATGTACGAAATCAAAACCGCCACCACCTCCTCCCATCTAATTTTCTCGTTGTCTGACCCATTTCTAAGCTTTTTCTCCACGTAAATCCTGTTCCAGTACCGGTAATTCAATTGAATGGTAGGTGTACCTGTCCAAGTTCAGCTCATTCCCAAATTGAAGTTGTTCTTTTTTGTCTATTTTGTGTGGGGAGATGTGGGTTTTCTAATTAGTTCAGAAGGGGGAAGGGAAGAAGCTTCTGATCCTGTTGATGCTATTCCCAGTTTATCAGGAATAGATAAATGAAAAAGAATTAGTAGATCTTGAGCTCAGCACTTTCAAATTAAATAAATCCAATTTATAATTTACTCGTACCTAACATGGCTATCAACAAGAGCCTGGACTACTTGTCACCGAGATTCTATGTCTAGTGTCCTAACTATGTCCTCGGTCTTGTCTCCATCCTAGAGAGTGACTTCTCTTGTGGTAAATAGATGATTCATTTTGGTACAATTAGCTATCGGCGCCTTTTAAAACATTCAAGTGATTTTCTAGTGCTGCCACCATCGAATAGTTATCGGCTAAAAGGAATCCTTAAGGCTAGCCCCAACCCAAAAGAGAATGTTGGGTTTGTGCCTAGATTTCACGATTGTGTTTTGTATAGTGTAATTAATTGGGTGTTGAGTTTTAATCAACTTACAAGCTCTTAGATTAGGGAGGGGCCACCTTACATCCAACAACCTTTACAACATAGGTCGGCTGAGAGATACTTTTGAATAGAATTGGCAACCTTGAAAAAGATTTTGGGGTTATTAACTTTTTTTTTCTCTTTTAGTGAGATAATGAACACTATTGTCGGTAAATCTCGAAATCTCCATGATATTTTCTCATCGAGTAATGCTAATATACTAAGACTACTTTATGAAGCTAGTATAAACAATGATGTGGCAAACCGTACGTGGCCATTTAAATAAGTGGGTCATATTCAACATCTACTAATAATTTGTTATGTCACTGAGAATACTAACTCTACAAACCAACCTTACTTTTTTGATTGTCCAAGGGCATGGGCATGGAGAAAAGATTATCTTGAGGTCTATGAAATACTCTAGCCTAAAAAATTAGTTAAGTCTAGACTTTGACCTGTGCAAATAACTTTAACTGTAATCAATTGGCATGTAATTGGCAAGATTTGGATAGATGGTTTCCAATTCTTGAACTGCAAATTCCCCAATGCCTCAATCAACTAGGCCAATCCTACTATGTTAACCTTGTTGTGCATTTCCTCTCTCTCTCCTCTTTCCACGAAGTTTCTTGTCTTTTGCAATAGAAATAGTTCTGGAGGGGAGAATCCAATGTGATTTTTTTTTTTAAATTTACTTGTCCTACAGTCAGTTGGCGTGAATAAGCAAATTACTCGCCTTTTAAGGCATTGTTAGCGCATGCCCCAACGAAACTCGATAACAATTTAAAGATAAGAAAGAATGAAGTGCATAAAAGGACATTGAAGTTGAAAACTTATTCTCTTTCTAGCATGTCATGAATAAAAAACACGAATTTGAATTTGAAAGTAATACTAATAATTCTTATCAGGTGTCCTACGGGGTCTTTTTTTTAAACAAAATTTTTGGAAAAAATACGAGCCGTTAATGAAGTTTGAATATTTCCCATCTAGACATATTTTATTTTCGCACATAATTCTCTTTCCCAACACGCATGAAAGAAAAGATCAATGTGCAACGAATGTGTAATTCATACTAGTTTGAAAACTTTTCATTGTTTCCACGTTGTTATGACAAATCGCTTCCTACTGAATATTTTGCTCCCGTCTGAACTCAAAATGCAAGTCTCGGGTCTACAACTTGAGCAAATGATCTCTGCTTTTTATGCAATTAAACCGATTTTACTTAGAGAAAAAATCCAATTCGACAAATTGTTAAAGTGGCCTTATTATATATTGTTGACTCATTCACAATGATATATCCTCCAATAAAATTTCATGTTTATGGCTCATTCTATCCACCACATTCTCTATCATATTTTCCGCGAAATCGAATACAACATCATGTAGATACTATAATTGACTCCATAATGTTCTTTTGAACCTAATTACAGTGTCTGTGCATACGAGAGAGAGAGAGAGAGTAGTTGGATTGGACTGTTAGATTTCTTCCCCACTAAACTCCCTAGTCAGGACTCATAAAAAAAAGGTGAAAAAAACCCTAGCTAGAACTGTCTAAAATGTGGACCTATGCCAACTAAATTTGAGCTTGATATGCAGATCTTGTGACGTGTCCCCATTAGAGAAGCTTCATCATATATGTTGGGAGTGCCTCATTGCTTCACTTTGGCCTCCTTGTTGCTACCAACATTGCTAACATTGGCTCACAAGAACACCATGCTCTGTACGATGGATGTTAATCTAGTCTCTACAAGGAACAGACCCTAAAACCTAAATCTACACATCCAATTTTGGATTCAAGAATTAATAAGAAAATACCCGGTGTCATATTGGGGGGGGTGAGCCCAATGCAATATTCATAGTACCTAAATATATGTGAAATTATAATCTCCTTATATATTTCGGTATTTTTGATGACCTTGATGTGTCATAGTCAGACCATTCCCATGAAAAAATCTGATAGCAGAAGTGTCAAGAGAAATATATAGCGATACTTAAAAGTCAAATTTCGATTGATCATATAGCTCCGAACAGAGCTGCCTATTATAAATTTTGAAAGTCATTATCATCACAAGATATGTTGATTGTTAATCCAATGGAATTAAAGCTTTTGTCATCCGTCATTGAAAACGTGGGACACTGAAGCACGGACAGGGACAAGGGAAAGAAAGAGAAAAGAAGCTGTTGAGCTGACTGGTAGGCGATGCTGCGAGTTCCCATCTTATAAACAAACCCTATTACAACGAGAGAGAGACCAGCTCTCACGCCAAGGGTTGAGAGAACATCATCATGGGTTCTTCTCCAAGAACTCATCATCAACTAGGTCTTGCCATCCTCTTCTTTGCTTCCCTCGCGCGCCTGTCTCTGTCGCACGCCTCTCTCCCCAGCGAGTACTCGATCATCGGCCATGGACAGGACCCGAACGGCGCCGTGTCGGACGAACGTGCCGTCGAGCTCTTCCGGAGATGGCAGGCGCAGCACAAGAAGGTGTACAAGCACGCCGGGGAGGCCGAGAGGCGGCTCGAGAACTTCAAGAGGAACCTGAGGTACGTGATAGAGAGAAGCCGGAGGGATGGCGGCAAGCAGCATGGCGTGGGGCTGAACAAGTTCGCCGACCTGAGCAACGAGGAGTTCAGGCAGCTCTACCTGTCCAAGGTGAAGAAGTCGGTGAACCAGAAGTGGAGGGCCAAGAGGGAGAGCCTGATGAGGAACAAGAGGAAGGGAGCGGAGTCCTGCAAGGCGCCGTCGTCTCTGGATTGGAGAAACTACGGCATTGTCACCGGCGTGAAGGACCAAGGAGAATGCGGTACGTCTTTTGACCTTCTAATTTCATTGGTTTTCGCTTCTTTCGATCCTAATTATTAGGAATATACCTTGTGCTTTCTTCTAGATTTATTTATTTATTTATGTCGAGTCGTTTACATTTCAAGAATCAGGACGACCCACATGAGCACGCACGACGTTAGACGGAGCTGTATCTGCAGTATGAGATTTGTATTCCATCTGGTTCGGACTAATCATCATGTTAGCTCGATATCGAGCTTCATCATGCCTGAACATTCCATAAAAATTGTTTATGTTCGATTCTGTTTCCTTAGTTCGTAAGTGAGATACAGTAGAGAACATGGTCTGCACGCACCTGACCAAGCTGCCATTGAATTGACCACTAGAAATTCTCCTTTTGTCGTATATTGTATGGTTTGGTCAAATGTGAGAAGGTGAGACCTTTAGGTTCAAAATCATTAAATTATGATTTTGTGAATACGACCGTATGAAAAAAGTTGTGGGCCCTTGTTGTTGACGGGCGACTTCATGACAAACGTGGCCGGGTTTCGACCTCGTCGCTGCACCGCAAGAACATTAGGTAAAAGCTTGGTGGGTTTTGGACTGATTCTGTAGCGATGTCTTCATCTTTCTTATCGGGGTGTACGAAGCGGGACCACCTTTGACCGGTTCTCGGGAGTATTTAGTCCGGTTCCTGAATTCCAAAAGTAAAATTAATGTGCAGGTGATCCGGTTTCCAATTCCAAAAGAGAACCAGATTGGACTGATTATATATTTTTTATTATTATTTTGAAAAAATAAAAAGATAACCAGCTTTTTTTCTTTTTATTTCTTGATAACACATAGTATCAAGTAATGGAAATAATAAAAAAAAAAATGATAGGTTCTATTGGAATGGTCCAACTTCCAATTTCACTTTAGAACCGAGCTGGATTGGAAATCGATCACCTTAACTTTTTGATCAAGGGACATCAATGTCTTTAAGGACTTTACTGTAGAAGGTTTGAATTGTAAGAGAAACTTGCGGAATTTACATGACCGCCGGGAAATGTAAAAGCTTAAGCTAGTAGGAAACGACGAGTCATGTTATCGCCTTCATGTGAAGGCTAGAAATAGTCGGACGGAACAGTGAAATCTTGGAGCGTTTGATATATGAAAGAGGTTTTAAGAATGCTGAATATGCCTGCAAAATTAACAGAAGAGAGTTGCCTGATCCTAGTAAAATTTCATATGATAAGACTAGAAGAGGATCGGAAAGCCTCCCTCGACTCGACGACCCGAAAGTTTCTCTACACATGCTTCGACGGGGACGACGACTGGAAAATTTGCCGATCAACCAGAAATGCAGGAATGAGCTTCGGAATGGCACTGTGGCCGTATGAATTATTCAAAATTGTGTGTTAATTGTGTGTTTTCGGGGGATTTGCTCTTGAATAATGTGATCTTCGCCTGATTTTCGCACTCGACCCATGATCACAGGAAGCTGCTGGGCGTTCTCTTCGACCGGAGCAATGGAAGGAATCAATGCGCTCAAGAGCGGGGACCTGATCAGCCTTTCGGAGCAAGAGCTCGTGGACTGCGACACCACCAACGACGGCTGCGACGGCGGCTACATGGACTACGCCTTCGAGTGGGTCATCAACAACGGCGGTATCGATTCGGAAGAAGACTATCCCTACACCAGCGTCTTTGGCGAGGGTGGTGTCTGCAACGTCACCAAGGTTCGGTACCCTATAATTCCTATATCGATATATCCCGAGAATAATTGGCTGTCGTACAATAGGTTTATGACTTTTTAGACAATATTTTTTCTGATTTATCCATAGGCGCGAGTCCGAGAGTTCTTAAATCTTCCTCATGAACTTGATTAGCATTTTCTTGAGGAATTATGAGTGACATACAGGAAAACATGATGAAACATCAGTCTTTTACCCTGTATCTAATCTATAGATTGGATCTTGTTCAATCAGGAGGAGCACAACAAAGCGGTCACCATTGATGGGTATGTGGACGTTTATCCGTCGGACGACGGCCTTCTCTGCACAGTCGTGCAACAGCCGATTAGCGTCGGCATGGACGGCTCGGCGATAGATTTCCAGCTCTACACCGGGGTAGGTCCTAATTCCTGATGTTCTTGTGTTATACACTTGCATGATGAGAGTTTTTGCATACAAACCGTTTGCTTGATGCTGCTGCGAATTGGCGCTTCAGGGCATCTACGACGGTAGCTGTTCAGACAATCCTGACGACATCGACCATGCGGTCCTGATAGTTGGTTATGGCTCCGAAGGCGGCGAAGATTATTGGATCGTGAAGAACTCCTGGGGAACAGATTGGGGAGTGGAAGGATACTTCCTGATACGAAGAAACACCGACCTGCCATTCGGCGTCTGCGCCATCAATGCGATGGCTTCTTACCCGACCAAAGAGTCCTCCGCGCCGTCTCCCTACCCATCTCCAGTCGTTCCGCCGCCCCCACCGCCATCCCCACCGAAGCCAACGCCGCCACCCCCATCCCCACCGACGCCAACGCCGCCACCCCCTCTCCTCTCCCCAGTGAATGTGGCGACTACTCGTATTGCCCCGGCGATGAGACATGCTGTTGCCTCTACGAGTTCTACAATCTCTGCCTGGTTTACGGCTGCTGTCCTTACCAGAACGCGGTGTGCTGCACCGGGACCGACGATTGCTGCCCCGGCGATTATCCGATCTGCGATGTCGAAGAGGGACTTTGCCTCAAGGTATGTGAACTCGGGTCTTGAGAATTCAGGTTCTTCAGTCGATTTCAACATTGCTCATTCACATCACAAAATTCACCGACCTTACACTTCTCTTGCTCAATCCTAACAGAATGCCGGAGATTACTTGGGAGTTGCCTCGAAGAAGCGAAAGATGGCGAAGCGCAAACTCCCATGGAACCGGATCGAAGAAAACAAGAACAAGATCTACCAACCGCTGGTGTGGAAGAGGAACCGTCTCGCGGCGATTCGCTGATGACTAGAGAAGCACCGATCATACCGAACAATTCTCAGGCTTCGGTACTAGTAATAGTCGGTAATCTCATCTTACTCCCGTCGATAGGCATCGACAAAACCTTGTATCAGGCCCATGTTCATATGTATGGGATTTGAGCATGTCCTGGCTTCAGGTCAATGGTTGTTTTTTTCACTGCATAATGTGTATTAAGTACAATACTTGCAATTGCTGCTACTGGTACTTATTGTTTCGTTCTCGCCTGAGTCGATGCTCGAACATGTTTGCGCCATCCCGGATTCTGAAAATAAAGAGTATATACTCAGAATGTGTGTTTTCTACCTTATTTTTCTGCATCTCGGTGAGGAACTATTAGAGCTTTCTTCAGATATCAAACGCCATTCATAGCCATTAAGGCACATGCTAGGAAGTGAACATGGGAAATCTGAAGGTTCATTCAGCTTTGGGAATATGATCTCGTTCACCCTTTTTCTTTTCACCAATGAGATCGGAGAATCCTCGCTCGACCATAGGCGAGGACAAGCAGCCTCGCACGTGGTAGCGGTGCCACCAGTTAGGAGTGTCAGGAACCGAACTGAAAACCAAACCGAATCGAACTGAATTGAAAATTGAACCGAACCAAACCGAACCGAAAAATTCAGCTTTTTTTTGTTCGGTTCGGTTCTCATTAAAAATTAATATTTTTTTATTGATTCGGTTTTTATGGTTAACTGAACCGAACCACAAACCCATAAAATCTGTCCTCTCCCACTACACCCAGGAAAAAGAGATGAACTTGGTGACGCCATGGAAGCTGAGACCGACGCTGAGACCGACGCACCCGCTCGCTCCTGTTCCCTCCGGCCTCGAAGCGACCGCCTTCCCCCCACCTTCTCGCCATACCCACGATTGCTCATCCTCTTTCCGCGCGTGCCCGTCTCCGAACAGGGCATTCGCGTCACTCGCCAGGAAGCGGGACTCGCAGCCCGAGCCGGTCCTGAAGCCGACCATCGTCGAAGAAGTGTCGCCAGGGCGGCCGGCCACGGTTCGATCCGTCTCGGGCCCCCCTGCTGGCCGCCTTCGTCTAGCCGAGTAGGGCCCTGTCACCCGAGCGCACAAACGTGCTCCTTTTGCTCTGTTTTTCGGCTCGCCGGATCGGAGCTCGCGGCTCTTCGGTTCGCCCGAGTTCCGGCCCGACCCCGGCGGGCTGCGATTTGTTGTCTCTAACTTTGCTTGGTTGTTGTTTCTGTTTGGATTGTTGATTGATCTCCCGGTCGAGCTTTCGTTAGCTTTTTCGTGGGCGCACCCCAGATGTTCGACGTTTTGTCTAGGCCAGATCTGCGTAGATTTTCTTTGGTTTTGTGGGTTGGTCGTGGACGGTTCGAGGAAAGGGAAGGTTAATGGCGTTGGCACGGGTGGGTGTTGGAAGATGTCAGCATTAGGGCTACCTCGAACGGTGCCCGGTCGATGGGGCCGAGTTCTATCTTCCCGGCCAAGCTCGGTGGAAGCCGAGCCAAGTAGTCCGCCGGCGGTAGTCGACGCCGGTCGGAGGGAACAACCGGCAGAGGGTGGTGGTTCGGTGACGGTGTGGGTGCTGGCTGCTTCGGCCGGTGGTGTTTTTGGGTGAGATTTGAGAAAAGCCTGTTTCGGTGAAACAGGGAAGCTGCAGGCGTTGTTTGGGGACGGAGAAGAACGCAAGGAAGAAGAAGATTTAGGGAATAAAAATAATTAAAAAATTGAAAATGAAAAAGAGAAAGAATTGAAAACCAAAAAAAAAAAAAAAAAAACCAAAAGTTGAAAACCAAAAACCGAACTGAATCGAACCGAACCGAACTGAAATTTCGGTTCGGTCTCATTCGGTTCGGTTCGGAAGATTTTTTTAACGATTCGGTTCGGTTTTTTCAAAAAAATCGAACTGAACTGAACCGTTGACACCCCTACCACCAATCGACTGGACCACTTGAGGATCAGCTGACCCTTGTAAGGTCGAGCAGTGGTGGTGCCACCGCCTGAAGGGGCTTCATTAATCAAGAATTGATTTAGTGATTCAAGTGCATGAATCCTGTGTATAATATAAATTTGATTTTTCATGCCAACAATACAATCTCTAGTTTTGGACAACCAATTGAAGCTCCAGTTTGCATGTTAATTAGCATGTAAAGTGAAATACATGTAGCTAAAGGATTATCATTAGGTTAATCACTAATGTAATTAAAGAATTGCACATATACCATTAAATGAGTTATATCTGTTTGAATTGGTTACGACTTCATGATAAAAAAGAAAAAAAAAATACTTTCTAGAGCATGGAAAATATTTGCCCTTTTCAAATTAGAGAATTCATTTTCTTAATTTTATGCATACATATTTTCTTTGACCATAAACGGTTTTCCATTGATCGATTATTTTTAGTAAACCAAAGGCATGCATGTCCATAAAACTAATTTGCTGAAAAAAATTTCAAAATTTTTCAAGTGAAAAATGGATTTTACATATTGTTTCCCCGATAATGTTCTCGAACCAACTATCTTCACTAAAGGATAGTTCATCGACTTTTTATTTGTATCGGGTCCTATGTCGTTTTAGAAAAAAAAAAAGCTATGGATTCTATTACAATCGTGATAAATGAAGGATAAATCTAATGCAATTAAACGTAAATACGAAGCAAAAATAACTAAAGAAAGATAGCTGAAAATTGAGTACACGAGGGTTTTCTTGTTCAATTTCATGATGACAATGACGTTTTTTCGGCTATTAATAGTAAAACTAAGAAAATAGCCGCTTTGACAGTCATGGTTCAAATTGAAATAACCCGGTATATTCGGGGCGTCGCTGATAACTATATTGCCTTATCCTTGATTGGAACCGAGCGTTTCGGCAACTAGCATTTTCCTTATTTTCTTACACAAGAGTGATAATCGGAAACTATGACAGTGGCTTTGCCCAAACTCCCATGGACTTGTGTGTTTGATTTGGGTCCAGTGGGCTTCATTGGTTGTCCTGGCCCAGTAAGCCATTTTTTATGTTAACACATATATAACGATGATAGATAACGATGCGTGTCGATTTCAACCAAATACTTTCAAGATTTTTGGCCGAGGAGCATTTTGGCCATTCGGAACGTGTTTCTTTACCCACCCATAGATTATGTAAATCAATACCATCTCGACCATTAATTATATGACGCTAGGGCCCTTTGTGATAGACGGTGGAGATAGGTTCTATAGACCGTACGATAATTTTTCTGAGTGCCTATCGAGATTCGATAGTCGTGAGAGATGGGTTTGAAGAGGGATTTTTGGTAATGGCTCACCGGTTCAGTTTGCAGAAGCTTATGGGCTGTGATTTTGGCCCATTTTACTATAAATCCAAAAACGGCCCATTAATAAGAAAGCCAGAAGTGCATAATCATTTTTGTCTGAAACTATAAAAAAAAAAAAGGCGAAATGTCTTAATTTATAAAATTAATTAAATGAGGTACCTACTTGCAACAAATTGAGAGCACAAATTGCGGCGATAAACTCCTCTTAAGTCAAACTTGATTACTCGTGATCGTCCATCATTCACATGTTGATGATATTGCATCTTTAAAAGCTCATCAATAATGAGTATTTTGTGTTTGGTCCGATATCAATGATGAGATTTCAAAAATTGAAAAAACAATGAGGGAACATATTCTAGCAAGAAGGTGTTCATTTTCTATATGGAAAAATAAGCATGACAAACCCAATCTAGTATTATTGAGGCCCGTTTCAATTTCCTAACTTGTAGTGTTGTGCAATTTAGTTTTGTAATATCGTTTTTAATATGAAAAAAAGTCCTCAAATCTCTTCAATGGGCTAATCAACAGTTAGTAATTGTTATAGCATCCAATCCAAAAGCTTAACTGAAAGGTGCATAGAGATATTATCGAGTAATGAAGGATATTTCAACACCCTCTCTCACATGCAAGCCGAATTACAAGTGGCGTATGGAATTTGATTAACAAGAGTGGGAGCACAAGAGAAATAAATTAGGGCAAGACTGGCTCTAATACCATAAAGAAAAACAAAGAATTGATTGAATAAAGGGGAAATTGCAAAAGTGAAAAAGAATTTACGGCTGTTATAGAGAGATAAAGAGTGATTAAAATGGCGACAAAGGCAAAGGGAGGGGGTCGAGTGGCAAGACATTCTTGGGCATATCAAAGACATGTGAGTTTAGTTTGTTTTAATCATGAGACCCGCCAAAATCAAAGATCGGAATGCAATGGGTCACATGCATCTAAAGCACATAAGAATCTTTCCTAAGTGGCAATAGGGTCCGACAACCCTCATTCGTGCATATTAATTATTTGTCACGTAAGTAATGTCACGTCAACCAGTCCTTAGTCATCGGCTACATTTGTGGACTAACTTGCACCCCACTACAAATCATCCTACCTTTTGCCTTTTGTGGAGTATTTATCTAGCTAGGTAGGTTACACTCCTTTGCTAATAAAGGCTTGAGATGCGGAAAGATAGCGAGGAAACAAAGTATCTTGAGCACATGGCAACCTCAAAAAAGTCGTATTACCTTTTGAGATTGCCTAATCAATTAATAGTATGTGCTCTAAATTTTATTATTTCAGGTGTATGAATGGACAATTTATATGTGGGACAAAGCCTATAAAGGTCGAGCCACAAGAGGGCGCCGACCAGCACTTGTCTTTTGTGGTGATATATGCTTTCGGACAAATAGAATGTTATCAATTATGTTTTAGGGCCTTTAAATAGATCACGAGCAGATTAGTGAATAATCAAGACATGTTTTATGCTCACCCACTAAATTATGCTCGAAGGAATCAAATTCTAGCATTTTTTTATAGTTTTTTTTTTTAATTTCGTTCCCGGATGACTTTTTGAGCATTCAAATTAGTTTGATAATTGCATAAAGTTTATATTCCTATAATATAAAAAGAATAGGAATGAGTTTGATACGATCCTCAATTTTTTTATGATGTAAAATTTCTTTTAATTTTTTTAATAATATATTGAGATTTTTCTTTTCTTTTTCTTTTTTTTCCTCTTCTTCCTTCTTCCTTAGGCCTCCAGCAAGGTCGCCAAACCTCACCTTTGCCATTGCCGAGACCAGCAATTGACTAGAGGAGAAAGAACAAGAAAAGAGAGAAAAAATAGCTTGATTCTCCAGAATGTTTTTTTTGGAAATAAAGGTCGCCAAACCTCACCTTTGCCATCGTCGAGCCTAAATAGAATTGACTAGAGGAGAAAAACAAGAAAAGAGAAAAAAAATAGCTTGATTCTAGAATGTTTTTGGGAATAAATAAGTAACTTTTTCCTACTTCTTGATTCTATTTCAAAAATTTCTAATACTTGATTTCAAAATATAAATATACACAAAAGAAGTAATAAAATTATAAATATACACGCAAACAATTTTTTTTTTTTTTTTCAGTTTGTTATCGGGAATAGAAAAGTTATTAAACAATGTTTTTTTCCTCTAAGTTTTGTGTATATCAAATTAAATAAATTTATTTTTTTTTTTTTTTTTTATTATTATTATTATTATTATTTATGTAAAACAATAGAAATAGTTAAGAATTGACCGTACACTAAACAGTCCCTAAGCTACCCTTGGTGAATTAATGGAAGTTGAAAAATATCCTTTATTTGATCTTGAGTTAATATCATTAAAGATATCAAATTGATCGTTAGACATTTATCCCAATTTAATTTTCATCTCGTAAGTAACTGCAAATTAATAATCCATAATAAATTTATAGCAAACTAATTTTTGTCTCATGAAAAATTCGACTGTAATTCCAAATCCAAATTTACCCTCGTGAATAGTTTGAGACATGACATAAAGAGTCTGTTTAGGTCTAAGGTACAGGTCTAAAATCTTTTTGTGAGACGAAATCTAGTTTGGTCGTAAATGTCTCGTGAAATATCGATCCGAGATCTTTTTTGTGACATAGAAATTAATTTCAATTAGATACATCGTCACCAATGATGAATCGGTTTGGAATTTTTAATGATATTTCGAGTGGAAAAATTGAGGCCATCAGATGAGGTGTTTTATCGTTACTGTTGTCTTCATGGCATGTGTGGGCTAGTGAATTATTAGGGCGTGGAGACTGATGGTTGGACAAAGACAGCAGCGTGAGTCAAGAGGGGACATGAATGTGTGGATAACTGTCCCCTTCTCTCCCGTGACCCTCCACTGAATAATCCCCATCACCTACAAAGGAAAAAGAATCAATCATATTATTTAATTATTCTAATCATCCGAAAAGCCCTAGAATCGAGCCTGTTTGTCTACCTCGCTCAAGACTTTAAGTCGTTTCGGTTAGGGTTCGTACTATTTAAAATTCCAAACCAATTCGTTTGGTAGAAAATTCCAAATCAATAACACATGACCCATTTACTTCAAAGTTATTTTTTTTTTTGGTAAAGTATTTCAAAGTTATTTTTATCTCACAGAAATCCCAAATCAGAATGAAATAAATTTACATTCCTTTAAAATATATATGTCGACACACTAGAATTTTTCCCATCGGATAATTCATTCTCCAAAATGGATCTATTCTACGATCATCCACTATGTGCGTCAACACGTATGCATTTTCACAAAATATTAGATGGAAAGCTAACTGATGATTGGCCTTGATTCCTGTCGGTTGTCTTGTTCTTTCCATTTGGGCGATGACATTTTGTTTGGTTTTGGCTTGGGTTGTCATTGTTTGGCCAACTAGTCGTCTTCTTTTGTTTGGTCCATCTTTTGGATGTGGCCGTAGTTGTGCGGCTTAACCGCATTTTGTGCCTTGTTGGCTTTCCTTTTTTTCTTCTTTCGGCATCCTTCCACCCATTATGTCTTTATTCATTATGAGTGTATGTTTTGGTGCTGTTTTTGTTGTAAATATTGATTTAGCTTAATATGATTACCTTTCACCCAAAAAAAAAATAAAACTAATCGATGATTGGTCAAATCAAGGTTACTGATTTGGATTTTTTTTTTTTTGTGAAAGAAAAATCAATTTGGGACATCAGCTTGAGATTTTTTACGAGGAGAAACCTAAATTGAGTTAATTGTGTGGTAGGAGTCGTCAATTCAAGATTTTTTTTTATGTTATCGAAGCCCATTTTATATTTATGATTTTCAAAGACCATTTCAACCTATGTGCTTAAAGAACATATTGCTGCATGGACATGCATCAAAATCACATTGCTTTGGGAGATTTTTTCAGACAACTTGAGAGAAGACAAAAATTAATATCAAAATTAAAAGAAAAAAAGAGGAAAAAAAATTCAGATCAGTAGGTTATCAACAGCCGACACGAAAAATGATTAATCAGGGCAACAAAAAGAAGGAGAAGTGAAAAATCAGAGGCGCGTGCCCCTCAAACGCGACAACCCTTACACTCCAGGAAGCAAGCACAAAAGCACACCCGTGTCTGAACTTCTCTCTCTACAAAGCTAAAAAAAGCGCAAAGCTTTGGACTTTCGAATCCCCCACTCCCCTGAATTCTCTTCCTTTTCCATCCCTTGCCGTTGCCGCTCCTCATTGTTTTACTTTGTTCCCACTCATCCCCTGAATTCTCGCCATCATTCTTGGACCCCAGAGGAGGAAAAAGCATCACCAACTTCACCCTCCCTCTCTCTCTCTAAAACCCAATAATGGCTCCGAATTTTCGTGACTGAATTTGGCTCCTGATGATGACCGGTTTGAACGAAATTCAGACTCCACCGGGCTCGTGCTGCCCCCCCCGCAATTTCATGCTGATTCCGTGACTGGGTTCTTGCTGTCCTGACGTTCTTGCATGCTTCTTGTCGGTTAGTCTCTGTTTTTCTTGAATCGTAGATCAGGACATTTTTGTGATTCGGAGATCGTGCGGCGCGTTGGTCTTTCGTTGAGCTTTAAGTTCAATCGTGTGATGTGTTGAGGCGGATGTCGAACGTGTCCCGTCTTCTTGAAGTTTCGTTGCTGCTTCGCCTTTCGCTACCAGCACTGTTGACTGGCTTGTTGTCTTCAGCAGCCGAGTGTCTCTGTAAATCTCCATTGGGTATGCGGTATGGTCTAATCTTGGACCGTTTCTTCTTTTGAGCTCCATTTTGCATATCGATTTCTCTCGGCAGTAAGAGCTCACTGGAGGCCGGGTGATCATCCGACTTTCTTGAATTTTTTTCTCGTCCTGAGAATTGCATAGGGTCAGGGATGATTTATCGATATTTCTTTCCTTTTTTTTCTTTTTTTTTTTTTCGTGTCACTTGATCTGCAGAAGAGACCATCTCGTAATTTTCAGGAAGTAAATTCGATAATTCGCTTCGTCGTTTTCAATATATGGCTTCTGCAAAGATCCGAAACTGCTCTGGTTCTCAACATTTAGTAGCTTCTTTTCGACAATTTCGCATTGGTTGTGCCATCATAATCAATTTGAGGAGCTTCCATTTCACTTTCTTGCTTATGCTTACAGATACTACTTGGCTAGGACTGGGTTTTCAAGTTGAAGTGAGGCTTTTACTTTTTGCATTGTTGTCCTTATTTCCTTTTTTGTGCGCAGATGCTCTCGAAATATACCATTCAAAGGTCATTTACAAGCTTCCTTGGGTGCAATATACGTGCCAAGAAACTTGAATGAGCTGGTCACCATTTGAGTGAAGCGAGGGTCAGAATCTGCTAGCCGTGACAGAGAACGGAAGAATCACCAGAATGGAGGAAAGAAAACTGAATTTCAACAGTCCGCTCTTGTCTGTGAGGCGATATTCGATGCCCACATCTTCGAGTTCAAACAAAGGGAGGAAAATGCAGAAGTCCTTATCCAATCGACGGCACACGCTCCCCTCGAGTGATTCAGACTCGAACATGGATCAAGTAACTGAACCAGTTGCTGTGCCTTTTACATGGGAACATATTCCTGGCAAAGCTAAGGACAATCATCAGAAATCTAAGGTCCTGCTTTTAGAAGGACCTAGTGTTTCTCCGAGGCTGCCTCCACGAAGATCTCGGGAATTTCCACTTGCAAGACACTTGGAAGGACCTAGCTCAAATAATATCACTGCTAAATTAGATAGCTTCAAACAAGAAAGAACAGGTGAAAAGGAAGGTGACTTCAAGGAGGATGATGACGATGATGATGAGGATGCTTATTCCGATGCAGTTGAGACATTGTCTCCTCCGGAGTCACTCTCATTTTCTGTTAATTGCAGCGTAAGTGGTTTGAGTGGAGCAGATGGGCCAGTTATGAAGCCTTCGGGAACCTTCTCAGTAGATTCACAGACTCGAGACTTCATGATGGGCCGCTTCTTGCCCGCAGCAAGGGCAATGGCCTTGGAAGCTCCTCAATATTCTTCCAGAAAGCAACCTGCTACAACTGAGCAAACAAGAGATGTTAAGAAGCTCATTGTCAGTGAAAGTCGACCTCCTCCGAAGCAATACAGTATGGAAATTGTACAGTACTATAAGCAAGACGCATGGGAGGAGGAAAGTGCAGATGAAGATGAAGATAAAGGTGAAGAGAACAATGATTATGGGAGTGTATCAGCCAAAGGTTGTGGGTTACTTCCTCGCCTATGCCTCTTAAATCCAATTCCGGGAATGAAACCAAGGTCGTCTAGTCCCATCTCTTTCATGTCCCGAATGAAAGGAGCAAGCAAGGATGGTCCTCCTCGATCGCAAAGCCAGCCTAAGGTATTATGGTATTCTGCTTTATGCTTCTGTAAATCATGATTTTGCAGACATCACTAGTACGAGTTTTGTTAATTATCTCACAGGAAAGTTGTTCCATTTGACAACCTAAACAATAAAATGCAGGATAGCACCATCCTATGGTTTCATATGACCACAAAACTCACAATCAAATCAATAATTTTTAAATTTATGCTTAAAAGGACCACCACTATATTTAAGTGTAAAACCTAATCTCCTTTTCTTAGCAAATAAAGAATATTAGTCCGTTGCTCAGAGTGCTCTGGATGTCAAATTTGCAGAGAGCTGATTCTGAGCACAAGTTGGACCATGGTAATCTCACTCCTAAGTTGCCAGGTGTCGAGAATAGGATGCTTAGCAGCTCTAGTCGGTTTAATTATTCTGGTGAGCTGAGGGCGAGAGGTGGATTATCTCCTTACAGGCGTTCTAGAAATGACAGTGTTTCTCCACAACAAAACAGACCAGCTCTGCCTCCTCCTGAAGGATTTGGATTTCTTGGCCTATCGAAAGAATCCAATAACATTGACCCAAGCAGGTTGAAGTTGCTTTTAAAGAAAGTCGACAATATGCAAAAAGTTTCAACAAAGCATACGGCAAATCAAAGCAATGGTTTGACCAGCCCTGCTGCAGAGAAAACTTTATATGTAGATACTGTAAATACTGAGGCAAAATCATGTTGCGATTCAAGTTCCTCTAATTTGGAGGTGCCCTTGAATCATGCTGCAGAAGACGTGGAAAGCCGTTCTGACACAAGAAAAACAGAGGACAATCCTTCTGAAGAATCTTCTTTTCAAGATATAGAATGCTTGGATTTTCAGAAGTCAGGGACCGCCTTGGGACAAGATCTCTCTGTGCCGATAGATGCTAGTCCCTCTTCTTGTTTCTCTACTCTCACAGGCCAAGTTGAGACCGTGCGCATATCGGCTGATGGAGATTCAAACATCAACACCACTCTGATGGTGAAAAAGGTTGATAAGGAGGAGATGGATGTCGCTTCACTTCCCTTGCCTTTACTGAAATCTCCTTCTGAGTCTTGGCTTTGGCGTACTCTGCCCTCAATTCCATCGCGACATCCATTGTCACATTTGACCTCAACCACTAATTCCAAGAAGCAGGATGCAAAAGTATCCGGCGCCGATACCAAGTGGGAAACCATTGTAAAAACTTCGAATCTTCACCATGATCATGTCCGGTATTCTCAGGTAAAATCATTATATGAAACTATACATCTTCCACATCCTTATGAGCTCACCAAGTGATGAGAGAATTGATTACCTGATGAATTACACTGCAGGAATTAATTTCTCATGTTTCAGAGCAACCCAAGTTCTAGATGTGCAAAATCTCCGTTCACAGATTGAAGAAGTTGCCTGCTTTGGAATCTGCGGTGCATGCATAAGGTCAAAATGGCACATAATTATTTTGGGTAAAATTCTTTTGGGACTGTTCTTTTGTTCTGCTACAGTGGATGTTTCATGTGCTCATTTTTAGTTTGAGTTACACAATTGTTGTTCCTAAGAGAGAGGATATGGAGCTGAGCTTGGAGAAACGGCAGCTGATGAAATTCTGAACAGAACCAAAAAGCCTCAGCCACTCCCTCTTTTACTCTCTTTTTGTTTAAATTTTATATATAGGTCAACTAGATATATTCCAATTGCGAGCCCTGTTTGAAGTGGCGATGATAGTGTTGTCCATTATACTTGAGGAATCCATTAATTTGATGATTGAAATCTGTTTGAATTTGTTGGTGTTTGTTCCTTTGCATATTTAGAAAAAGACGTGCTTTACGCATAGAACTGATTGTCCCTGCAACTATAATATCCTCAGGATTGTAACATAATCTGGAGTTGATTCTAACAAGTTTGTAGTCAAATGAATTATTGTTGAAATACGGTAAGTGTTGTGCTCGAAAGCATATTGATTCATCTTTGATTGATGATGCACGGCCAACGAGCAGATGCATTCAGAAGAATAAGCATACCAAGGAGTGTGCGGAGGTCCTCAGGTACTTGAAGTTTGAAACATAGAGCAGCTCTGTAAAAACTATGCAATCCATCGTCTGATTTTTGTTGGTTTGTTTTGCTAAATACTAGTAGAGCGCATCTGATATACTTTCTCGAAGTAGATATGAACTCCAAAGATGGGTGGCTTAGTCGCCGCTGTATCCAAATGGAGCTGTATTATATCCCACACATAGGTATAATGTGCAGTGTTCAGTTTAGCCTTGGCCAAGGATCATATTTCATGACTATGTCAGTCGAGACCTCTATCCATGTTATTTTTGGTTTTGCATTGTTAATTTAGTCCGGGGTATTGGTCTCTTTCAGCAGGACCTTCTCGACTCTGAAAGCTAGGAGAAATATCATATAGACTGAATTTATAGATGATGTGGTGTACACACCCTGTGCTGTATCGTACTTTTTGCGAGTCTATTGTGCAATTGTGGATCCACCCATTTCTTGATTCATGGTCTAGTAGAATGGATTTGGACGATACCAATCGATCACAGTAAATCTTTTACGCGGGATTGGTTTGGTTTGATTTGATCTGCCTACATAGATCTTCTACATTGACCAATTTCCACTTTCATCAAGGGAGATAGACGTATGTCAACAGGCAAAAGCTCTATTTTGGTTATGATGCAACTTGGCCAGACAAGATCTTGAACTGTTAATTTGAACTCAACTTTTCGATTCTTTTCTGCTAGTATATTACAATGGAATGTTGTCCTTCTCATAATGTTAAGAGGCTACATCTGATGCACTGTCCAGATCTCGGGACCTATTAGATGTAAAACAATAAGAGGATAGAGTCGGGTATAGAGCTCGAAAAATATATTGTACCAACGAGGGGGAGCAGGGCATGCGGGCATCGACATGTTAACATCAGAAATGTAGTCTAGTAGCCCACAGTATTGTGAAAAGGTGTAAACAACCCTTGTTGGTTGGCAACAATCTCTGTCTTAGTGAGGTTCCTTGTAACTAGCACCAAGAATCCAATGCAAGCCCCCCTGATCTATTACAATGGAAGGAGCTAGGTCAAGATTATTTGGGCTCGCTCAACACACAATGAAAGAATATTAGTCATTTCGTTATAAAGTTAGGCCACCTTAGGTTTTCAACACTTATGCGTTTGGTAACTATTCTTAGGAACAATTTCTTATCGGAAATGATTATTTTTTATTCTGCTATCGGGGATTTTAAGGTGTTTGGTAGCTAATCCAAAATTTATATTCTCGAAATAGAATTTCGTTTGACATTATTCTCAAAATACATTATTCTCAAAATTTCTAGTCCAAACCATTTTCTTTTAATTTTTTAATAATTTTATCACTTTTTCCTTTTTTGTCCCTTCTTCTTCCTCAAGCTTTGGTCGATCACCAACTTTAGGATGACCGGCGATCGGCTAGATGAGGCCTGATGACCTTGCCGGAGTGTCACAGGCCCTTGACAAGGCCGCCCCTTGTTGGCCAAGCCTCATCGGCAACTAAGTTAGGCTTGGCCGAGCCTTGGCTGGGCAAGCAACATTGCCAGATTGCCCAAGTGCTAGCGGGGCTTAACCTCATCGAGCGGTTGAGTCCCATTGGTGGCTGGGTGAGCTCGGCTGAGCCTCGCCTGACTAGGGGAGCCTCCTCGGTGGCCGGGCGACTTTTCGGCGAGCTCGCTAGACCTCACTCTAGCTTGGCAAGCCTCTATCGAGGTCGTCGGACCTCACCCAATTGGTCACCAACGATCGGTGGTGGCGACTAACGATAGTGGCAATGGCAGTAGCAGTGAAAGAAGAAGAGAGAATGAATAAGAACAATAAGAAAAGAAGAGAAAAGAGAAAAAATGGATTGGCTTGATTCTAAAATTATTCTCGGAAATAAAAAAATCAACATTTTTTACTTCTCAATTCTATTCCAAATCTATTTTCGGAAATAAAAAATTTACCAAATAGATTTCTATTCTAAATCTACTCATAAACAAAAGAATAGAAATTTTTATTGTTTGGCAAGTTGCCAAATGTACTCTTAATCGATTAGAACCAAAAACTAACTACTGCCATAAAAGTACATAACTTCCCTTTTTCCCCTGACGTTTTGACATTCACGTCCATTTAGTCGAACCATATTCAAGGCACTCTGGCGTGTTATTCTCTCTTGCATTGAACGAACACATAGATCACACTACTACACACGCGAGACACACAGCGCAAATACACGCTCAACGGTGCAAGAAGCAGAGAAGACTCTTACATTTGACTGATGGCAAATGCAAAAGCTCTCTTACAAGAACACTGTCCAGAGACATGCACAATAGCAAAACTCTAGGGAAGAACTAGGTTAAGACACAAGTTTGAAGGAAGTGCAGGGATTAAATCCAAAGTGCTTCCTGATCTGCGCAGACGACTTTGCTCGATCTGGAGGATTATGATCCATGTGATTTTTGGGCTTCATTATGTATAAGTAGCTTTTGGCTAGAACTGGTTGCAATTGCTTTATCTTGATTGAGTTTTGATGTAGCTGTTTTTTTTCCTGGAGTGATTCGTGGCGTAAGTTCCAGGAGAGTTGAGTATGTGATTGGATGGTTTTGACACCTCTGAAGTTCTGCAATAGAAGGATTTACTTATTCCTTCAAAAGGTAAAACTAGGAACTTCTATTCTTTTAACCTATAATTCTTAGAAGTAATATTTAAAATGGATAAATGTATTGGAAGTCCTAAAATTTTCAAAAGGTGTAATGAAATCCTAAAATTTATCACGAAAGTATAATCGAGCCCTATAACTTACCAAGAAAATGCAATCAAATCCTAAATTTTGTTAAATTGGTCCAGCACTTTTTTAAAGTTTTAAGGCTTGATTTCACTTTTGTAATTAGTTTTAGGATTTGATTACACATATTAAAAATTTTAGGACTTGATTATACTTTCTTGACAAGTTTTAGAACTTGATTGCACTTTTTGAAAATTTTAGATTTCAATTGCATTATCTTGTGATAAGTCTTAAGACTTCCGGTGCACTTATTCTCATTTTAAATCATAGAAATAAGGAAATTAGACTAAATTGCAATCACAATAGCCAATTTCCATTTCATTCTTCTCTATTTGGGAAAAACACAGACTCAGTTATGCACGCTTGGTGCTCCCTTAATGGGAGAAAACTAGACCTCAGGATAGGGTGTCAACCTCGAGAAGTCCAGTAGTATCTTTTTTAGTCCAAATTTCAGTGACTTGGAGAGGAGGAGGTTGACTGAAATTCTTGGCATCAAGCAAGTCCGAAAACCTGGCAATTATCTTGGATTGCCTACCTTGTGGGGAAGAGCAAATAATAACGCATTAGGGCTGCCAAAGAGAGGATTCTGAGGAGACTCGACTGTTGAAAGGCCATACTTCAGTCTAAGAATGGAAAGAATGGCAATGGCTAATGCAATCCCTACTCACTCCATGAGATGTTCAGAGTTTCTTAAAAAGTGGTGCCAATAATTTGATGCAGCTGTGGCTAGAGTTTGTGGGGACAGAGGAATGGTGAAAGAAAGATCCATTGGAAGAATTGGGAGTCTCTTATGGCAGCCATGGCAGCAGGTAGGCTTGGTTTTAAGGACATTATACGATTCAACTTAGCTCTTCTAGCAAAACTGGCTAGGACTAGGAGAATTTATCACAATCCCAATAAGCTTAGGGTTTGCATTCTAGACGGACTCTACTTTCCTATGAGTGATTTCCTGGAGGCCAGAAAAGGAAGAGGATCTTCATGGGAAAGTATATGTGAAGGGAAGGTCCTGAAGGACGGTGGTCTCTGGCAGATTGGTGATGGTAAGCAGCGTTTCTTTTGAATAGTAGATGAAGCCCATCTACCTGGGACCATAAATTGCATCCTATTGCTGTCAATCCTGAACTGGCTCATATGAAGGTTGTGGAACTCATTGATACTAATATAGGATGCTAGGGATTATCTGCAATACAGGATTGTCTGACTGATGAGGAAACCAGGCATGTACCAAGTATACCTTCGTACAGTGTTAGACATCTGGATCGATCGGTGTGGCCATAGGACAGAAGAGGGTCTCTCTCCGGCAAATCTGCCTAACTTTTTCTCATAAAAACTGCTTCCGCTAATGTTCATGCTAAAGCCTCTAGCTCAAGTCAGGTGCATAGCAATCTTTGGAATATAAATTTGGGAAAATATTCTTGCTTCCCGTGCATGTGCTTCTTGCGGAAATACTGAGACAGTAGAACATCTGATTCTTTAATATGAAAAGAGTAGAGCTGTTTAGTTTGGTTGCCTTGGTTACGGAGTGCAGAAGGAGAAAGTCGCTACCCAATGGCTTCTAACAAATTGCTCGGCTAAAGGGTAGCGAAAGAGAAGATTACCTGTCTAAATGAGCTTTCATCTCCTAGCACATTTGGAAAAGCAGAAATGAAGCTCTCTTTAATAGGGAAATGCCTGACCCTGATGAAATAACAGCCAGGGTGAATCAAGCCTACACAGAATTTATTGAGGTATCTATCCAACCAAAACTCAAGGGCTGTCCTACGTGAGCAAGACGCTCCTAACTAATGCTACTGATGTAGATATGTTTTGGCAGAAACCACCCCCAAAATGTCATTAAGGTGAATTTTGATGGTGCCTTTGAGGAGGTTACGTGAAGGGGCTATTACTGGAGTCATAATAAGAGATGAGGAAGCGAAGTTAGTAGGAGGCTCCGGAAAGAGGGCTTGGGTAGTAACTGCAGAAATGACTAAATCCCTGGCGGTGAAGGAAGGTTTACGGTAAATTGACTTGTAGTTTTCACAACATCACTTTCGCATGTCGGCTGTCCCTTCTTTTATGTCAGGAACTTCACTTCGACGTGACAACACGCCCATGACCAGACTCTTCTAACACCGATTTTCCTTCCTTGAAAATTTGATCAGCTAATTCATATATTGACCTCATTATAGTGTATAAAACGATGACCGAACTATTCAAGACTCACAAGCAATCTTTCGAGCGGTGAAATTCAGAAATGACTGTTTGGTAAGTCTTCAAGAACATCATGGACAAGATTACGTATGTCTATCGATCCTCAAACTTCTCTCGAAGTTTTGCATTCCCATTTGATCTTGCATATGGGGCAATATATTCGACCACTTTCTTTGCCACCGTACACACGCTTTCAATTTTCAAGTCAAAGGATTTCTACAAAGTTCATCGGCAAGTTCCACCGGTTCAATGGCTTTCGCATCTTCGGCAGACTCCTGATGCTGTCTCGCCTTCCTTCCAATGATCCTCGGTTAATCTTTTCCCATACCCTTCAATTTATACTTCACTAATTGCACCATTCTATGCACCAAGATATTCTTTAATAAGTGAAAAAGGAAAATCCAAATTGAAGTGAAAATTCTTCTAATTCTCATCTTGCATGTAATGTTGATTTTTGTGCTCTACTATGTTAATCACATCCACTGTATCATCACAACCTCCCTAATTATGATAAAACTGATAGCCTTCATGACCGCTATCAGACTGTGTCGACACCTAAATTTTGACTAAATATTTAAAATTAATTTGCATAGAAAATTAGGGATCAATTCGACCCTAACAAAAATATTTTGTGCATCAATTAGGTCTTAGTTTTTATTTGCATCTATTAATCTCTATTTTCCTTTTTTATTACTTAATTTTGACTCTTTTTTTCGGATAATTTACTAAAAGAAAAAGGGGGCAGCCACTGGGGTTGGGCCTTCACGCCCAGCCCTTTTTCCTCCTCCCTTCCCCCCACACGGGCCCGAGGCCCACCCCTTCTCTTCTTCTTCTTGGCCCGGCCTCCTCCTTTTTGCATTCTTCCTCCGCCTTTGCAACTCGTGCACAGGACACCTATGGCCAAGAGGGGAGTAGGCCGACGATGGAGGGGATGTTTCTCATGCACCATCAATGCCCGCCTTCAATGTCGAGCACGCCTTGGTGAAGAAGAAGGGATGGGACACCGGTTCGGCCAAGAGAATTTGGTCGGTGAGCTGAGAATTGGCGACCAACGCTCCTCCGTTAATCGGACCCTCCTCGCCTATAAATAGGCAAGTTGCAATCACTGTCGGCAGCGAGCTTAAACGACCCCCTTGAGAGACATGGGAGGCTAGCGAGCGAGCGAGCGAACCCGAGAGAGAGAGGCGGGTCGAGTGAGGATTTCACGGTTTAAGAGAGATTGTGGGCAAAGGAAACCAGATTTGAGGGTTGCGACGTCGCCAGCCACCGCACCTGCATCACGGTCCGGTGACCCACCGCCGCGTTTCTTCCTTGGCGAACTAGGGTTTCTTTTTATTTCTGTGTCTTAGGGTCGTCGGTGGCCGTTCACCTCATGCGAGTTTCGGCCCCGACCATCCGTCCTCCAGCTGCCCCGGATTTTTGCCCGTTGTCCACCCTGAGTCCCGACGCGATCTTGACCTCGAGTGGTTCAG
This sequence comes from Eucalyptus virginea, assembly GCA_014182375.1. NCBI lineage: Eukaryota > Viridiplantae > Streptophyta > Magnoliopsida > Myrtales > Myrtaceae > Eucalyptus > Eucalyptus virginea. The sequence continues at coordinate 40,110,622 of CM024518.1, read as the reverse complement.
TTTCTCTCCTCCTAGCCAGTGTCCTCCAGGTGTTTGACAAAATTCCTGAACGATTGCAGCGGCCGCAACTGGATTCACGGTGACTGGCGACGATGGTTAGCAGCGATGGCTAGTTGGGCGAAGGCTGACTTGCCGACTTAAGGGTGGCTGAGACGGTACTGGCGGAGGCCCAAACTCAGACCAGACGAGCTCAGTCGCCTCTGTCGTAGATCGTCGGGAGTAAGGGGCACAGGGGGGAGTCGGGTCTGTGAACACGATGCCGAGTTGTGAACCGGGTTAGACACGAGTCACGGATGGGTAGGGTTTAGTCCTCGAACCGGGTCGGGCATGGGTCGCCGTTCGGGCTAGGGCTTCATTGGCTTAGGTCGACTGGGCCCATTTGCATGTCGGCTGATCTTGCGCGGGTTTGGAAGATGCGGGTCCGTTTTGTCTTTCTTTTAAATTGTGGGCTTTAATTAAACAAAAGAAAATAAAAAGAAAAGAGTTCTGGGCCGAGCCCGCACTTTAGGCCCATTCCGGCCCCGGCTTTAGCGAACCGAGTCGGTCCCAACCCTAGAATCCGACCCCCGTCCCTTTTTATAATATATATGATTATATAATAATATTTTAATAAAAAATAAAAAATAAAAAATAATTTATTTCAGAAAAATCCAAAATATTTTACATTTTCTCAAAACTAAAAAAAGTTAAAAAATGATTTATATTTTCAAAAAAGATAAAAAAATCCAAGAATGCTTTTTATGTTAAAAAAATAGAAAAAGACCAAAAAATGTTTTTCTCCACAAATGCATAGAAAAATCCTTAAAAATCCAAAAAGCCTTAGAGTTTAAACAAAATTAGATACCGGAAGGGCATTAATAATTAATTAGTATAATCAAGTTTCTAATGCTAGTTTCTCTGGTTGCACATGAGTGATATATTTCTCCCAATATTTCACTTGGGTTTCTAATTGACCTACTCAAATTAATTAGTGGCGACTCCTTTTTAAAATTAACTTATAGGCTAAAAATTCGAACAATAAGTCGTAAATTGGTGGGCTTGGGAGAGCTCAGGCTAAGCCTAATAGACTTAGTGAGCCGTTAGCCTCGGTTGGCACACTCGCGATTGGGCACCGAAAAAGAGGTCGCGACAGCTTCGTGACTCTGCTGGGAAAATTTTGTGGACTTAGGCCTTTTTTTTTTTTTTTTTTTATCTTGTTTAAACACTTCATTAACTTGGTTTTTTTTTTTCTACTTTTTTATGCAGGTTAGTAGCTTAGAGATTAATTTTAAAATAAAATTTTTTGTGATTATTAAACTGCCATGCATGTTTTAATGTTTTAGCACTACATGTGGCACACATAACCCGGTCGCGGGACGTGGGCTGCCATAGGATATTTAGGATGGTGTTAAGAAAGATACAGCTTTGAATGCGAGACTGCGATGTTGAGGTTGCCTTTCTTTTCCCCGAATTTCTTTAGGTAGAGCCTAGGTTAAGAGGATATGATGCTAACGTGAGATTGCGATGGGCAAACACCCTCTTAATTTCGCTAAACCTTCTCAGTTAGACATCGAGCTACATGTATCATTCGCATGTCTATGTGCTTGCCATTTTCTTTAAAAGTAAAGTATTTTTTTTTTTTTTTACTCAGTTTTCTTATTGGCTCATGGCAAAATAGGTCGATCGTATAACTCTCTGTTCTATATGCGATGGGAAGAGTTGATATTTAGTTCATTCCTACTCCCAAGGAAGAGCTCCTCAGATGGTGGAATCAGTTAGATTAGGTTAGCCAAGAATGTGTTGAAGCAAGGATCTGTCATCTCTTCCCATTGCTCCGAATCAATGTCCACTCTAGGGTCATGCAAGCACTACTACATTTCTGGTGCCTTGAAACATCCACCTTTGTATTTGACAACTTTGAACTAACTCCAAGTCTCGAAGAGTATAGTCTCGCCATAGGAGTGCCTCGAGGGAGGGAACTTGTTAGGCCACTACGGGCATCGACCCTATGATTAGTCTATCACGGTTTTTAAGAAATCATTTGGTAAGAGGAATTGTTAAAGCCAGCAATGATGCTTTCCCATTATCATCTTTGACTGAATGTTTTGAAAAAAAATCAATGGCCTAGAAAAACAAGATCTTCCTCTTAGCGTTCTTTGGATTTATTATCTTTCCCCATCGAAAGAATGCCATAAATCCTTCAATCGCATGGGTGGTAAATCAAGTCGATATTGGGATAGGATATGTAAACATGATTTTAGCCTAAACATTTTTGTCCATTAATTATTTCAAAGAAAACAAAGAAAAAAAATCATGAGAGCTGCTCCGGAAATTTTACAAATGTGGTTCTTTTCCATATCAAAGGGTTTGGGCACCTCATGCGAATATTTGAAATCAACAAATTCAAGCACCAACTACAAAAGTTTCAAAGCTTGGAAAAATACTCCCCCAACAGGGAATACTTTCGTTGGATTAACTTACTAAGGAACCCTATTCCTGAGGCATTCTTTTGGTGAGCTAAATGGTTCAATATAGGAGAAGCCCGCTTTGCACTTGGATATTACGACCCCATCCCACTACTAGGTCTATCTGGAACCACCTCATATTACCCATATAGGCTGGCTCGTCAATACAGGGCCCTTCAAGAAATCCCGCCATCGCTTAAACTAGGATTGTTTCGAGTCCTCTTCACCCGTATGGGCTATGACTACTTAGATGATATCCGTATAATCCAGAATGCATGGAGTAAATGCCACATCAAAAGGATTGTTGTACCCAGAAAGCTGAAGGGATAGGAAAAAGCCCATCACGCATCCACGTTTTACATTCTCAACCATGGGATTCCCAATGAGCTACAATTGGTGATCCCTGACGTAGTTGATAAACTCACTCAGCAAGAACGGATTGAATCTCTTGAAGGAAGTTTGGAGACAAGCAAGAGACATGTATCGAAGCTAGTTTGAAAGAACAGGCAGCTTCGCAAGACTGGGACTTCCCATCGCATATAAAAATAGGCAACTTGGTATTCAAATGTGAATATTTAGGATTGTTCTATCTACTTTCTATCTTTTATGCCTTGTTTAAAGAGTCCTTTTTAGTGTTATGTAATCCCCCTGTCGATAAATAAAAACGACTGGACCCTTGCCATGGGTCAATGTCCTATTAACTTCCCTCACTTACGGTCCTTTTATTGTGTGCAATGAAGGTAATTATGGCATAGCCGCATTCGCCAAATCCAAAAGCAAGAATGGCTAAATAGAACGTATCGAGCCGTGTTGCAGTTGTGGAAAGTGAAATGAAGCAAGTCTTCAATGTATTTCAACAACTCTCGAAGTAGATAGATTCTATCCAGGGCAAACTTGTTCCCGCCCCAGCCTCAATCGAAGTATTGTTACCGCAATCATCTACTAGGGGAGATCAAGGAAGAGATACCGACGATAACATGCCCGAATTGGAAGATGATCCGCACCAAATCACGATTGAGAAAGCTAAGCCTAACAGTTTGTCTAAAATTGAGCATACCAAACGCCTTGAGAAGCTTGAAGAGAGGCTGAAACAACTACAAGGCCTCCAAAATCCTACTCTGATAGACCTCTTCGTCTATTCCAAGGTCAAAATATCGGAAAAATTCAAAATGCCCAAGTTTGAGAAGTACAATGGCACGACTTACCCAAGGGCTCATTTGTAAATATACTTGGTTCGAATGACGCGGTACATCGATAATGCACCATTAATGATCCAATTGTTCCAATCAAGTCTAATAGGCCCTGCCTTGAGATGGTATATCTCAAAGAACATGAACCTCCTTGAAACATAGAGCAAAGTGAGTGAGGCATTCCTCAAACAGTACAAGTTCATAATTGACATTACCCCTTCTTGTGAGGATCTTGAGCGTACCGAAAGAAGAAGTATGAATCATTCAAAGAATATGTCATTTGATGGAGTAATCTAGTCGCCAAAATTAGTCATGAACCAACCGATTTCAAACTAAGAAAAATGTTTATCAAAACCCTCCCCTGCGAATACCGCAATCGAATGGTGACGACGATTGCTGAATCATTTAATCAACTCATTCTAGTAAGAGAGCAAATTGAGATAGGACTGAGGGATGGTTGCTTCACTGAACCTGCACTTGCAAGTAGGAGGATCAACATGAAAAATGAAAAAGAACCCCTGGTGGATATCAATGCAACCTACACCGCAAATACCAGTCATCCCTCGATCATTTAGACAAGCGCGGGACAACAACAGACCACCAGCCGTCAGCCGTCCCAGCGTTACAACAATATGAGGCAAATTACTCCGCTTCTTGGACCTCCATTGTAGGTATTGGCAATTCTCCGGAAGAAAAACCTCATCTCGATTGAACCAAAATGACGAAAACTTCTCCAGCTATGACCCGTCCAAAAAATGTGACTATCACATGGGAGAAGTGGGACACTCAACTTACAAGTGCTTCACCCTTAAGCATCGGATCCAGAACTTGCTAAATACTAAGGCTTTCTCATTCCAAACTACAAAACCAAATGTCCAGAGCAATCCGCTCCCCGACCACACTGACAAAGTAAATGCGGCATTCAGTTCTAAAGCCAGCAAAATATCGAGGGTTGGTAAAGGCTGGGTATTATTTAGGCGATGAAGTACCGCCCTTAGCAACAATGAAAGAAAGGGTATCAAGAATGATGGAGGTTGGAATAATTGTATATGCCAACCACACTGGCATAGTCTCTACCATATCACAAGTCGTCATCGATTAGGATGAAGAGTTTGCTGCACTAAACTCGGGGAAGGAAAAGATGAAATCCGCCCCACCTAAAGCGCATTTGAAGGGAAATGAGCTATAGCCCAAGCATTGACAACAGAGGCACATATATTTATTAAGATCTCCCAACCTTATAAATATGAAAGCAACAATGCAATTCCTTGGTCCTACAACCTTGACGTTGTCTTAATCACGAGGTCTGGGTGAACCTATGCTTAAGCCAATACGTAGCTTGCCAAGCTCATCATTGATGAAGAAGCCAAGGAATTTTTTGCCATAGTCAAAGCCAGTGAATACAATATGGTGGAACAATTGTGGAAATTACTAACACAAATTTCTCTACTGGAATTACTTCATCAAACACCAGAAATCCTTGATAAAGGTATTAATTGAAGTACATGTCCCTGAAACAATCGAGCATGCCAAACTCGAGGAGTTTGTCGGGCCATCCTTCTAAAAGATCAAATGGCTTTTTCCAATGAAGAGATCCTCGAGGAAGGTAGAGGGAACACCAAAGCCCTCTACATATCAGTTAAGTGCAATGCCTCCCACGTCACTCAAGTACTGATTGACAACGGATCTAGTTTAAACATATGTTCACTAGCAACGCTCCATCATCTTAAAATAGAATCATCCCAGATCCAGGTAGCCGAGACTTCCATTTGAGCATTCGATGGGACAAAGAAGGAAATAGTGGGTGAAATTGAGCTTGACGTTCAAATAGGCCTAACTATGTTCAAAATTTTGTTCCAAGTAATGGATATCCCCACAACATTCAATTTCCTCTTAGGCCGCCCATGGATCCATGTCGTTAGAGAAGTACCCTCAAGTCTCCACCAAAATGTAAAGTTCGTGGTTGAAGGAAAACTGGTCACGGTCCGTGGAGAAGAAGACCACATTATCTACCATGAGACGACCATCCCTTATGTTGAACCTGGTGGTGGGAATGAATCCAGCTATCAATCGTTCGAACCGATGTCTGCTATACACAAGACTCTAGGGACTCCACCACTTGTCCCCGAAATGTCAAATGCTGCAATCATGGTAGGGAAAATCATGATTGGATATCAAAGCCCTAGGTCAAGGGCTCGGCAAGGGAAGCCAAGGCATCTGTGAGCCTATCAAAGCCCTGAGGAGACCCCACACCATCGGTTTAAGATATTACAAAGAAAGAAGGGCCAAATGACATGACCATTATGTTTGGAGACCTTTTCATAGGTGCCATCGAGGAGGAACAACTAAAAGGAACGGGTGATAACTTCTTGTTCAGCTAGCTTCAACGTCAAGTTGACGAACTATGCGAGGCAGTACACCACTTGATAGAAAATTTCACTCAAGCTACTCGTGCATTCCTCTCTCATCACATTAAAGAGTTGGCAGCCAAAATGAATGAAGAAGGCCCTATTAACATGACCTGGCAAGGAGCTCGGCTACCCCAGTTCTCAAGCAACACACGACCATATTCGCCACTACCTAAATTGATGGCCACTATTTTCCCCATCATTTTAGAGCAATGAATGATCTCTAAAGAGCTTAGACGTCCTGCTCCTAAGTATTTCCTTAATTATAATTCATTCAAGTATTGTGACTACCATTCGGGGAAGTTGGGGCACTCACTAGATGATTGTACTATCTTGAAAGACAAGGTTTAGGATCTTTTGAATGTTGGGGTATTCATGTTATGCTCTTCATGGCTATGTTATGGCAAATATGACCTCCTCGTGGTACCTAGCACCCATACCATGTTCCCTGAACACACTAAGGAGACACATGGAGGAAAAGTAATCATGGACACCTTGTGTCAACCGATTGGTAAATTGGAATACTATGTTAACTACTTGGCCCCTCAAGGTTTCTATGACCATTATCAGAACAGTCCTTGACGGATGGGGAGGCATGGATGATCTAAGATTCACAAAATTGGTAGCACAAGAAGGCGTGGCTAGTGACTGGTATGAAGATTTCTTCATGGGCGCTATCATCGAAGGACCGTCTAAGGGGATGGGTGCAGGCTCGCTCGAGTAGAACCCTTTTTAATTTCCTTGCATATTCCCCTACGTGGGAGCCTGTCCATCTTTCTTAAGTCTGGCTTGTTTGGTTTTTAACATCAGTTCCACTTGAGGAACTAACTTTTGAAACCATTATTCCAAAATGTAAATCCACCTAGTACTAAATAAAGTTGAAAATATTTTGAAGGCATGAGGAGACACACCAAATTGACCCACTGATGATATCCAACCATGAAATGAAAGAAGAAATATGAGGCCTAGGTTTCCTTATGCTTTCTCGTCTTGGATCTTCAAAAACAATTCATCACATTTTCAAAAGAAAAAGAAGCATACATGATGTTAACCTTATTTGTTTCATTAACCTATCTACTTTATGATGTAGGCATAATCTAGCGGCTGGCGTGGGTACGAAAATGGTCCAAACCAACATCGTAGGTAGCCATGATAGCAATTTCAATAATTTAGATGATGATTCCGACGAAATGCAATGGAATTGGGAGCGACACGAAGAAGCAAGGCCCCCTGTTGCCAAGGACATTGTCACCATCAATGTGGGCAGCATAGAAAGCCCCATGGAGATAAAGATAAGCACAAACATTTCTAAATAAGAAGCTGTAAGCTTAATTGTCCTCCTAAAGAAATATCAAGATGTATTTGCATGGTCATATACTGACATGCCAGGCCTCAATCCAATGATCATGGAACATAGCCTGCCAACCAACTCTAACGCCGCCCCCAAGAAGCAACGACTAAGGAGAACCAAGCCGGAGTTGTCAAAGAAGATTGAAGAAGAGATAATGAAACTTTTATAAGTGGGCTTCATCGAAGTTTCACGATACCTTAGTTGGGTAGCAAACATCGTGCCAGTGAAAAAGAAGGACGCCGAATTCGAGTCCGTGTCGATTACCACAATCTAAATAAAGCTTGCCCAAAGGATGATTTCCTACTATCACACATAGATGTTCTTGTGGATAGCACTGCTAGATTCAAACTATTCTCTTTCATGGATGGATTCTCGAGATACAACCAAATAAAGATGAAAGAAGGAAGACAAGGAAAAAACGGCGTTCATCACTCCATGGGGAACCTTTCACTATAAGGTCATGCCTTTTGGCCTAAAAAGTGCTAGAGCAACTTACCAATATCCCATGGTCACCCTTTTCCATGACATGAAGCACAAAGAAATTAAAGTTGTGACATCCAGATTTTCGTCGGACCTCGAATATGCAATGGTCCGTGACGGGTTGACAAAAGTATTGTCGGATTGCGTCATTAGTACCATTTGTGGACATCGTTTTGTCATCATCGTCAGACCGAGACATTACGTTTGGTCATGGTCCGATCATCGAATAAACTATAGTCTTGTCGAAATTCCCCTACCTAAGGTAATGTGTGAGACCAACCTCATCCGCATTTGCACTATATTGAGCTAGCCTCCCATACCAACATTCAACGTCTTCATGTACATGTTCGATATGACCAACTATGAAGGGGAAAAACAACAATTTCGGACCGCCCCTCTCCTTAGATGCTACATGAACAATCCCATAATGGCCATGCATGAGGACCATGCACGATCGAACCCACTTCTTAATTGAGCAGCAAGGGAATGAAGTCTTTCCCATAGCCACGCGTCCTCCTCTTGGCTTGGTCGGTCAACAACAAAGGGGGATTGTTGACCAAGAGAGGGCTAGCAACGGCCACGTTGCTTCAGAAGTCGACCGCTAGCAAAAGCCCAAGGCGTTGCAAGCGGAAGACACGTCTCCCCCAGCTGTCCCTCGACCAAGCTGCCACTGAATCTTTTTGTTGACTAGGATAGTCAACAAGCGGTGGCAAGAGAGAGAATGTTCGAGCGAAATAGGGTAGAAAAAGAGTGAGAGAGAGAGCAGCGAGCTAGAGTGAGAGGGAAAGAAGGAGACCGTCCCCTTTCATCCGTGCACGCACGCCGTCAACGCCGCTCGCACTTGCTATTGTTGAGCCGTGTTCGTGACCACGAGCTTCTCGATTTGTTGTCATCGACACCACCAAAACTTAAGGCAAGTGAAAGTCTACTAGCCTATGTAATGCAATGCTGTTGTTGTCTGATGTAGAGCAGTTAGATTTGGAAATATTTGAGTTTGGATGTTGGATACTAAATTTTTGAATGATTGAGGTAGATTGGGATTAGGGGATTGAGGAAATGCTCGGATTTTCTATGTGTGTTTTTGATTCCTTTGAACTTCAATCGAAAATAGATTTTGGTGGACTTTTGGAAGTAAGGTAGCCAAGGTGTGGGCATGGGTTTCTACTGAATCCATACTGCCCAGAACAACTCATGTGTAGCTCTGTAGCTTTGTAAATTTCTACAGAGATTTCTAGTACGAATTTGGTCCCAACTTCTTCATGGAAGTTTTGAGAAATTGTTTAAACTAGGACATATATTTTTGTCAGATTTTCGGGATCAATATAGTTGGCATAAACTTATTTTAGTGTGCGGTGCTTTTCTGCTGGAGTGTGAATTCTGGTTGATGGAAGAAATCTGGGGCTGAGTTGTGTGATTTACTGCTCTCTGTACATGACTAATTAGGCTTAGTGTCCTTCATGAAATTATTTTCCTTAGGTCTTATTTATAACATACTAAAAATTTAGAATTTTCTGAGTTCATTTATTGGTTCTTCCAAAATTATTACTGAAACTATACGTTCTGATTTCGGTTGCCTTTATTCCAAATTTGCTCAAACTTATCTCAAAGGTGAAGGAATCTTGGTTTATTACCTAGTAACGATGGTTTTGGCATTCAGTAAATCATTGAATACTGAAATTTCGATAAAAGTTCAAGGGATTTCAGATGTCGATGACTTGAAAATGTTTTGGTATTGAAATAATTTGATGTGTCATTGTTGCCGTTGGACTCTCGGGTCGACGATGCCCCAAGAGTTGGGTTGCCCATAGGATCGTAGGGGTCGATGCCTCCGGATGCCCGGGGACCAGTGAACCCCAGAGGTTCCTCGGGAGTGTCGGGATGCCCGTATGACGATACATATTTCGGAGGGTAGGGGCAACCATTGCCATGGTTAGTCCCGAAGATTCCTCGTGATGCTGGGTGAGGTGCGAGATGCCTGGAGGTGAGACATGACACGCTCTGGTTGCCCGATGACTGAAATATGGAACCGGAGGCTTTTGTGACGCCAGGTTGGGTGCGAATGCCTGGAAGGACGCAAACACTGGTCCTCCGGCAGAAAAATCTTTTTAGTTTCAAAACTGAATGTGCTGCTGAGTTGCGCCGGATTATGAGATAAAATTGTGTGGCACGGAATGGGACACGTGCCATAACAGTTTGGTCTTATAATTAGGAACCCTGTGATTGAAATGATGTGTTTTGGTTTTGAAACTGCACTTGTTATTACTTGGAAAAGTTCCATTGATTTGATGCATACTCATTCCTTTGGTTATGTGTTTTGTGAATTTTGCATGAAATTAGATTGTGATGGTTTTCCATGATATAGTTTAGTAGATCTTTCGTTGCTAGGTGGTTGTACTCACCCCTTTTGGGACTAACATTTCAGACTAGACAAGATGCCTCTACTGCCCGCATTTCAGACTAGACAAGATGCCTCTACTGCCCGCACCTCCTGGTACATTTTATGGATTCCCGATCGACTTACAGTGCGAGCGGTCGGAGTATCAGGACCCTGAGGTGCGAGGGCTAACGTTTGTATGGGTGAGAGTCATTATGGTGTTCGATACCGGTCTTCCCACCGGCCCTGTACTCTAGGAGCACATCGCCGTATTTGTCCGTCGGTATGGATGAATGCAGGGGCCACTGCCGCCGCCACCAACAAATGGATCGAGTGGCTAGGTGTGACCATGAGATGGGGTCAGCAGAGGAAGAAATTTTTGGATGCCGACACTAAACGATGGACCTTATGTTTGTAACTGTTGGAAATGTTGGGTATCTTTTGATGTATGGCCGAGTATAGAAAACTACGGCATTTTGATGTACCAACTAACGATTGTCCATCTAGTTTTATGTAAATAAAAGTGTCCGGTTATTACTTATAAATTTAGTTGGTGTGCATCGTTTTCTGAATATAGGGAAGGGAGTTGTTGGATACGCTTCCGCCATATTTTTGCGCAGGGACCAATGAAAAGAATATAGACCCCCATAACTCATGGATTTATTGAAATCCTTTGGTATCAAAGTATCAAACTTTCCCCCTTGGCCCCTTTCCACTCGTTTGGACTTCCTGTCTTTCTGAGTGTAAGCAGGTGCCGGGGTCCCCTTACTATACAGCTGTATAGCTTTTTGTGCAAAAGTCTATATACTTCTTACCTTTTACCAAAAAAAAAAGTATCAAACTTTCAGGTCGAGAAAGTTGGTGATATGTGGCAACCCTAATGGATCGGGGGTCGTTGGGGAGTGCCACAGAAGTATATGTTGATGACATGATCGCCAAAACTAGGCATGGAAAAAACCATGTGAAGACCCTGGAAAAGTTATTCGATCGACTTCGCTAGTTCAAGTAGCACTTGAACCCAACAAAATTTGTGTTCAGGGCAACCTCTGGCAAGTTACTTAGGTTCATTGTGAGTTGTAAAAGGATAGAAGTAGACTTGTCAAAAATCAAGGCGATATATGAGATGCCTTCTCCCTCGACTGTAAAAGAAGTCTGGAGCCTTCTAGGAAGATTAAATTACATCACACGATTCATATCCCAACATTCTGAAACCGCAAAACCTTTCTTTAAACTTCTTGGAAAGGATGCGCAGATTAAATGGGATACCGACTACCAATTGGTATTTGAAAATCTAAAGCAGTATCTGATGAAACCCCCGGTTCTAGTACCCTCGACCCTGGGGCACACTTTGATCATCTACCTTACCATCGATGGTGAATCCCTAGGTGCAATGCTAGCATAGAAGGGGCCCCGCGATGGGAATGAGCGAGCCATTTACTACTTGAGTAAAAAGTCACCACATCGGAGCAAAACTACTCCAAATCAGAAAAAACATGCGTTGCATTGATATAAGTGTTGCACAGACTCTAGTAGTATACCTTGCATCACTAAACATTCTTTGTAACTGAAAATGACCCAATCAAATATTTGCTCGGTCGCCCGACCTTAGTGGGAAAATTGGCCAAATGACAAATCCTGATCTCAGAATTCGACATTCAAGCAATGTCACAAAAATCAGTTAAAGGACAGGTGATTGCTGATATGTTAGCAAATTGCCCTAGGGAGATATGTGAGGATAATCCCCCAGACAACCAGATTTCACCAATGGAGGAATACACATGGACCATGTTCTTCAACGAAGCCATAAACTTGTCGGGTTCTGACATCGAGGCAGTTTTGATATCCCCGAAGAGGCAAAGTTGATATTTCCATGCACCAACAATATAGCCGAATACGAAGCATGCATCATCGGCCTGCAAGCAGCTATTGGAATGGAAGTGACAAAACTAAAAGTGTTCGGTGACTCCGCCTTAATTATCCTTCAGACTATGGGTGAATGGAAGACAAGAGACGCCAAACTCGTGCCTTATCATGACTACTTGGAAGGATTGGTGGAAAAATTCAAGGACGTCTCGTTTAAATACCTACCTAGATCTCGTAACCAGTTCACCGATGCACTAGCAACGTTATCATCTATGTTGCAAGTGACAAAGGGATTAGAGGTGGAGTCTTTGAAGATTGAAGTCCTGGCAAGACAAGCCCACTGCATGACTATAATCGAAGAACCCGACGGGAAGCCCTGGTATTATGCCATCATGAAATACGTCCAGAAGCAGGACTTTCCTAAAAGAAGCATTCCCATTGATCAAAAATACCTAATGAAAATGGCTTCGAAGTTTTTCGCCAGCGGGGAAAATTTGTACAAGAGATCCTATGACTCAGTCTTGCTTAGATGTGTGGATACAACTGAAGCCACACAAATAATGCAAGAAATGCACGAGGGAGTGTGTGGCCCACACATGAATGGACACATGCTGGTCAAGAAAATAATGAGGATGGGTTATTACTGGCTCCCCGCCCAACATGTGCAAAGTTGTCAGCGTTGTCAGATTCACGGGGACAAGATAAATATCCCTCCAACCAAATTGCACCAGCTATCTGACCCATGGCCATTTTCAATGTGGGGCATCGACGTGATTGGTCCAATCAATTCAAAGGTGTCAAACAGGCACCGGTTCATCTTGGTTGCAATCGACTACTTTGCAAAATGGATCGAGGTCGCATCCTATACGATCGTAATTGCACGAAATGTTATGAGGTTCATCAGGCGTGACATAATCGCTCACTATGGCATACCAAAAACTATTGTCACCGACAATAGGTCGAACTTGAACAACAAATCGATTGACCAATTGTTTTCTGAGTTCAAAATCCAATGTCTAAACTTGTCCCCCTACCATCCACAAATGAATGGAGCTGTGAAGGCAACTAACAAGAACATCAAAAAAATCCTAGCCAAGATGGCTGAAAACTACCGCGATTGGCATAAGAGGTTGCCCTTCGCACTAACAGCATATCGAACCTCGATTCGAACTTCCACTAGGGCAACCCCTTTTTCCTTGGTCTACGGCATGGAGGCAGTCTTGCCTGTAGAGGTAGAAATCACTTCCCTACGAATTTTGTCCCAGGCAAGGTTGTCCGAGAGAGAATGGACGCAACAAAAGCTCAAGCAACTGAATATGATCAACGAAAAATGACTAAAAGCCCTTTGTCACGGTTAATGTTACCACGAGAGGGTAGCTCGGTCGTTCAATCAAAAGGTGTGACCCAGGCACTTTAAGGTAAACGAGCTAGTCTTGAGAAATACATTGCCAATCTTTCCAGAGCCTGAAGGCAAGTTCACCCTAAACTACAAGGGTCCCTATGTGATAAAGTAGATACTCCCTAGAGGAGCCTTGATCATAACTGAAATGGATGGTCAGGAATTCTCCAAAGCAATCAATTCCAATGTTGTAAAAAAGTACTACCCTTGAAAGATCTTCTCCCGGAAGGGCATAAATACTCATTGTTTGGCATTACCAAGCATTTCCCTATCTGAATGAAAATGCCTATGCACCCCTCATATGAGTGATGTTTTTACACCATCATAAAAATGCATTTGGCCAACTCAACAAAGAAGAATGACAAGATAAAACGGTAATCACCAAAATTTAAGGAAGCATTGGAATTCAAGCAACAAACTCAGTAAGTTAATTTGAGTAAATCGATAATGGTCAAATTCACCTAACAGGGTGCGAAAAGACATGTCGTTCAGGAGCCGGTTTGGCTAGATAAAAAAGAAGTGCTCTATGAACGCTACCGGTACCTCAGCCTGGTGGAATGGGGATTGAAGTGGTCCAGACGCGACTAGGGTTCGATCCTCAGGAGCAGTGACTAGTTACCATATGCAAAAGACCACCTAATCGTCAAAGGCACAGATAACAAATTAGTGAGAGGCATGACAAACTCTCCTAAGCGAAATGGTGTCCTAGTATCGCCAAAGCAAATGACAGAAATCCTTTAGGCCTTAACTCACATTTGATTTTGGCTTTACTGATTTATCTATCTTTGCATCTTCTTTTTTGCAGGGGCAAAAGCAGAGATGCCCGTCAAATCAATGATCAGATTTCCAACCCTAGCTAATCATTCATGTGCCATCTCCCTATTGAATAAGGGCAGTCCGTGGACACCCATTTGTGAATAACCCATTTGATGTTCAAAATTTAACATAATTGTAAATACAATTCTATTAAATAAATACCTCTAATGCTATTAGTAAAATTTTTTGAGTAAATTCAATTATTTGTACAAACTCCCCTATGTTTAAAATGCTCCATGCTTTTTCAAAATGGATTATGCATAATATTCTTGTCTGTCTAAATCACTAATTTCATTGAGGATTATCAAAATAGATAGCTGAATGAAGGATATGAGATTGATCGAGCATACTAAATGAGGTGTATCAGGATGATGAAAGGTAAGCCATGTCCTACACACAGTTCCCTATCTATACACTTGTGAGATGAGTGTAGAAAATTTCATGTCTACACAGTAAAGGGTTCTCTCATTAATGGTACGATAACTAAGGCAATGAAGGACACTTCATTTCTCTACCCTAAACACTACAAGTTATCCATTGCTTACCCCCATTGAGCCCCATACACTTGTGAAGTTTCTTTCATACCCCTGTCAAGAACCACCCCATACTGAGGCAGATCAGAGGTGAGGCGGCATCACAAGGTGAGAAAGTTTCTTGCTTGCACTTGCATCAATCTTTGGGTGTCTGTATTGCATATGAACACGCACGATAATTTAAGTGCCTTAGAATGACAAAGAATGATTCTTTCTCTACCCAATGCACTTGTATCTATTGTACAACCCAATTGAGTTTATAATTTCACCCTCACAATGAGGCAAAGCAAAAGTTATTGCCATTCAAGCAGCATAATCCGAAGCTCCAACTGAAGATGAAGACTCAAGAGTCTAATAACAATGTTTTGTTTGAACTTGCCTAGGCCAATTCTTCAGACAACAAAAATAAAAAAAAAGTAAGGGCATGAAAAAGTAGTGTGCCTAGTAAAAATAATATCAATGCTCATAAATGAGAAAATTGGAATTTAAAAAATTAAGGACATGAAAAAGAAGTGTGCCTGATAAAAAGCAATGCCGATGCCCTTGGTAAAAAAATACAGCCATTTGTATTCCCCAAGTAAAGTTGCTGTTGCGGTTCAATTAATGGAACCTCCATCTAATAGTGAGAAGAAAGACTGGTGACAGTGCCAAAGCAATCACCAACTCTCACCTTTTTACACATGAATCAAGCCTACATTGCATCCCATTGTAAAAGTCTCTTCAAACTAGGGCACTTCAATTAACATAAGATTTCATATATTTATAAGCATCGTTCGAAGAAGTACGAGCAATATTATTTTATCTCTTTTGCAGGGTTCTTGACTTGTAAACCTGGAGATGATCATGCGGCATTTCTTTCATAAGCCTTGACCTTGATGGTCCCCTTTCATAAGCCGTTGACCAAGCCTACATTACGAGACTAGCAAAGACCTCTTAGATTGGTAAAGTCGTACCACTTTGTGAGAATACTTGGACCCCTGTTGACATGATAATAGTGAGATGGCGTGGTCCTTATAAATCCTGCATCAATGGTCAGGATAAAACAACATTTTCCATGAGAGTGAGCGGAAAGTCCTTTCAGACTGAAAGTCCCTCATCTGACATGTTCAAGACATCTACATTATGAATGAAGGTTGTCTTTCAAAATTTTCCCCAATGGAACTCAGATGATGCAAAACTGACAAAATTGTCATGCATAAATCACATTTAAATTCATGAATCTACAGTATATACGATCATGTGTGCATATCGTGTATAACAAACATACTCTCAGAGATCAGAGATATCGCCAGGTAAACATATCCTTATCCCTTTTGTCATTGAGTACCTGCCATTGTCCAAGTACTCTATCTCTTATTGACACTCAACCTATTTGAGTTGCCTTCAAAGTTTACATGCTTGCGCTTGTCCAAGTATCCCATTATCTTTGAATACCCGACACCATTTAGGTACTCTCTTTTATCGACACTCGATTTGTTCAAGTTGTCTTTAGAGTTTGGATGCTTGTGACTGTCCAAGTATCTCTTTGTCTTTCGGTACCTACCACTGTCTAGGTACTCTCTTATCGACACTCGACTTATTTGAGTTGTCTCCAGAGTTTCGATGCTTGCGACTGTCCAAGGATCCTATTGTCCCTGAGTACCTGCCACTGTCCAGGTATTCTTTATTATCAACACTTGACCTGTTCAAGTTGTCCTCATGGTATGGATACTAGTAATTGCTCAAGTATCCCATTGTCTTCAAGTACCTGCCACCGTCCAGGTACTCCCTTTCCATGACGTTCGACCTGCTTGAGTTGTCTTTAAATTATATCATTGAATGCTAGTAGCTGTTCAAGTATTCCATTACTTTGGGTGCCTGCAGTTACCCGGGTATACTCTCTTATCATCATGACACTTGGACCTGCCTGAGTGGTCATAGATCGTATCATTAAATACTTGTGATTATTCAAGTATTCCATTGCTTTATATACCTATGGCTACCCAGGTGTTCCAGCCCTTTTGAGTGCTTAGAGCCATCCAAGTAAGTCTCGTGCTACATTTGAAATTTATGTTACCAAGAGGTGAGAGACCTTCACCAATTACCAGGAGGTGAGAGATCTTCCCAAGTACTTAAGGCTTGCAATTGTCCAAGTACTCCTTCGATGCCTGCAAATATCCAGGTATCCCCCAGGGTTTAGTACTTGTGATCATTCAAGTACTCATTTGATGCTTGCGAATGACTAGGTATCCTCCAAGGTTTAGTACTTGTGATCATCCAAGTACTCCTTTGATGCCTGCAAATGTCTAGGTATCCTCCAGGTTAGTACTTGTGAATGTTCAGGTACTCTTTCAATGCCTACGAATGTTCAGGTATCAACAAACTAATGCCCCAAGAAAGGTCGGCGCACCCCCGAAAAAGGTCGGGTAATCAACCGGTGTTTTTGACAAAGATTAGGTACCCAACAAACAGATGCCCCAAAAAGGTCGACGCATCTCCCGAGAAAAGTCGGGTAACCAATCAATGTCCTTGACAAAGATCAAGCACCCAACAAATCGATGCCTTGAGAAAGGTTGGCGCATCCCCGAGAAAGGTTGGGTAATCAACCGGTGTCCTTGAGAAAGGTCAGGCACCCAACAAGCTAAGGTCCTGAAAAATGTTAGTGCATTCCCAAGAAAGGTCGGGTAAACAACTTATTGCTCTAACAGGCAACCGAAGAAAAGTTTGGATCCTGGAAAGGCAATTTCCCGTCGAGGTAATCGAAAAAAGGTTCAGGTCTTAGATAAACAACTTATTGCTCTAACAGGCGACCGAAGAATAGTTCGAGTCCTGGAAAAACAATTTCCCATCAAGGTGACCAAAGAAAGGTTCGGGTTTTGGAAAAGCAACTTCCTCACATCATTAGGTAAGATGATACCCTGATACTTGCCAAGCTCGAGATTCGCGCCCTATCTCACTTGTTCTCGGTAAGTAATTACAAGTATCCATTTATCTGTCTTAGTATGTATAATGTTATATTGCTCTTTTTTTCTTTTTTTTGCATAAGGACACATGGTCCCAAATAAAATATAATCTACTGCATTTGCATGGACAAAATTTAGGTATCGATTCGTCTTTGAATGCAACCTCTGCGAACTCACCTTTGAAGATGGGCATCCGTTAACACCTAAATTTTGACTAAATATTTAAAATTAATTTGCATAGAAAATTACAGATCAATTTGACCCTAACAAAAATATTTTGTGCATCAATTAATAAGTCTTAGTTTTTATTTACATCCATTAATCTTTATTTTCCTTTTTTTGTTACTTATTTTTCACTTTTTTCGGATAATTTACTAAAAGAAAAAGGGGGAAGTCACTGGGGCTGGGCCTTCGCGCCCAACCCTTTTTCCTCCTTCCCCCCCCACACGGGCTCGAGGCCCACTCCTTCTCTTTTTCTTCTTGGCCCGGCCCCCTCCTTCTTGTCTGCTTCCTTCGCCTCTACAACTCGCGCACAAGACACCTACAACCAAGAGGGGAGTAGGCCAACGACGGAGGGGATGTTTCTCAGACGCCATCAATGCCCACCTTCAATGCCGAGCATGCCCCGGTGAAAAAGAAGGGATGGGACACCGGTTTGGCCAAGAGAATCCGGTCGGCGAGCCAAGGACCGGCAGCCAATGCTCCTCCGTTAATCGGACCCTCCTCGCCTATAAATAGGTGGGTTGTGATCTCCATCAGCAACGAGCGAGCTTAGAGAACTTCCCCGGAAAGACTTCAGGGGAGGCTCAAAGAGCAAGCGAGCCACAAGGGAAGAGAAATCAGGGCGAGCTTAATTGACCCCCCTGAGAGACATTAGGGGAGGCTGGCAGCGAGCGAACCCAAGAGAGAGAGGCGGGTCGAGCGAGGGTTTCGCGGTTTGAGAGAGATCGTGGGCGAAGAAAACCAGATCTGGGGGTTGTGACGTCGCCAACCACCATATCTGCATCACGGTCCGGTGACCCATCGCAACATTTCTTCCTTGGTGAGCTAGGGTTTCTTTTTATTTCTCTGTGTCTTAGGGTCATTGGGCCGGAACTCGCGGCCATTTGCCTCATGCGAGTTTCGCCCCAACCATACGTCCTCCAGTTGCCCGGATTTTGCACATTATCCACCTTGAGTTCGATGTAATCTCGACCTCAAGTGGTTCGATTTCTCTCCTCCCAGCTGGTGTCCTCCAAGTGTTCGACAAAATTCCCGAACAAGTGTGGCGGCCATGGCTGGATTTGTGGTGACTGGCGACGATGGTTAGTTGCGGTGGCTGGCCAGGCAAAGGCCAACTTGTTAGCTTAGGGGTGGCTAAGACGATACCAGTGGAAGCGTGAACTCAAACCAGACAAGCTCAATTGCCTCTGCCGCAAATCGTCGAGAGTTAAGGGCATGGGGGGAGTCGGGTCTGTGAACGCGATGCCATGTCTTGAACCGGATCAGACGCGGGTCACGGACGGGTAGGGTTTGGTCCCCAAACCGGGTCGGGCGTGGGTCGCCATTCGGGCTAGGGCTTCATTGGCTCGGGCCGACCGGGCCCGTTTGCGTGTGGGCTAATCTTGTGCGAGCCTGGAAGATGTGAGCCCATTTTGTCTTTCTTTTAAATTGTGGGCTTTAATTTAAAAAAAAAAAAAAAAAAAAAAAAAAAAAAAAGAGTTCTAGGCCGAGCTCGCGCTTTAGGCCCATTCCGAGCCCCTAGCTTCAGCAAACTAGGTCGGTCCCAACCCGGGAATCCGGCCCGAATCCCTTTTTATAATATATATTAGTATATAATAATATTTTAATAAATAATAATAATTTATTTTCAGAAAAATCCAAAATATTTTACATTTTCTCAAAAATCAGAAAAAGTTAAAAAATGATTTATTTTTCAAAAAGATAAAATCCAAGAGTGCTTTTTATGTTAAAAAAAATAGAAAAAGACCAAAATATGTTTTTCTCCACAAATGCATAGAAAAATCCTTGAAAATCCAAAAAGCCTAAGGATTTAAACAAGATTAGGTACCGAAAGAACATTAGTGATTAACTAGTGTATAGTTTATCTGGTTGCGCAAGAGTAAAATATTTCTCCCAATATTTCACTTGGGTTTCTAATTGACCCACCCCAAATTGATTAGTGGCGACTCATTTTTAAAAATTCGGACCATAAATCATGAATTGGTAAACTTGGGAGAGCCGGGCTAAACCTAATAGATTTGGTTAAAAATTCAAACCATAAATAGTGAATTGGTAAACTTTGGAGAGCCCGGGCTAAGCCTAATAGACTTAGCGAGCCATTAGCCTCCGCCGGCGCCCGTACGATTAGGCGCCAGAAAGAGGTCACAATAGACTGCTTATTGCTGTCGAAATGGCCTGCGCCTTCATATCTTCATCAGCGAGATGGTTGTTGCCCAAGACATCATTATCAAATGATCAACGCTTCTCAATGATTCTCCTGCTCTTGCACCAATTAAGCTATACTTCCAAACATATACTTTTAGTTAGCTTGATATTTCTACAACTTTCATTAATATAAAATTTTTAATTTTCAATTTTTTTAATTAGTTAAGTTTATCAAATATTTATTCAAGTAATGAGAATACTTTTAATTTTATTTGATCTTTTTCAGATTTAAAATTAATAAAATATGACAAATATAACTATCTTTATCCTCTCTATAATGACAAACAAAAATCTGAAAAACAACTGGACAATCCATAGGGGTGCAGTACCATATAACCGTTGAGACTAAACAAATTAAGCACTTAAAAAACTCTCACCCTTTCAAGATTCACCTTTAAGTAGATGAGATCCATTTCAAGTACTCATGACATCTTTCACTTTGGTTATAAGTTTTACTTGACTAGAATTATTTTCTCCTGACAATTCTCCATATAACTCCTAAGTTTGAGAGATCTTTGAACAAAAGGAATCAAGAAAGACCCAGCTTTGTGCAGATCTCTTGGTGGCTCCTATATTTAGTCTGCTCATCAATATCTCCAAGCCCTTGGCTTAGCCTCAGCTGCAAATCAATCAACCATTCCTTGCCCCTTGACACACTCTGTTGGTTTAGCTGAATTAAGAATAGATAATACAGTTAAGCAAAGATTTAATAACACAAATAACAAAATTAAAAGAGCTAGAAAACTAATAATAGCATAATGATGCATTAAGAACTTTTCAAGAGGACATTACCTCAATCTGACATGAAGGCTCTAACTTCATCTCGAGTTTGTTGGATTTGAGAATCGGATCAAACATGTCGGAGTTGTATACCCCAGCATTAAAATGAGTGTGATGATGCGGTTGTGAATGGCTGTTAGCCCAAATGCTGGTTGAAATCTTTTCATTTTTCCATTGATTTGTAATTGCTCTTTCCGGAGGCCACCTCTTTTCCTCGAGAAACCGAGCAGGTCTCATCGGGCCGAATTTCGTGTACTTATCAATTGGATAGATTTGCTTCATAGCCATCAACTTATTCCAGCGTTGAAATAGAGTTTGTGCTCTTAAAGCTTGCTCGTCAAAGGCCAATGGTAACTGCCTATAAGAGAGAGAGAGAGATGTGAGATTGTTGGAATTTGTTATCCAATTTCTGACATGCACTTCTCTAGTCCAATCCAGACAACTCCAATGGACGTGAGAAACAAACGATGAAAAGACAACCAACAAGCTGCCAACTCGTATGAAGACATCCACGCTATCTCTTATCTTTTATAGAACACTCCATCTTTTGTTACTATAAAATAATAGTAGATAGTGGAGACTTCCTCCACCGATTTTGGCAGCCTATATGAAGGAGCAAGTGCTCTATGTTTTGTGTGGAGCTGACCACAAAGTCCACGTCATGTAGCTCCTCCATCAACGCATCCTTCAATTATCGTAAAACAATCTTTATAAATAAGTGAAACTATCTTTATCCCATAAACCTTCTCGAAATAGCCTACCCTTATCCATCTTCTATCAAATACAATTTATACCATCCTTCCGCGCACATTTAAATTTTTAACAGAGATAATGCTCCTCAAATCAAGAATGTTTCAATTTATAGGAAGGCTGATTCAAATTACCACATTTGATCTTCAAATGGGAAAGAAATTCTCTAACTTTTGGCTCTTAGAAGAGAGAAACAGTCACAAGAGTGACATAAATAGTGGCAACGACGAACTATACTATGGTCCTTCCTGACCAGAGAGACTTACTGTTGAGTTTAATAATTGAGATTTCCGTTACAAATTGGCATTGATACCATTTACCCAGGATCAAAGTGAGAACATGCATAATGCATTTTGTTATGCTGCAGTAATAATAGCTTTTGAATACAGATACCTTGAAAAGTCTGAATCCGAATAATTGCTGTCTCCACAATGGTTTCTAGCGAGAACAATTCTTCCGTTCTCCATCCTGAAGTGATGGTCAGGACCAGTCATTTGATGAATCTTTCTAATGATATTGTTGTCTCTTAATCGTGTCAATCCATAACCATGCAATACTGCAAAAAGAAAAATGTTAAAATACAGATGTCTTAGGTGTCTTAGTAGAAGATCTTGGGAAAATTATACATTTTAGAACAATGAAGTTCGACTTTTAACGGCTGCAGTTCTACTGTAACGATAGAGTACTTAATATATTGTGTGATAATTCACCTTGTCCGACCTCGTCAAGCTTCCTGCTTCGATACATCTGCATTCAAGTTGCATGCTCAATACGACAAAATGAAATGAGGAACAGTTATAAGGTTTGAATCAACGAAAGTTGGTAGTCAAATACTAAGCTATAGACCTGCAAGTGACTCTTGACATGGTTAATGCTGAGTCCCTTCACATTCATTTGCTGAAGAACCGACTTTGGAGTGGCCCCTGACCAACAAAAATCGGGTAATTCCAAGCGGAAATTGATAATATACATCTCCATTTTTCTTGCACAATGGAAAGGAAAAAAGAAATTTGCAATTAGAGAATGAAGGGGCAGGAGTTCACTTTCTTGTCCTCCAAGCCTTTCCACAGCTCGGACAAAGGAGTAATGTAGCTGGGGTGTCCATCGTAGCCGAGGCATCTTCGATCTCACATATTGTCGCACTGCTTTTATAGTTTCAGCAGACTCAGCATTCCTATTTCCAGGGTTATCTTCAGCTTCTCTAATGCTACTGTTGTCATCTTCATCGGAAATGAGGTCATCGTCCTCGGCAGGACTATCATGCTCATCAAAGGTTGCTTCTTCGTTCAAGTCAAAGGATGAGAGCTTCTGAGAAGAAACGGCTGGTGATGATTTTTCACCTTTTTCCTCACTCTTGTCTTGGTGATCCTCTGTACTCTCTAGGCTCCTCATGGTTTCTCTCATAGTCGAGTGCTAACAAAAACCGCTTCTTCTTTATAAGTTTCTGCAGTAGCAAGGAGGGGAAAAAAGGAGGAAGTAGTTGAGCAGAATTTAGGAACAAAAGAACAATTGTACTTATTGGAACCTCATTGACACATTTTTGGCAGCCTTTTGGTCACAGAGAAAAAAAAAAAAAAAAAA
Source organism: Eucalyptus virginea (assembly GCA_014182375.1). Classification (NCBI taxonomy): domain Eukaryota; kingdom Viridiplantae; phylum Streptophyta; class Magnoliopsida; order Myrtales; family Myrtaceae; genus Eucalyptus; species Eucalyptus virginea. Next base: position 40,087,284 of record CM024518.1, on the reverse strand, counting down.
ACAAAAACAAAAACAAAGGTTAAACACTTGAAAAGCAAGTTAATGACCTAGCATTGGTATTTTTATTAAAGAAACTCCGTCTATAACATACATATATATTCAAGAGTCTACATTTTCCAGCATAGTGAAATTTCTCAATGTTTTAATTCTAAAAAAAAAGAGAACATTAACTTAGGTTGCTGGCTAACCAAAAGAAATCACTGCTCTTTAAACCTCATCTGTTGAATCATATAACGGGGAATTATTTTGCCCAAAATTCATCAGCCAACCGCATCAACTGAAGCAGTTTGGAATCATTTACTTTAGGTGAAAGAATGCCATACCTATACTCCAAATAAACAATTTCACTCATCATTCAGGGTAATTACCTCGGACTGGCTTTCAAAAATTTGTTTCCAGACCCGTGAAGAGACAACATTAATTGTTGAACTGAACAGTATTCAAGTTATAGAGATGGAAATGATGGATGGTTGTACAAAGCAAGAAATCTGAAACCTACTACAATTGAAGTCATTTAGGTACGAACAGCATCCTATAGTGCTACCATTATAGGAATATATCTGAGAGGGAACTAAAACACTCGTTGAGGAGATCTTTGGTAATCACACGCATCTCACTAACTTGTCAACCGTGACTATTTTCCCCCTTTTTCGGAGTGACAGTTGGGTTTGTTGTGTGTCGACACTACCAAACTCTCACAAAAACAGCAAAGGTCATTGAAGACTACAAGAGTATGCCTTTTCATGTAACGAAGATACGTATTGGGGTTGCTAGAAGTCAAAACTAGCCCGTATGCGCCTAGAAAAACCTTGCTCTGTGTGTTTGTGTGTGTGTGCAGAGAGAGAGAGAGAGAGAAAGATCAGGTGCTGAAATAGATCAAGGGAATCAGTAAGAGTGATGATCGGGTGCTATATCTTGAGAAATTGGAAATTCTGCTTTGGCAAGAAAAGCACACCTATATGAGTGAAAAGAGAGGAACCTCAACATACATGGTCTCACACAGATTATCTCCATGCGATACAGACAAACCACTTATCTTCGCGGTATCGCCCTGTGCCCCTCGCTGCAGATTCCTCGTGTGTTCCTCTCTTCTGATCCATCCTTCTTCGAAGATTTATTAACATCCTAGACGCCACATTTATATTTGGTAGGTGTAATATGAAGAAGCATCTGATTTGTGCTTGAATATCTTAGCAATGGACAACAAAGGAAGAGAGAGAGCAACAGGGGAGAGAGAGAGAGAGAGAGAGAATATGGTATTTTGGTCCTTATTCTTTTCATTAATGAAGCTGTTGCGGTTGAAGTCATTTTCATATTCAGATATTCCAACTTATTGTAAGACCCTTCCCCTCATGCCACAAAAGTGTGTTTGGTTCAGTATTTAGAAAGTCCATTTAGAAAATACAAAATAATTTAACCTTAAGGACTTTAAATAAATACAAAAACTATTTGGTAAACTATGCTTTGAAAAACAATTATGATGAAAATGCTATCTGGTAAAAAAAAACACATTTAAAAAGCTCTTTGGATGAGTAATATTAGTTTTTAATTTTTATTTATTTAAAATTGAAAAATTAATATATATATATATTAGTTTTTAATTTTTATTTATTTAAAATTGAAAATTTAATATATATATATATATATATATATATATATATATATATAGCTTTTTAATCTAGATTTTGACAATAATGCTAAAAAAAATCAGATATATATATAATTTTTTTTTAAAAAAAGACCAAACCCTTCGTCGATTTGGTAAAGGACTACAACCGTCAGCAAGTCAAATCTAGCACCGGCGACCATCAGTCAAGGTCGCTCGAGGTCCAGCGACATCCGACGAGGGTCAAGCAACCCTAGTGAGGGTTGCCGGAGGTCGCCCAACCTTGTGTAACCTCTCGACGAGGGTCACGTGACCAAATGTGGTGCACAACCCAAGCGATCACCGCCTAGGTCTTGTAGCCTCAAGCAAGGGTCGCTTGAGGTCACAAGATCCAAGCAATTCACTTGTGTCGCACACTGCCTAGGTTGCCTGAGGTCGTGTGACCTTTGGTGACCCTTGCCAAGGTCGTATGACCCTTGCCGGAGATCGCCCGATGACCAACGATCACCGACACCAAATCTAGCTAATCCCTACTAACATTGGGTTTTTAATCTTTCTAATATTGATTTTCACTTGAAAGTTACTTCAAAATAGTTGTCAAATAATTCAGCATTTTCCTAAGGAATTTTGGAGGCAAAAAACCCTTAAGAATGTTGAACTAAATACATCAGAAGAAATCAATGATGAATGAACCTTCACTTGTTCCTTTTCATGATGCAATAAAACCCCAAAATAAATGTTTGCAGATGCAACAGTTCTCCTTTGGTCTTCATGTGACTACTTTGAACTTTCCTCCTTTGCATAAATCTAGATTAACTCCAATAGATTGAATCAACCATGAATCGATCAGACTATTATTGATCATCATCACTCTGGTCACAAGTTATGAAAACGAGCAATTGAAAGTCGTCTAAGCTATCGTAGCAATCGGGATTGACTTGGTCTAGTACGACCGTCGCGAAAGACTAAGAAGCCTCATGCGTGTAATTTAATTTTGTCTTTCCTCTTGTGACTATCGTAACTGTTTGACCTCCAAGAAAATGCCGTCGTTGTCACCGTGACAATCCAGGCTTTGTTTTTTTTTCTTCAAATAGCTTGAGATTTTCAACTGGGTGTCAGAATGTGGGGCCCGTTCTCTTCATCTTGATCAACCCATCAATGTCATCCTTACCGAAGCCTCGACTTTCTTCCCCAAGTCATGGCACTATTTCCCTGTCCTCACTCTCTCATTTTCGGCGTTCACATCAAGCTATGACTGAAACATAGTCGGTGAGACATGTGATGAGACTTTCAATTCTAGACCCACTTTGAAAAGTATTGACATAAAAGAACAAAAAAAAAGGGGGAAAAGATGTAGATGGTGGTCCATTCTGATGGACTTGGCGTCCAGCATTTCAAACAGCCGTGGGAATAGAACCTTTCTCCTCAATTTTCAAAGGCCTTGACAAGATTAGATTAGATTAGATTAGATTAGATTAGATTATATTATATTTTTTTCCCGGATTTACATAATTATATCAAGTTTGATGAGCTATGTGGGGTTGAGTCCTGCTAATTAGAAAAATAAAGAATTAATTAGTGAAGACTTACAGTTGTATCACAAGTGGAATTGTTGGAAATCTTGCGAGAATCTAAGATATTCAATTTGTAAATTTTAAGAAATTCATAATATTCCCTTCCCCCATAATGCAGATTTAAAATTCCCTTGATTTACTCTTAGAATAAGAACATTCAAACGTTCCTAGATTTGTTGATACTTCAAGTCAATTATTTTGTTCAAAAAATAGTTCGTTTTAAATAGGTTTTATCATAGTTACTATTTAATACTGTTTACGTACATTATTTGTAATGTAGACATTCATGCCTTTACGAAGAATTTGCTAATATTTAATCAAAAGGAGCGTGAGATATTGTTTAGAATTTACAATAAAATTATGATGTAGACTGTATTTTGAACTTGTTACTGAATATCGAACTGTCCCGTGCTAAACGTAGGGTCAATCAAGGGGCTACCAGGAGGAGAGCCTGCCACCACGGTGGTGACGGAGGTGGCGGGAGCCTGGGCAGCGGTGGAGGAAGGCGGCATTGTAGGCGAAGAAGAAGAAGAAACGGAGAACAGACCCTGGGAAAGCAAAATGTTGGCCCAAGAACCCGAGTGTGCCATTTGGTCAAGCTTAGAGAACTTCCGTGGAGGGTGAATCTTGGCAAAGAGCAATCCCAAGAAGATGTACATTAAAGCAAAAATGATGGAATCTAACCCTTGTTGAGAAGCTTTTTGCAGAAGTCTATGGCCGTGAAACGATCTGAGAGTCCGGCCAAGATGGACGGAAGAGATGGAGGGGTAGAAGAGGGGATGCGATGATCCTGATCAAAACCACCTGATCCAACGGTAGTGAAGAAGTCTTCAGTTCAACTTTCTCAACAACGTTTCACGCGGATCTCAAAGGAAAGGTAAGATTGACACATTGTGACACCTATTTAATCTTACAGGCTCTCGGGGTAAACTCGATGAGTTTGAGAGTTGGGAGCTAGTGATATTGGTGGATATAACCCAACAGTGAATACCCAACATGTTTTCTTCAGGGTCCACCAACCAAGGGGGGTTGGACTGACGAGTAGTGTCACCTATGCCGGTCGGATGAACCATACCCAAACCCTCAAACTAAGTAAGCTCATCCTATTTGAGAAGGTCCCGGTCTATCCACAACCCAAAGGACGAATACCTATTAGCCCTCCTCCACAGCTTAACAATCGCCCATCTACCGGGATAGCGCGGCGACGACCTATCCACCAATCAAGGAAAACCCGCGTTGAAAAAGAGCTCACTTATAGATAAAGACTCCGTGTCCAATGCAAGTCACAAACCCTAATGCCTTAACTTGTTATCCATGGGTACAAGGCAATCTCTTGACTGGAGCTCTGGCGGACTATGCAAGATCAGATTGCGCATCAGTACTGGTCTACCTTCAATTGTGAGGTCATGGAGATATATGTAGTATTGCTATTTTTTTTTCTTTAATTTCATGAGACACGAAGAACCATTATGGAGCATGAGATGCGAATGCAAACTTAGGACCTCATATTTTTCCAAGACTTTTTAGAAAGAGCTTGAGATTGCACTTGTCTTAATCATTCAAGACATGCGAGAGGTCTTCTTCTTTTGAGTTTCTTTTATGTAAAGAAGAGAAGGAAACAAAGCTCACACCGGTGAGGTTTGACGAGAAGACATGCGTGGAGAGAGCTGCTCGATGTCAAAACTATCTATATAAGTCAAAAATATGGACTTAATCGGTTTAAATAACGTGTAAAGTGTTTCATAGGTTTTCAGGTAATCGGATCTAATATTAAATAAATGTAGGACGCTTGACCAACTCAAAAAGAGAGAGAGAGAACCTTTATAATTTGTCTCATCCTATGGGTACACTATATTGACGCTCCAAAGAATCTTTTCTATTTTATTTCATGGATGAAGACTTCCGAACCTCTCTATTAAAACATGCTATCAAGTGGAAGTCTGGGAAGATGAAGTACCGCCAGCTTCGCTGCAAGAATGCAAACTCACATTAATAGGTAAAATTCCGTCCAATCCTACTATCAACTTTCCAGCTTTTCAGAATACCTTAAAAAGAGCATGGCGCAATGATCAAGTAGAAATTTCCCAACATGAAGAGGGGCTCTATGCATTTAAATTCACTTCAGAAGGGGAAAGGCACGAATCTTAGATAATGGCCATTGGTTGTTCGGAAATCATCTGATTATTGTGAAACCTTGGTTGCCCAATACTCCTTTGCATTGCTATGACTTTACAACTTGTGCGTTCTGGGTGCAAATTTACGGGCTTCCTCTAGAACAATGTACTGAAAATATGATCGTTAAAGCCGTTAGACAACTTGGCAAGGTGCAAGAGGTGAGAATTGACAACAAAGACAGTTCTTTAGTTAGATCAGTGAGGGCAAAAGTCGAACTTAATTTAAAGGAACCTGTGAAATCTAGTAAACTTATCAGATTGGATGGGAAACACATATGGATCGACTTTCGGTATGAACGCCTATCACATTATTGTTATTCATGCGGAATGCTTAGCCATTATGCCATGTACTGCAAAGATATTCCTTATGATGCAGCAAAAATAGATGGAAATGACAACTTGTCTTATGGTTAGTGGCTGAGGGCAGAGGTCAGACAACATAGCCCATTCTGGTTTGCATTTTATAAGCAGCTCCCAGATCAAGAAGATGTCGAAGAGATCATACCAGAAACTCAACCGCAACCACCTCCCTTACTCCCTGCAGCACCTCAAATTAATATTCAGCAACCAGCCATGTGGAGACTAGCGCAGAACAGCCCCCGCTATGCAATGCCACAAGTACGCATCAGCTTTCTTCTCTTGCTGATCCAAAACAAAAATCCCCTATGATGAACCAGTTAACTTTATTCAACAGTGTAGCCGAGGCTTCCTCGATCAGTAAAAAGCTCAAAAATCCAAGATCGACCGCAAAGTCAAGTCCGCTGAAAAAAACCAAACAATATAATCATTATGGGATGTGTTCTAATGTAAGCGAAATGCTAGACGACTCAAACCTTATGAATACCCCTATCTTTACAACTGAAGGGGTTGGAAAATGGGCCGTGGTGGCTTGCCCAAAAAAGCCACCACATGACAAATGAGGATCATCAGTTGGAATTGTCAGGGGCTGGGCAACCCCTTGACAATTCAAGCATTAAAGGCCCTTGTGGCCAGTGAAAGGCCCGATGTTGTTTTTTTGATGGAAACGAAAAATCAAGAAATGGTGATCCAGAATCTGAGGAGGAAGCTGAAGTTTTCAAGTTGTTTTGTGGTGAATCCTATGGGTTCGGCCGGAGGGTTGGTAATTTTTTGGAATGATTAGGAGGTGTCTTTAACTGTGGAGCATACTACCAACCACTTTATTGACACAATTTGTACAGAGAATCAAAGTGCTACAACGACGAGAGACTCACATGTCTTCATGCACCATCGACATACCAACAACGACAGCAAGTTTGGGCATATGTCAGACAAATCAATTCCTCAAATACGTTACCATGGGTGTGTCTAGGCAATTTTAATGACATACTATATCATTGGGAAAAGGCGGGCAAAAAAACAACGGAGCCATATAGATTACATTCCTTCAAAGAATTTGTAAATGATTGCATGCTTATGGATATCGAAAGCAAGGGTTGCTTCTATACATGGGTGAACAATAGAGATGGTGACGAAGCTATAAAGGAAAGACTAGATAGGGCCCTGTGCACAGTTAATTGGAGATTAACTTACCCGGCAGCGGAAGTCTTTGCTTATCCTGCTTTGGCCTCAGATCACAATCCTCTTCTTTTACTCACCGAAACTCTTTAAGACGGAAGAAAACTTTCATCTTTGAAGCTTTCTAGCTTCAAGATAAGGCTTGTCGATCGATTATCAGCAATGCTTGGGATTCATCATCGACACCGGCTCAATCTCTGACCAGCAAGCTTCGACGTACTTCCTTTGCACTCGCCAAGTGGAGTAAATCACACTTCAACAATGGACAAGAACAAATCAACCTGTTACAACAACAGATACAGCATCATCTTAATCAATCGGGTCATGACTACGATAAGGCACTCGTAACTAGCCTGAAAGAAGAAATTCACAATATATGGCGGCAGAGGAAACATATTGGGCTATGCATTCAAGGATCCAATGGCTAAGGGGGGGATACAAGAACACAAAGTTCTTTCATGCAACGACAATACAACATAGACAACGTAATCACATCAGCATGTTAAAAGATGAGCATCTTGGCTAGATCCGCGACTCTGATCAGCTCAAGAACACAATGCAAACATACTTCCAAAATCTTTATTGCTCGACTGGCTACCGAAATTATGAGCCTGTTCTCATGCAATGTCCCCAGGTAATCATAGCAGAAATGAACACAAGCTTAACAGCAGTTGTTTCTAGGGAGGAAGTAAAACAAGCTGCTTTCCAACTCGGGGCCACCAAGGCCCCAGGACCCGATGGCTTCAATGGGTTATTCTATCACAACCACTGGGATATAATACAAGAGGATATATACACATCAGTTGTGGCATCCCAAAATTCATAATGACCTCTAGTTACATTAAAGTCTATGAATAGGAGATGGAAGTACCATTAAGTTATTTTATGGCCATTTAATCCATAATTTGCAATAAGATATATGGCCAAGCTTTTAAGGGATAATATGTGATAGGAAAGAAAATTCTATCATTGGCCATGTGCATCATAAATTAGAATTTATGGATTTGTGACTATAAGTTTAATGGCCTTATTATTTATGCAATTAGATATTTATTTAAATGATGATTAAGATATAAACTTGGGCCATTTAAGTTTGGACCTTAGGCCCAAGTGAGATGGGCCTAAAGTGGGCCATAAGCCCGGCCCATTGTCGGCGCATGGAGGGGGAAGGAGGAGCCGCATGGCTTCCTCCAAGTGTCTTCGGCCAAGGAGACACTTGTCTCCTTCTTAGGGACAAGTGTCCCCCATGCAAGAGGAGAAAGCATGCAATATATAAGCCACCAAAAAGAAAGAGAGAGAGAGAGAGAGAGTGGCTGGTTTTGAGAGAGTGAGAGAGAGGGAGAGAGTTGCCGAGAGAGAGTGAGATGCGAGAGAGAGGGAGGCCGAGGAGGAGGAGCTCGCCCGTCACCGCCCGCACGCCGTTCGTCCGTCGCCGGTGTGCCGCCGTTCGTGTGGTCTAGAGGCAAGTTGGGGTCCTTTGCTGCTCTTGCATGTGTGTGTGTTACATGTATGTTTGGTATAGTGTCGAATTTGAGTGATTGGAAGGGGGAAACCGAAGCTTGGAATGGTTTGTTCTTGAGTGGTATTGCTGTTTTCGCTTGAACAGTTTGAGTCAGAATGTTGTGTGAGCTTGCATGCATGTTTAGAGTCCGATTTTGGCTTCGATCTCTTCATGAAAGTTGTAGCTAACATCTTAAACTACAACATAATAAAATTTGGTGGAAAATGATGGAGATTTGAGGGGTCAAACTCTCATCTTACGGAGATGTCAGATCTGGAATGTTTTCGCATGAATCCGCTCGAGTCAGAATGTTGTGAGACCTTGCATGCATGTTTAGAGTTCGATTTTGGCTTCGATCTCTCATGAAAGTTGTAGCTAACATCTTAAACTACAACATACTAAAATTTCGTGGAAAATGATGGAGATTTAAGGGGTTAAACTCTCATTCTACGGAGACCTCAGATCTGGAACGATTTTACTGACCTCTTGTTGGATTTGTGGTTGCATGTTGATTTGTGCTAAGAATCTTTCTTTGATCTCTTCATGAAAGTTGTAGGGGACATCTTAAACTACAACATACTCAAATTTGAAGTGAAATGAACAAGTATAACCTAGTAAATCGACTAGATCTTGAAGACGGTAATTCTGGAGATGTATTTCGGGACACCCGAGACTTCATGGACTTAAATGACGACTATACTCTGGTTATTTGACTTAGATCTCTTCACAAAACTTGTATAGAACATCTTGATGTAGAACATATCCAAATTTCAGAGAAAACGAAAGAGAATAGGTAGGTGAAAACTCAGTATTTCGGAGAAGCATGTACTGGACGATTCGGTGTTGGATCCAGGAGCTTCGTGAGACAGTAGAAATTAATCTAGAAAGAATCTGGCTTGAAGTCTTCATGAAAGATGTACTAAAATGTCTTGGCTATAACATGGTAAAATTTCGTAATTTTTGGAGGTCGTATGGATATTTTAATCGAATTTCTTCGGAGACTGTGCATTCTGGTTTCATCCGAAAATTACATGCTGTTTTGTGTGAATAATGGATTTGTGTGGAATTCTCATTGGCCGTGTATTTTGCATGAAATCATTATCCTATTGTCTTATTTATTACTTGCCTTAATTTTATGATTTTTGAGATTTTATAAAAAATTAAATTTAATATTTTTGAAAATGACATAAGCTGGAATTTAAATAAATGAAAAAGGGCATGATAAATGGATTATTTTAATTGGCATAAATTCCATGAATTATAATTTATAAATAATTTCACCATGTAGTATGTGTGATGGGGTCTTGATGTATGCATTGAGATGCATGTGTGAATTCAATGTTGATCATGATTTTGGTTGCCATTGCATCATATGCCATGCTAAATTGAGACCGAAATTGGTGAACATGAATAATGTTAAATGAGGAGATTGATGTGGCGGATGATAATGCCCCGGAGTGTCGGGATGCCCGGTGGTATACGGTACTTAATTCCGCCTGCCTGGTGGTATGTCGGTACGTAATTCCGGAAGCCCTGTCGGAGGTCTTTGCCCAAGGGGAATGCTCGCGATGCCAGGATTGGGGTGCGGGATGCCCGGCCAGGGAGTGTAAATGCCGGAAGCCCTGTCGGAGGTCTTTGCCCGAGGGAATGCCTCGTGATGCCCTTGGGATGCGAGATGCCCGAATGTGGGGCGGATGCCCGATGGCCTGGAATGGCCGAATGCGAGGTTTTCTCGCATGGGATGCGAGTGTAATATATGAGATGAAATTGATGATCCGAGGAAGGGTGATGTGGTAATCAAATTGAAAGTTAAAAGTGGAAATTGAACCATGCATGATATGATGTGATATGATGATGATCACCCATGGCATGATGATATGCATGATGATGATGATGTATGATGTGATATGATGATGATCACCCATGGCATGATGATATGCATGATGATGATAATGTCTGATGTGATATGATGATGATCACCCATGGCATGATGATATGCATGATGATGATGATGTATGATGTGATATGATGATGATCACCCATGGCATGATGGTATGCATGATATGATAATGATATATGATATGGATGAAGACATGTGTGATATGATGATGACATGATGATTATGACATGTGTATAATACAATGATGATGATATGTGTGATATGATGATGTCATGATGATGATGACATGTGTATGGTATGATGGTGTCATGTATATGATGAGGATGACATATGTGTGATATAATAATGTCATGATGACGATGATGTGAGTATGACATGATGATACACATGTATGTGTTATGATTTTGGTGATGATGCATGATAGTATATGCATGGCTTCCAGGTAAGTAACGCCTGCAATGCATGTATGACTTGTATGATGCAATGAGTGATTATTGGATTCCTTTACCTGCTGAGTGGTTGTACTCACCCCTTTTGGGAAATAACATTTCAAACTAGATAAGATACCTCTGCTGCCACTGCTACCAGTAGATGAATCAAGTGGTTGGTTATGATTGCAAGGAGGAGGATAGCAAAGGGAGGAACTTTTGGATGCCAACACTGGTCGATGGACCTTAAGCATACGATTGGGAGAGGAGATGTCGGTCATCCTTTGAAGTGTAGCCGAGTATAGAAAACTACGGCATTTTAATGTACCAACTAAAGATGTCCATCTGCTCTATGTAAATAAACGTGTTCGGTTTTAACTTATATAAGATGTTTAGTAGGTGTGCATCGATTTCTGAATGTAGGGAAGGGAATTGTTGGATATGCTTCCGTTATGTAAATTGCACAAGGGACCGTTAATAAAAGATGTAAACCCCCATGGTTGTATCACAACCACATGTTATTAGGGAATAATACAAGAGGATATATACACATCAGAACAAAACTTTTTCATTTAAGGAGTGATGCCCTCTAACTTCAATAGAACTCTCATTACTCTTATCCCAAAGGTTCCGCACCCAAAAAGGTTAGAACAGTATAGACCCATTAGTCTTTGCAATTTCATATACAAAATCATTTCAAAAGTGCTGGCAAACCGACTAAAGCAGTGGGTACCAAGATTGATTTCAATAGAACAGAGTGCTTATGTCACAGGTAGACAGATCCAAGACAATATTTTAGTTGTGCAAGAGGTTCTCCATCACTTAAAAATCAGAAAAAGGAAGAGACACTTTCAAGCGGTAATAAAATTGGACATGCAGAAAGCTTATGATCGGGTTGAGTGGGATTTTTAAGAGGCTTATCTTAAACAACTGGGGTTTCATGATCAATGGGTAAGGTGGGTGATGCAATGTGTCACCACAAAGAATATTAAGCGTTAAGTTTAATGGTGAACCATTGCAATACTTCCGTCCTACAAGGGGTCTAAGACAGGGGGATCCACTATCTCCATATTTGTTCATCCTTTTAGCCAACCTATTATCTACTCTCATCCACCAAGTTGTCAACTCTAGAACTCTCAAAGGAATTAAACTGAATAGGTACTGCCCTACCCTTTCCCATTTATTTTTTGCGGATGATGCCATATTTTTCTTGCATGGAAGTACCCTAGAAAGCCAAAATCCAGCCAATATTTTACAGCAGTATTGTGTTGCAACGGGCCAAGCCGTAAATAGAAACAAATCTGGTCTATTATGTAGTAGAGGTTGTCCCTTCTTTTTACAACAAGACCTTGCTGCAAAATTAAGAGTTCCTATTATAGACAAGATAGGGAAGTATTTGGGTATTCCATCTGATTGGGGTGTGTCCAAGAAAGACATGTTTGCTTGGATTTTGGGTCGTGTTAATGCCAAACTTGAAGGTTGGAAAGAGCATTTTATCTCTAAAGGAGGCAAGGAAATACTGTTAAAAACGGTAATGTAGGCACTCCCGCAATACACCATGTCCATATTCAAACTTCCTGTTTCTATATGTCAGTCTATTGAGCGCAAAATAGCCAAATTCTGGTAGCAGACCAGCAGCACTAGATTTGGTATACATTGGAGGGCATGGGATCTACTCAAAGAAAGGAAGATGGAAGGGGGCCTCGGCTTTCGAGATTTACTAACCTTTAATAGAGCCCTTTTAGGAAAGCAAGCCTGGAGGCTTTTCCAAAATCCCTCATCCTTATGGGGTAGAGTTTTTAAGGGTCTATATTTCCATTCGGGCAATTTTTGGCATGCAGGGAATGGGACTAATTCCTCTTGGGGATGGAAAAGCTTACTCTTAGGTCGAGATGCTATCTTTAACAAGCTACGGTAGTCTGTTGGTGATGGACAGAAGATTAATATTCGTGAGGATAAATGGCTCACTAGTGGAATCATCAACGGACCAGCGCCTAGAGGAGAGCCAGAACAGGTAGCTGGTTTTATAGTCCCAAATGAGAATATCTGGAATACCCCTCTTCTACAAGACAACTTTGACCAGCAAATAGTCAAGGAGATAATCACTATTCCGTTAAGTCATGCTTCTATCATGGACCACATCATATGGACACGCACACAAATAGGTAAATACTTAGTCAAAACTGCCTACCACATTCTCAAAAAATCATATCACACTAAGAACAGTAATCTTGCCTCATCCTCATACCAGCCATCAGCCCGTCTCTGGCGACACATCTGGAATCTAAAGATGCCCCCAAGAATTCGCATTTTTATTTGGTCGTTATGTCATAATGCTCTCCTTACAAAAGCTAACGTCTTCCGGCGACATATCATTTAGGACTCGGCATGTCAGTTCTGTTCATCGCACACACCCGAAACTACTGAACATATCCTTTTATTTTGCCCATGGACGAAGATCTGGTCTCACTCTAGTGTACAAATTGATCACTTAGCTTACAAAAGACATCGAATAGATGCGTGGCTTGAGGATATATTTGAAAATCAGTCAGGCTTACCTTCTAGGGAGATCATTGCATCCATCCTTTGGCAACTATGGAAGGCGCGGAACCACTTCACTTTTCGGCATCAACGAACCACTCCTGCCCAACTGGTAGATCTGGCGCTTGCTGAAGCAAAGCTGTACAGCAGCATGGTGCAGCAACCAACAGAAGAAGGAAACGCTCTACTAAGCCCTAATCGGGTATGGACTCCACTGGATTAGGGCAGCATCAAGGCCAACATCGATGGGGCTTTTCCCACGACTACTGATATGGGTGCAATCGCGTGCGTCTGTAGGGATCACACTGGTATTTTAATCGTCAGACGCGCATCTTCTCCCCTGCAAAGTGAGATCCAAGCACTCATCTCCACTCTTACTTATTTGCTAGAGCAGGGACAAGAAGAAGCTCACCTCATCATCGAGTCTGATTGTCTAACTCTTGTGGAGATCTTCAACGATCGCAGTCTACCGCCATGGGAGAGTCGAGCGCTGGTTGCCGACGCCACAGCGTTGCGTCCCTCCTTTCCCTATCTGCGCATTCAACATTGCCGAAGAGAAGCCAACGCTGCAACTGATTCGGCCGCCAAGGCCCACGCCCGTAATTCACTTTCACCTACTTGGCCTTCATCACCTCCTCAAGCGTTAATGAATTTACTATGTATCAACGCCCTTTCTATGGGTTGTAATTTTCGTCCTCCTTGAATGAAAGGTATCATCATTTCAGACCCAAAAAAAAAAAAAAAAGTAATTCATGTCTATCCAAATATTCTAAAGATAATGTATTAGTATGAAACGAGTCAAATGACCATGAAAGAGAAAAAACACCGCTAGCAAGCATGTGATCACAAACCAACTTTTATAAATGAGAGGAAATTGCTAAATCAATCCTAAACTTATTATAGAGATATTAATTCATTTCTAAACTTTTCAATCTTATCAATTTAGCCATAAAATCTTTGTGCAAAATTTTAATGTAGCAATTTCTAATCAATTTTTGGTGAAAATCATTGACGTGACGGTGCATGTAAGATGTCTAGCAATTTCAAGTGAAAAATTGACCAAGAAAACTACATTGGAATTTTTCCCAAATATTTAAAACCAAATTGGCAAAATTTAAAAGTTTAGAACTAAATTAGCATTCACACAATAAATTTAGGACTAATTAGGTAATTTTCCCTATAAACGCCAAATTGCATCAATAACAAATATTTTGTGATCACGGCATTACACATTTATAAATTCCCCCAATCACACTATTCATACAAGAATTAATGCAAAAATCATAATGTGTACTTTATGCATGCCAATTTGTAGATCAATTGGGTCTACGCTTAGGCAATTTGGATCGACGTAACTTATCAAATGGTATGATAAAATTTTAAAATAAAGCGTGCATATATATTCTATCGCCAAATTAATACATCTTTAATTGATCTTTTAATTTATGCATATGATGAAATCATATATTAAGATAGGCCTATTCAATTCATTAATAAAGAATCACATGGTCCTAAGACTGATGTCTAGAGTTGTGGTATGTATGTTGCTTTGGGGAGTTCATTCTTCATCGTCGAAAACTTCATTGTTAGTGGGAAAAAATTAAGTGTTGGGCCCAGCAATATATGGACTACAAGCTTATGAGGTAATGTCACGCCCCGATTTTCGAGCACGCGCACATCCTTCAGTGGTTGACTAAATGGCAACGTTCCCAGGATGCGTCACCGACCCAATCGATTCATACACAAGCGGAAACAAAATAAACAATCCTTAGACAAGAACCGACTTAGGATAAAAAAAAAGTAGGACAATCAGATCAACCAAACATACTTTTATAAACAAGCTAGTTTATACACAAAGGCCAACTCTAAGGTTTATGTACAGAAGTCTAGATCAAAAAGGGCTACGGAGCCACCTAAACTCTAGACTCTCCAGTCTCCGACTCCGGGTTTTCCACGGCACCATCAAGAGTGTCGATATCCAAAGGGTGCCCATCTCCCTTTTCCCGGTCCCAACGAGAGGCCCGTCGAAACCACCCAAAGGACCCTCCTGACTATCGTTGGGCTTGTGAAGATACCACGCCTTGAAACGATGAGATACCGAGTGGGGTAGGCCCTCATCGACCCAAACGGTGGACTCAATAAGCTCACGGGTCAGGCTGGTCCCGGGAACTGGAACATAGGAGCGCTGGAAGTCTACCTCCCTCAGGACCCCGTAACGCACATGACATACCTCAATTTAGGGACCTGAAAAGATGAAACCCGCGACGGGGTGATACAACATCTCAGCGAGGTCACGCCTTAAACCCTGATTAGGAAGGTAATATACCTAGAGGCAGTCTAATCACTCATCACAGAAGACTTACCTCGCCTCAGCATCTCCCTGTATGTTAGTCCAGCTCATATAATACATATATATGCAGTAGATGCAATCAATAATTGAAATGCCTCACTTTCAAATCAATCAATCATAAGGGTCTCGATTATAAAGCCAAATCGTGATGAGACGTCTCATTTCGTGCCACACAATTTTATCCCATAATCAGGCGCAATCATATCAAACATTCAAGCGTTCCAATTAATTACAGCCCTATGGGCACGGCCTACTCGACATTCGACAGTCTTCCGGCGTAACTGGGCATCGTCTCGCCCCATCAAGCACAGCAACATCTACCTCTAGACGGCATTCCCGAAGGAGTATCGGTCCGGCCTCTACTGCGATCCGACATCCATTGTCAGGGGCATTCCATATAGGAATAACGTTCACCCGACGCACATCAGGTGACGGGTTCTCATAACCATCACACGACCATCCAATCCCGGCCAAGGGCATTGTGCTTTGCACTTAAATGCCTTAATTTAAATAATAAACTTGGCATATTTTCTTTGTATTAAAAACTCTCGGTAAAATAATCGTGTGTGGGTACACGGTTAGATTGAACCATAAAAAGCGATATCCTTCCTTTTAAAAAATCCCACTATTTGATATAATACTAAAAAACATTTTTGGTGTCAAAAACTGACACCTGGTATTTTCTAAGTAAATACCAAATTTTCATAATCTTGAAATAATAACTGAAAATCAATAATCATCACTCAATTGCACAATCTAACAATCAATTCCACAAACTAATTACACGACGACAATCAGCACGAAATTCTGACGACCGGTTATCCTAGTATAATTTCCAAAAAATATTAAATAATTAAATAAATTACAAAATTAATTAAATAAATGTCAAATAATTAGATAAATGCCTAATTAAGCCAAATACACTAATCTAACCACCTAATTTGACCCAATTAAATAACATACTAAGCTAGATAAATTGCACAATCTAATTAACCATTAACTAAACTAATTTAACCACCTAATTAGCCTAATTAACCAACTAAACCACTAATTACACTAATCTAACCACCTAATCCAATCTTAGTCTAAACTAAACCTCCCCTAAGCATAATTAACTCCCTAAGTAGAGTTTAGCAAGTAAACTCACCGGTTTGACGAGCCGATGAGTTCACGGTGGTGGCGACGCGGAGACAAGCGAGACTCAAGCCTACAGTGACACCTGAGGAGGTCCGGAAAGGGACAAAAATGGGCCATGAAGCTCACAGTCCAACTGTGAGTTTCAGTTTTGCTTGTTGGTCGAAGGAGCGGGACCGAGTGGCTAGTTTGGGCTGGCAAATGGCGGACGGCAACAGTGACGGTCAGGCGACGACGGCAGGTAGCGAAGCTACGACAATGGCCAAGGCACGGACGACGAGCACTGGTCGCGAGCGCGAGGAACGGCACGCGAGAGGGACGAGCGTGCGGGCTCGAGCATGACGGCAAAAGGGGCTAGCGATCGGTTCGACGGCAGCTCAGACGGGCGCGCGGTCTTGGGGGCTTGGACGGTTAACAGGCCGGCCTAGAATGGAGGGCTGGTTCTCTGGTTTTCTAGTTGGTTTTCTCCTTCTAATTTAGCAACAAAGGAGGTGAAATGCTAAAGAAGAAGAAGAAGAAGAAGAAGAAGAAGGGCTGCTTCTGGAAAGGAGGGGGACATAGCCTTCAATGCTCCCCCTAAATATCCCAAAACGCTTGAGTTTATGCCCCAAAAGTCTTCAGCTTCATCCACAGCCAATTTCCCTTCCAATCTTCCTCCACAAGCCACTCTAGGTGTCCAAAACGTTGCAGCACCCATGGCCTACGAATTTTGTGTCATTCCTCAGTCAAAGCCATTCAATTTCACTCCAATTAGCTCCAATTTGGTGACCAAAAATTTCAGCTAAGGTATCCACATTAAATCCATGATTTTCCTCATCATTTGATCCAACGAGAAGGCCAAAAGTGCACTCAATTTGGCCTATCCAAATTTCCCGGTCCAATTTCGCCAAATCTTGATTTTTTGTCAAAAATCCAAGCTTGCCGAAAATTCTTCGAAGGATGAGTCGACGTTCCTAAAATAAATCGTGACATGACAGAACTTTCGATTCTTGAAATCGGGTTCAATTTCATGGTTAATTTCAACCGAACGCAATATTAGCGTGACCTAACCTACCAAATAGCTTTTATGAATTTTTAGTGCATTTGACCCATGGTCGATTATTTTCGATCCACATTATACATCTTCGACTCATAGGCGACTCTCACTTGTCATAAAAATATCTAGATTTCAAATACAGGTACAAGGTACAGAAACGACAGAAAAGTCAGTTTAGTGCCGTTCGACACGAATTTTGCAATTGGAATCACCCACACTTTAATTACATGCCTCTGTCGAATCGACATATCTCCGGTCTCTAATCAATTTTGACGATGCCGTATTGACCCTTGCAAATTAGCACGGTCGAGCAGTCGATTTCTGATCAAATTCTTAAGTCTGTCACGTTTATATTCCTTAACGGCTTCACTTGATAGATTAGTTATCTCGTGAGTGATTAACTCAGAGAAAAAGACTATAGGCACGTCAATGAAAAGCCCATTTCATTTAGTCGAAAGCAAGGTTGAAAATCAAAATGTCACAGGTAAAGCCTAGTTGAAAAAGGCCAATGGATAGTTTAAGCTATAGCATAGGCGAGGAAAGTAGCTTGTAAATGACATTGGGTTAAAAAAACAAAGGACGGGAACGATGCCACGAGAGGACTAGAAGATTAGTTAGATCCACTTCTTTTCAAGAACCATAAGCTTCATTGAAGGACCAAAGTTAGAGGTAATGAAACTGATGGGATGGAACTCAAAAGTTAGTTCGATGTTCAATCTTACAATTAGACTTTTGCTTGTTTGATCAAGTGCCATAACTTTTCAAAAACTTAGATCATTTTGTCAAAATAATTTATTGTAATATAAGTTGACGTGAATGGTTTGGTCATTAAGCTGCCCTTAATAGTTCACGTCAAACATTAATATTGTCTTTGCCAACTCTATTAATGTATTTGGAGTAGCCAGTCCTGAGTATGTATCCAAATCATCAGGATGTTCTTCGTCTTACGAGGCAAACCCTCTAAGTTTCCGGGCACTACCTGATAATTATGCCATCTTAGTTTGCAAAGTGGAACTCATCATATTGAATCAAGTGGCATATGCGGCATACAAATTCCAGATCCAACTCATTGTTATCGCTAATATCTATTCTATTAGGAACCTTACCACCTAATTTCAATTTTCATATTAAAGAACAATGAGAGTTTTGAACCCTTCTACCTGAACCTCCAATATAAGCAAGTGGTTGTCAGGAAAAGAAAAAGCTGAAATGGGGAGAAGTACACTATCAGTGCTATAAGTTGTGTACGGCGCTTACTTTGGTACCAAAAGTTTTTGTCGGATCACTTAAGTGACAAATCGGAGAAAAAACAATCACTTTGGTGCCACCGGCGAGAACTTCCGGTCAAAATAATTACGTGGCTTTTATATTTAAAAAAAAATTGATAAACCCTCTAAACGACGTCGTTTTGCCATCCTATGTGGATGGCTTAGGAAAAACAACGCCGCATAGCTTATTTGGGATTGAAATTAGGGTTTTTTTTTGTTCATCCTCGCCGACCTAGCTTGCTCGGCCACTGTCACTTGGCCACTGTGCTCGGCCACCGTTACTTGGCCACCATCGCTCGACCACCGTGCTTGGCCACCATCGCTTGACCAAGAAGTGATGGGAAAATAGGAGGCAAGGGCGGAGGAGGAGGAGGAAGAAGGGGCGTTGAAGGTGCAGAGAAAGAGAGAGAAGACGAGGAGTGCGAGGGAAACAAGGAGGGCGTAGATGAAGATGGTGGATTGGGCTCTGCTCAGAGAGTGGCTAGTGCTGGTGTTGTTCTTCGGGGAAAAAGACGACGCCGCCATGGCTTCTCTCTCTCTCTCTCTGCTGGTGTTGTTCTTCGGGAAAGAAGACGATGCCACCATGGCTTCTCTCTCTCTCTCTCTGCTGGTGTTGTTCTTTGAGGAAGAAGACGACGCCGCCATGGCTTCTCTCTCTCTCTGCTGGTGTTGTTCTTCGGGGAAGAAGACAACACCGCCATGGACTCTCTCTCTCTCTCTCTCTCTCTCTCTCTCTCTCTCTCTCTCTCTCGATTTGGGAATTTAGGATTTCGACTTGTGGTTTAAGACGCCAAATGACGTCGTTTGGTGATTTACATGCTGACTGTACTCTCCGACGAGTCATATTAGCATCAAAAATTAATAAAAAATAGCCATGTCGAATTTCCGGCCAACCGGATCAGCGTTGGCACTGAAATGATCACTTTTCAAAACTTTTGGCACTTAAGTGATCCGACGGAAACTTTTGGCACCAAAGTGAGCGCCGTACACAACTATGGCACTGATAATGTACTTCTCCCAGCTAAAATGTAATATGTTAGGAATTTCACTTTCATGGCCACTCCTACTTAAAGAAGGAATCACCCTCCTTATTTAGATTGAGCTTATGTCATGTATGGAAACATAATAGGTCGATTGTTTGAAGGATAATCTTTGGCACTCAAGGCATCCGCATATCACTTAAAACTTGCAAGAAGTCCCTAAAGATTTCGGCAACCCTCAAATCGTGTTGCGTCAAAGTTGAAAGGCCAACACTTCCGTTATGAATTGTGGGGGAAAAGTATACCATTAGTGCCAAAACTTGTGTACGACGCTCACTTTGGTGCCAAAAGTTTTTGTCGGATCACTTAAATGCCAACAAATTTGAAAAACGATCATTTCAATGCCAACTCCGATGAAATTGGCCAGAAATCCGACGTGATACTTTTTTTATTAATTTTTGAAGCCGACGTGGCTCATTGAAGAGTACAGTCACCCATCCAAACAACAAAACGACGCCATTTCGCGTCTTTCCCCCAACTTAGAAACCCTAAATCCCCAAATTGAGAGAGAGAGAGAGAGAGAGAGAGAGAGAGAGAGAGAGAGAGAGAGAGAGAGAGAGAGGGCACATCGTCTTCTTCTTCATCGAAGACCAACACCAGCAATGGCACCAACAGTAGCACCAGCAACAGCACCAACAACAGCACTGGCACCACCATTTAAGGGTGTCAAAAAAACCCGACCCGACCTGACCCGAACACAAAACAAGTAGTATACTTGTTTCGGGTCTTGATATGTTTCGGGTAGGGTTGGAACCTTGTTAGACTTGAAACACGATAACTCTAAATCCAAACAAGCAAACAAACATAAACAAACACGTTCTCATCTTTCTCACTGTTGTCGGCTCCGCCTTCTTCTTCGACGACACGACCGTGCCTTTGCTCATGACCGCCGGAACCCTAGCCGCTGCCGAATCAGTCGATCATTGCCATTCGTCAACGCGCCTCCACCTCGCCATCGCCGTCGCCGTCGCCACCCCTCGTCTCAATGCTGGAACCCTAGCCGCCACCGAATCAGTCGATCGTTGTTGTCCATCACCGAAACCCCTCCCCTTCCTCTTCCCAAATCCCTTCCGTTCCGGTCCCTCAAGCCCTTCGCTTCACACCCACGTCTATTCAGAGAGAGAGGGAGGGAGGGGGGAGATTCATCACTCAAGTTGGAGACCGTGGACCAGGTATGTCATACATACCAATGATGATTAAAACTTTAAGTTTTCCTTGCGGTTCTCTCTCTCTCTCCCTGTCCCTCCCTCCCTCTCTCTCTCTCTGTCTTTTCTTTGTTCTTTTTCTTCTTGACCTTTCTCCCTTCTTCGTTCCAAATGCTTCGTCTTTCGGAGAAAAAATCGAGTATGGACTCCACCGGATCGAGGCATTGAATCAAGGCCAACATCGATGGGGCTTTTCCCACTTTTTAAGACTACTTATATGGGTGCATTCGTGTGCGTAAATTCAATGTTCACCTTGATTAGGGATCACACAAAGATCTTGTATTTTAATCGCGGATTCACCAGATGTGTAGCACGGAATTTTGTTCCAATAGCGCATCTTCTCCCCTGCAAAGTGAGATCCAAGCCCTCATCTCCACTCTTACTTATTTGCTAGAGTAGGGACAAGAAGAAGCTCACCTCATCATCGAGTCTGATTGTCTAACTCTTGTGGAGATCTTACTTGTGGCTATAGGCACTACTTGATAGTTTCAACTATTACCAAATCTTATTGGTGTTTGGTTTTTCAGAAACTTTGCTCATATTAATATAGGTGAGTCTGCTTAGTCATCATACTAGTTTTTTTTCCCTTTTACTTTTGTAATTTGAATGGAATTGCTTACTAAAGCGCAATTGAAATTATTGCGGGACGAGATTTTTTTTTATGCCTTCCTAATGTTGATGGCTTACTATAAATTATTGAGATAATAATTTGTAGGCTCTAAGTGTTATAATTAAAAGGATTGCTAGATGTCTTCAGCAGGGGAACCTAATGTTACAAATAGAAGGAGGAGATCTACAATGTGGGAGCATTTTAAAGAGATTCCTGGTCAAGAAAAGGCTGAGTGTTTATATTGGAGCACCCTTATTGGTTGTGCTAATGGGCAAGGGACTAGCTCAATGCATCATCATCTAGCTAGATGTAAGGATTATCCATATGCAGATGCTGGAAAAAGGCAAAGAAGTGCCTCGAGTCAAGTTGTTGGGGGTGGTAGTCCATCAGGTCCTTGGAAATTTGATCAGGATGCTAGCAGAAAAGATCTAGCGATTATGTTTATTCTTAGTGAGTTGCCTTTTAAGTTGGTAGAGCATGAGGGATTTCATCGATTTGTGAATAGAATTCAGCCAAAATTCTTAATCCCGTCACGCAATACATTGAGGCATGATTGTTATGACTTATACATGGAGGAAAGAAGCAAATTGAAGAAATATTTCTCCGAGACATCTCCTAGAGTATATCTAACAACTGACACATGGACATCTTGTCAAAACTTAAGTTACATGTGTCTGACTACTCATTTTGTTGATGCTGATTGGAAATTGCAGAAGAATATATTAATTTTTTGTCAAATCTCAGGTCATTCTGCTGAGATAATAGGAAAAGCAATTGAGAAATGTTTGACTAATTGGGGGATCCATAGTGTTTTTTCTATCATTATAGATAATGCTAGCTCGAATGACTTGGGAGTTCAATACCTGAAAATACTTAACTCTTGGAACTCTCCGTTGTTAAGAGGTGAATTACTCCATGTGATATGTTATTGCCCATATATTAAGTTTGATTGTTAGAGATTGGTTAAAAGACATAAATGATTTAATTGCTAGAATACGTTCAACCGTACATAACGTGAGATCTTCCCCTAGCAGGCTAAAAAAGTTCAAGGCTTGTCTTGAGTTAGAGAATATTGAGTCGAAGAGTCTTGTATGTTTGGATGTGAAAACTCGTTGGAACTCAACATATTTGATGTTAGAATCAGCTTTGAAGTTTGAAAGAGCTTTTAGCAATATGGAATTTCGGGATAGCAAATATGCTCAAGAGCTTTCCAAGGGGAAAGGGTTGCCCACTAGTGAAGATTGGAATTATGCACGTCACTTTCTTCCTTTTCTGAAGTTGTTCTTTGATATAACTATAAAAGTTTCAGGTTCTTCTTATGTCACTAGTAATAATATGGCGAAGGACGTGTATGGGATTTATATGATAATTGAGAGATATTGTGGAAATGAGGAGCAAAGCTTGCGAGAAATGGCTCAAAGAATGAAAATGAAATTCCGTAAGTATTTTGGCAATGTAAACAACATTAATATCACTTTATTCATTGCTTGGGTACTTGATCCACGACATAAGTGGGACTATGTGAAGTGGATGATTAGTCATGTTTATGAAAGCAGAGAGGCAGAAACTTTACAAGAGAAAGTGATAACATCTTTGACATTATTGTTTGAGCAATATCGCACAAGTGTATGCCCTCAAAGCAACTTGAGGCTAAAGAGCACAAGGATAGTAAGCATGTCAAGATCCCCAGTGGTTGGTGCTGATATTATGATCCCCAGTGGTTGGTGCTGATATTATGACCGAAATGTATTTTAGCCAAACTGGACAACAATATTTGGATGAAAAATCAAAACTGGACAAATACTTGGAGAAAGCATGTGAACGTTATAACTCTAAATTTGATATATTAAGTTGGTGGAAAGGAAATTCATCAAGATATCCTATAGTTTCTATTGTTGCTCGAGATATTTTGGTTGTGCCCATCTCGACTGTAGCATTGGAGGCGGCATTTAGCACAGGAGATCGTGTACTCGATGTGTTTCATAGTTCCTTGACCCCAACCATGGCGGAAGCTCTTATATGTGCTCAAGATTGGTTGCAATCCGCGCCACTTTTACATTCAATTGAGGAGGACTTAGAAGACCTTGAAATCTTTGAGTTGGGTGAGAAAATATGATTGTAGAATATTTATACATTTCTTTATTTTAATGCATATGTTAGTGTTCTCATTTTCATCGTGAATTTATTGTAGAATTGCCAAATACGACCACGGAGTCAAGCTCAATGTTGACTTCTCTCAATGATTGACGTATTAGAGGTTAGTATTTTATAATATGCAACTTGTATAAGTCCTATTTCTCTTTTTGCACTCCTAACAATATCTTTTGGCTTACAATTTATTGTAGGTCTTGATGGACAAAATTCTTGAATGATATCTTACAGTTTCCAGGATCAATATAAGCTATTGATACGAGAAATCCTGGACCCATATATGCAAATAGGTTCTTCCAGCTCTTCCTCTGCATAAATTGTGCATTAAGTAGTTAAGCGACATCAAATTTATTGTTCCTAGAAGTTGCTGGGAATAAATGATTGATTGGGCAGGCATTGTCCTACTAGAAAACCCATCCTATTTGAACTCAGCAAATTACTTATAGAAAAGCTAAAACTAGTGCATGCCCAACACAAAACTCTATCTGCTTTGGGAGTGTTTTTAAATTTGAGATATTAGCTAGAGTTCTCCGGTCCTTTTTTTTATTTATTTAAGGGGGGTAGCATCACCTGTTGCACTAGTGAAGTCTCAACTTGTGTGTCTTTGAGTATTTGCTGGTGTTATGTCAATGCCTATGTGTCACTCATGGTTCACCGTGTTTAAATTGGATGTTCGTGAAACCACATTGTCTTTTTGTCTTTCGTTTCTTCTCCATTGAGTTCTTAGGTAATGCATTTCAAGACACGATTTGTTTTGATTTCATTTGTTTTCTTCATCTCTAGCAGAAGGCCCATTTGTGTTGTATTCTTTAGAGTTATTTTTTTTCTTCTTTTTGCTTGTATTTACATGACTTCGGTAGGAAATGTTTCTGCCATTGATTGTGCATCATTACTCTTATGCGGAACTTTTCTTGTAGAGGCACCTGGTGTAAGTTCCAGGTTCGATGGGAACTATAGAAAAAGTACTTCTACCGACCTTGACTTTGAAGAATGGCTGAAAGCAGTTAGGAGGTGCAGCCTTGCCATATAACACCTTGCTTCATGACATGCGTCACTATGTGAGACACTATCTGAAGATTGAGGTGTGTCCAAGATGCTGCCTATATCATTGGGACATTCACTGTCTGCAGCAGTTGAACTATATAAACATCTAACTTTTAAGTCATTTTTGTCACTTGGACTTGCTAGAGAAGCGCCGTTCAAATATCCAGAACAGGCATATTATTCTGTGTGGTCACAATTTCTAGTTCACAAAATTCTTCTAAGAATGTGCTGCCACTAGAGACATGCATAAGCAAGCTTGTCATCAATGGAATTTTCTCAGTTGTAGACACGGTTTCATCAGAAAACCTTTTCATGGAGAAAAATTTGCAAGATAGCATTTTTGGTTGTCCAAGCATATATAAGCAAGAAATCCCAATTACCAAGAGCTTCATCCATATTCAATGGTATTGATTCTGCCATTAGATTGGCATTCAGGAGCTCGCATTTAGCTTGATATGTGTTGAGCGATATTCTAAATGGTAATACCCAATTGAAAAACAAGCAAAACAAAATGAGCGATATTCTTAATTAAGGTAATCAGACTTTACAAAGACGCAGAAAAACTATAAATAAATAAAAAAATGACTAAGCGCAACTCATATTGGGGGTAAAAATAATTACATTTTAAATGGAACAAATAGAAAAAAGAAAATCCAATTCATTGGTGTAGAAGGGACTGGATGTTTAGGTACCCATTTTAAAAATAATTACATTTTAAATGGAACAAATAGAAAAAATGGAGGTGAAAAAAAAAAAAAGGTTAAAACACAGAAACCCGACCCAACCCGACCCAACCCGACCCGACCCGAATTTCCAATGCGAGTCTAACGTGTTTCGGGTTGGGTCGGGTCGGGTCACATACTGTGACCCTCATGTTTTGGGTCGGGTTGGGTAACATCAAAACCCGACCCAACCCAACCCATTTACACCGCTAACCACCACCACCACCAGCAACAAACCAACGGCACCTTCGACCCCTCTTCTTCCTCATCCTCCTCTGCCCTCGCTTCCTATTCTTCCTACCACTTCTTGCTTGAGCAACAATCTCAATCTCTCCTTGCTCACTTGGTCGAGCAACTACAATGGTGGCAAAGCGACGGTGGCCGAACAATGGCGGGCGAACGACGGTGGCCGAGCGACAAGTGGCGGAAACCCTAATTTCAATCCCCAAAGCTATACAGCGTCGTTTCTCTGAGAATGTCCACATATAACGGCAAAACGACGTCGTTTCTTGAGGATGATGGAAAATGACGTCGTTTTAAAGCCACCGCGACTTTTTTTTTTAAAAATATAAAAGCCACATAATTAATTTGGCCAGAATCTCTCGCCGATGGCACCAAAGTGATTGTTTTTTCTCCAATTTGGTACTTAAGTGATCCGACGGAAACTTTTGGCACCAAAGTGAGCGTCGTACACAACTTATGGCATTGATAGTGTACTTCTCCCGAATTTTGGAGTAGAGTATCAACACACCCATTTCCTCGCATGTCTTCTCAATATATTGTATGTCATACTCCATCTTAGTCATACGTCTGGAGGGAATTTTCCAACTTGCCTTCCCTACATTATGTACAAGACCTTCAACTCTTGATGTCTCATTGGGGTGGGTCCAATATATTGAACCCCTCTAAGTATGCTGGCCATGGAATCATAAAGCTAGCAAAGACCGTTTGGCACGCATAAGTTAATGTGCTGGCAAATGTACCGCACATAGAAGAAATTTCCATTACAAATGAGATATAATTGTTGGGCTAGACTCCAAATCAAGGGAATGTCCACTCTGGCATTATCTAGCGTGATGTTGAAGATTTTATCGGAGATGCCAAATTCATTGACAACTCTCATTATTTTGGCAGCCACATTTGGAGAATCAAGTGGAAATATTTGCTTTTTGAACGTAAGAGCTCGATGACATATTTCCCATTCCCATTGACCCAATGACCGGTGACGACACAATGTACTTACTTTATAAGGTAAATCCATAAATCTGAAGTGAAATAGACTCTAAAATTGTCAATGAATTTGGCATATCCGAAGTCAAATGCACCAATGTCGCCCTTTTCTCTTTATACAGGACTTGTAGTTTCTAGAGATCTGTTCCCTGCGGAACGACTTGAACTGAGCTTGCAAAGTTGTCTGCATGTAGTGGTCCAAGTGGGGATCTTTAACGAAGCTAAAGGGTTGCTCAGCAATAAGACAATAATATACAAGCTTCCACTTATTCCTCGTATCGCCATACTTAAACGAGTTTTAAATATGCGACATGCATGAAGAGTGTTAGAATAATATAAAATTGATTTTTGAAGATTCGAGCACCTTGGTTGCTAAGCTCCAGATTTTATTGTTAGAATTCCTCAAAAGGCCTTAATTTATGGTGGGCATCAGGAGAAAAAGAAAACGAGTCGGTGTGTTGATGTTTGTGAAGATTGAAGAACAAAAAGTCTACAAGCATTTAATGAAGAATACGTACTCAAGAGGAAGACAAAGAATGCAAACAAAGTCTTTAAAGAACCCGACCCAAAAAAAAAAAGTCTTTAAAGAAAGTCTCTACAAGCATTTAATGAAGAATACGTACTCAAGAGGAAGACAAAGAGTGCGAACAAAGTCTTTAAAGAACCCGACCAAAAAAAAAAAGTCTTTAAAGAAAGTCTCCATGGATTGATACGCTTGTTCTTCTGCATTTATTGATTGTGTGCCGTTTCTTCTTTTTGCTCTGTGAACTTTATTGTAGAAGGAGTGTCGAAGACTCCATGTATCCGTTAAGTGTGAGTGTTCTGCTTTTATATAAAGATAGAGGGTGAGTGTTGTAGATTGACAGAGGCCACCGCAAATGTATTCTAAGAACTATTTCTCCCTCCAACTTGTGCCTCGTTCCAAATTTCCAAAATACCCATTCTTTTTTGGTTCCAACATTTGGTATCAAAGCTAGAAATGACATCTACTTGTTCCGCTCAATTGCAACTTCCAAAGCTAAATGGAAAGAATTTCAACAACTGGTCCATCTAGATGAAAGTTCTCTTCAAATCACAAGATTTATGGAATCTAGTTGAAAATGGCTATACCGAAGTAAGCGATGCCAAAGCATTTGAGGCTTTAAGAAAGAAGGAGAAAGATGCGTTGGTGGAGTCCCGAAAGAAAGATCAAAAAGCATTGTATGCAATCTTTCAAGCAGTGGAGGAAACGATATTTGAAAAAATATCAAGTGTGAAGGCTGCGAAAGAAGTGTAGGATATTTTGCAAAAATCCTATAAAGGCAATGACCGTGTTCGATAGGTAGGACCGATTGGGTCCAAGGTGGGTAGGGTCCAGACTCCATATCTGAACCATATACCCAACCCTATTATAACCAGTTCCCTTTTTTTGGACCATGTACCCAACCCTGTTTACACTAGACCCTGTACTTGAACCACTCTGTTTTTCCAATCCGATTCCAGAGTCAATCATGTTTCCACTAGAACCTATTTTGCAACCGTCTGATATCATATATGGCTTCAAATTTTACATTAATACGCGAGAAAACAACATAATCCTCATAATTTGTATTGAAACATTAAGCACACGTAATTAATAAGTACATGAACTTTTTGACTAAATGAAAAACTAAGGATCCGCAAGGTTCATTATCATAACCAAAATCATAAGGCAAAGCAAAAATCCTAACATTGTATAAACATTGGCAACAAACATGGGTCTAATATTAGTCTCATTCCTATAATTACTACATGAAGCTATTCATTTATCTAAAATGATTAGCAAATCTCTACTGCAAGCATAACTCCTCCTGCAAAAGTGAAATTAGGCAAGCCAATCCACGTGGTACAAAATCTCTAACAAAGACCTAAAATTTATACATAAAGAAAAATCAACAGGAAACCATGCTCTAGAGACATATGCAAAAGTTATGGTTTAATAAAATCTATTTACTTACCACAAAATCAGAGTTTCTACAAATGAAGTCTATTTTCCAATGATAATGTCTTCGATAAGACAATCCAAATCTAAAAACCAAAAAGAGAGACTAAATAAAACATTCACTTAATAGATAGTTATGCGAATGAGTTA
The DNA here is from genome assembly GCA_014182375.1 of Eucalyptus virginea. Lineage (NCBI taxonomy): Eukaryota > Viridiplantae > Streptophyta > Magnoliopsida > Myrtales > Myrtaceae > Eucalyptus > Eucalyptus virginea. The sequence goes on along the minus strand of CM024518.1, from coordinate 40,058,124 downwards.
TAAGATAGAAAGAAATATATACGACTTACCCACCTCAAACTTTTCCGTATTCTTGATGCACTCTTCAACATTGATCAGCACGCGAACAGCTCTCAAACAATCTTGAGTACAAATGAAACCTTCCACCACTCTAGGAATCAAAGAACTTCGAAAGCCATCAAGTACACGTCCCAATATACTAAAAGTCAACTTGGAAGCAATGGTAGTCACGGGAATAAACAAAATATCTCGAGCCATCGAATATAAGATTTTATACTTTGAACTAATACTCTTCCACGACATCAAAAGATCGAGATTAAGAATATTTTTACTTTCAGCTTCAAGATACCAATCAAGCTCAAATTTGTTTTCATCCAACACTCTTTTCTTCGTGTGGAGAAAGCTTTTATGCCAAGCATGGATTTCACACTCATTGCCATCAATATCGACATTGGAAGCACCGCTACCATTACTCACACTTGAACCACTAAAAATTTCTTTACTTGAAGAACCAACAAAAGATTGCTCATAAAATTTATATAAACATTCCAAGGCAATCTTCACTTTATCATGTATCTCATCAATTTTTGCTTTATCATCATAAATTTGTTCAAAAAAGAACTTCACATAATTCAACTTCTTTGTAGGATCCAATGCAACCACAATCAACACCATCATATTTACTTTATCCAAACTTTCATAATACTTGTCAAACTTCTCTTTCATTTTTATACCCATAGCTTGAAGCTTTGGGTCCAAGGAATTCGCCGCATTATTCAAATATTTATACAACATAGACATCCCCTCAAAATATTCATTTAAAGTAACATATGAACTCCCCAACATCCTTTTGGTTGCATCACAAAAACCGTTTTAGAAATTTACAAAAAATGATGGCATTTTTCCAATCTTCATCTTGAGGAGAATCATTGTCAATCTCCCTGAAGAAAGATAAATCATATTCTTCCATCCTTTCAAAGCTTTTCTAAACTTTATGGCGGTGTCTAACATCATGTAAGTGGAGTTCCATCTAGTTGCAACATTAAGATAGACTGAACCCTTATATGCAATCATCTCACTCTTAATACAATATTTGAATGTCTTAGTTCCAGTGGGAGAATTCCTCACATACCTAACTACGTTTCGAATATATGCAATAGAATCACGCACATTATTCAATCATCTCTTAATATAAAGTTAAGTATGTGAACAGTGCACTTCATATGTAAAGCATTGCCATTCAAAACCAAAAACTCTTCTCCTAAAAATTTTCCTTCAAATAACCAACAGCTACATCATTTGAACTAGCATTATACATGATTATTGTAGATATCTTTTTTTCTATTCCCCAGTCATGAATGTGTTTCTCCACCATTTTCCCAATATCCCTACCCTTGTGACTATGCATCATCACATAATTGATGATTCTTTGATGCAATTTCTAGTTTTCATCAATAAAATGTGTACTGAGACATAAATAGTTCAAATTTTGAATGAAACTCCATATATCAGTTGTGAGTGCAATCATAGATTTAAGCTTACCAAAGCAAGCTTTCAAACAAATTTTTTCACTCAAATACAATTTCATACAATCTCTAACCACCGTAAATCTTGAAAGATGTTGGAAAAGAGATTGTAATTCAGTAACAAAATCACGAAAACCAACACATTCAACTATGGAAAATAGTTGTTCATCAATAATAATCATCCAAGCAAGCATGTGCCTATAACGTTCTTGATTAAACTTCCACGTCATTAAGACGCTATCACCACTAGTAGTATATTCCCCTACCTTACCAGTTACATCTTTTTTACGTCGTGTAAACAACATTTGCTTTTTATCTACATGAGGATACCTTTTGCACTTTTTCAAGAGCTTCCGTATAGTAGATGTTCCATGATCAACATTATACACATATCCAACCCCATGATGAATGCACTTCACCGTGTTTTCTGTATTTTCTCATCTATGATTCTCAAAAAATTATCCCAAACCTTTGATTGATTAGCTCGCTTTTTACCCAGAGGAGGACGAGAGTTAGGTGCCCTCACCTTGTTTGTCGCACCCACGGTCGCAGATTCTACTTCATTAGCTCCATGGAATGGCAACTCCATAAGCGAACTCATTTCATTATGTCCATCCACTTCCCTTGATATTTTTTTGTCTTGATCCATCGACTAAAAGCAAAAAGAGAAAAATCAACCCCAGATAAGTGCAACCGAGACCTACGAGGAAATCATAACAATCGTCACATCAGCTTTGGAGAAATTGAAGCAAGGTCAATATGCAGACCTTGCAGTAGCAAAGATCTCGGAGATGAGAAAGTCGAATAGTTTGGACGTAAGCTTTTGCGTTTTGATTTATGTAGATATATCATGAGCTTATCTTAAATTTCTCTGGAAATTATTAACCTAATTTGCCATTGATCCTTCTTGTAGAATGCCCCCACCCAATCACTTTTAAGTGTGGTTAATGGAATTCTCGATGAAAGCATCAAAAGGCAAAACAGCAAAATACCTCATGTATGCTAAACAATTCGCTATCAAAGTGGACATGTTTATACACCTGTTTTACACTTATAATGAACTATTTGTGACATCCTAAATTTTCAATCATGTTTTCAATTGAATAAATCGGGTATTTTATCGATGCCTCTATAGTGCTATTCTCTAAGCCGATCACTCATAAGATAACTAGACTATTTGGGAAAGTCATTAAGGGATTTTAACGCAAAAGACTAGAGAATTCGACCAGGAATCGACTACTCGACCGTGCTAATCTGCAAGGGTCATTATGACACAATTAAAAATTGATCAGAGACCGAAGATAGGTCGATTCGACATAGGTGCATGATTAAGTGTGGGTGATTCCATCAGATTACAAAATTCTCGTCGATCGGCACTGGACCGATTTTCTGTCGTTTTGGGTACCATGTATCCGTATTTGAAATCTCGAGATTTTCACGACAACCGAAAGTCGTCAATATGTCGAAGATGTACGTCGTGGCTCGAAAATAATCGACCACGGATCAATTGCACTAAAAATTCCTAAAAATTACCCGGTAAGTTAAGTCACGCTAAAATCACATCAAATCAAAATTAACCGCGAATCTAAACCCGATTTTAGAAATTGGAAATTCTGTCATGTCACGGCTTATTTTAGGAACGTCTACTCATCCTTCAAAGAATTTTCGGCGATTTCGGGATTTTTACAGAAATTCGATTCAGACATTTCGGAAAACGAATGGAAATTCGAATTAGCCAAATTGAAGTAATTTTTGACTTGCAAACCGAGCTACTTGACGAGAGGGAATTGTAGAAATTATGTGGGTTTTTTCTACATCAAAATTGGACATCAATTTAGGAATTTGTCGAAGAAATTGGAAGCTCAAAAGGTGAAATTCGGAGCTTTGTAGAGGGGGCTGGATTTTGGTTTCAATTTGGATAATTTGGTGGATTTTTATTGCAAGAAAGTAGTAAGGGACATAAGGGATATTTATGAAGACTTTAGGGGGATAAAGCATTAATCATTTGGAGATAGATATTGACTTTTTGCCCTCTCCTTTTTCTCTCTCACCCTCTCGATCCCTCACGCCTCATTCATGTTGTTGCCACCTCTGCTTTCTCTTTCATTTTCGAATCCAACAAAGCCATAAGCCAGTGTCGTCTTCACTGTTTCCCCTCCTCCACCGAAGCATCCCTCCATTTCTCTCTCTGCCACCTGCATCTCCACCAAGTCTTGTTCCCTCCAGTCAACTAACTTCAAGCTGCTCCATCGAAGTTGACCGCCCCATCTTCATCAACGGCCATCTATCCGCGATTCTGCCCCTTCGATCAAACTTCAACGTCCAACGTCTCTCCGCTTTGGTTTGTTGACTACTTCGCACGTCCCTGCAGCCAACCGAAGCCAGCTTGCCACCTTGCCAGTCTGCGTTTTCAGTCCCAGTGTCTAGCATCTCCACCGAGTCTTCATCCCGCAGGCCCAGCGATCTTCCGAGCTGAAGTCAACCTATCAGCCACACGAAATCCAGCCGCAAGTGCAGCCCTACCAAGCAAAAACTGTGGGCTTCCTTAGACCAATTTTTGGGCCCGATCCGTGCCCCGTTGGCATCGCCATTTTGGAACTTGTCGATCCTCGTCGCGTCCCCGTCGTTTTGATCCAAGCGGATCATTAAATAAGTGAGTTTAACTCATTAATTTTTGCTTAGTAAGTTAATGATGCTTAAGGGTTGATTAGTTTAGACTAAGTATGGATTATGTGGATAGTTAGATTAGATTAGCAATTTAATTAATTATTGATGCATGTTAGATAGTTAGTTTAGTGCAATTAGGGCATAGAAAAGCTCTAGTATTTATCTAGAGTAGTTCGAAAATTTTCCGGGCTCATCTTGGCTTTTAATTAGGCTTTACGAGCCTAAGTCTTATTTATTGGCATTTATTAATTATTTTCCGGAAAATTAGATCGGAATAGCCGGTGACCAAATTTTTATGCTGATTGCAGTAGTGTGATCTATTTATTTAATTGAGTTCTAATTTGTGCTGATTGTGTATGATTTGTGAATTTGGGAATTTTTTCCTAAATTTATTTAATTTCAGTAATTAAGTAGAAAATCACCGGACGTCGGTTTACAACGCCAAAAATGAATTTGTGAATTGTGAAAATTAGTGGGATTTTCAAAGGTAAAAATATTATATTTTGGCTAAGGCTGACCGTATACCCACACATGATAATTTTTATCGGGTATCCGTAACTCGAGGAAAATAGGCCAAAATATTCCTTTGATTGAGGATTCTAAGTGTGAAGCACACAGTCCTTGGCCGAGAGTAATTAATCGTGTGATGGTTATTAGTCGCATTGAGAGGATTATTGAAAGATGAAATGATGTATGTTGGGTGTGTGACAGTGTGGAATAGGGCCTAGAAACCGCCGAAGTATGGCTGTGCCTGTTAGGCCATAATCAACCACCGATGTATGGTTATTGCCCATCGGGCCGTAATCTACCACCGAACTTGAAATCGGTTGTGCCCATCGGGCCGTAATCTACCACCGAACTTGGAATCAGTTGTGCCCATCGGGCCGTAATTTACCTCCGAGCTTAGAATCGGTTGTGCCCACTGGGCCGTAATCTACCACCAAAGATTTAGTAGGCCTTGCCCGCTAAGCTGTAATTCAATGTCAGAGATGAGTGATTGAAATGACCATGTGATGGTCCTGTTGTCTTAGAATCGACTAGGTTGATTGATCGATGATTCGATTTGAATTTAATGATTTGATGTGATGATATGATTCGATGAATTGCTTATTGAATTGACTTGCAGGAAGGAACTGAGGCCAAGGTAAGCCTTCTGACTCGTGTTATACTTAGCAGCCCTTTGGGCGTATTTTCTTCATAGTTGGGTCTTAGGGGGTTGAACTTGCTGAGACGTTGTCTCACCCCATTATGGGATAACTTTTTCAAGTCCCTAGTTGACAGCGATGGAGGACCTGAAGCCTGGATTTTAGGAGGTGAAGCCCGAAAAATTAGCGATCATGTCCGACTAGTTAGTTATAGAACAATTTTCTTTTGTTGAAAGCCGATCCCTTTTTGTAGGCTTCGATGTATAAACCTGTGTGTTTATAAAAAGGTATTTTGTGAAAAATCGGCCCTACTTTTCTATCACATCTTGTTGTTGTCTGGGGATTTATTAATTGCTTCCGCATGCGTATTAAATTGAATGGGTCGGCGATGCGTCCTGGGACGTCGCTATTATATCGACCAAACAGGGATGGGCACGTGCTCGGAGGATCGGGACGTGACACTTTTACTTACGATTTTTAGTGCTATTCTTGCTCAACGTGTTGCATGCCTCTTGAGAAAAGTTGTGCAGGAGATAGAGCAGCACATATCAACTCAGGCTGAACATTTAAGAACTATAAGATGCATCTAATTAGTCTTGGCACTCTATTGATTCTATTAGATGATTTCTTAATAAATGCGCCATTCATTCAGCAAAATAGTCTCTTCAAGTCTTGTGAGGAGAAGTATCAGTCTAGGATTAAGGTACTTGAAAAGTTGGCAACTAGACCTTGCGAGGAGATAGACGTCAGTGAAATGATCAACTTGGTGCAAATGGAAGGTCATATTCAGGTTTATGAATATGTCATATACATAATTTACAATGTACTTTTCATTATGCATAGATTTATGTGGATCGGCTTCAGCAACTTCAAGTGAAGTGCCAGCTTTTTATCATGAGGCATATTTTCTGTCACAATTATGAATCCATGAGAACATCTGGAGGACACTTGTGATATGATTCACTGGTGCTCTCATCACGCAGACCGAGAAGGTCAAGAAGGAAGAGAAGATTGAAGAGAAGAGGAAGCTTGAAGAGGAAGACCTAGCTAGATTGACTAAAGAGAAGGAAAGTTATAACTTAGAAATTTCGGCACTAAAGCAAGAGTTGGAAATGACAATAAGAGTTTAGATGGGAAAGTTGCCAGCTTCCCAGATCATGAACATCCAAAACATCACCCGATTCCACTTGCTAACTGTATCTTTAGATTCTCAATAAGTGAACTACCTAAAGTTCTCCTTTAAAAAAAAAAAAAGTACCTAAAGTTCACAAAAGGTTGCCTCCTCGATTGTTAACTTAGATGCTATCCCTGCAACTTGCTTGCACTTCTCTTCATACTCTTTGTCAAGTAACTTAGCCTATGATGTTACTAAACAAACAAAACCAATTACAAGATCAGCTGTTGGTAGTGAATACCAAACAAGAAGCCAATATGAATAGTCAGCATACTAACGACATTGGCAAGTTTTAATTTTTTTTCATGCCCAGTCCCAATAGAAACAGTTAGCAGACTAACGACATTAGTAGACCAAACCTTCAACCCTCCCAAAAAAGCAAAGGGAAAAAGGGTTTACCAAAAACTTTCAATTTTGGACTCACATCGCTATGGATAGCTACGTCGAAGTCGATGAGATGCAAAAGAGAGGTGATGGTAGCGATTTTGGGTCTAGCGAGTTGCTAATGATGAGAAGCCCACTTGTCTTCAGTCGAAGAAGATTTGTCATTGCCGAAAACAAGCCCGACAACAACCTATGCAAAAACCCTTTTTTAAGGCGAACATAGATATCATCGAGGACAAGCAACCATTCAACACCATTTTGTGACCCCTGCAGCCCCTGTGCAAATGCCCCAAGTACAATGTCTATGCAAAACAAAAAATCCCCAAAACCACAACAAATTACCTTGTATCTTGATGCCAAATCCATCCTCTCCTCCTACCTTCACTTCCCAAGCTCATTCAATCGATCGAAATCACGAACCCACCGACAAGAGGCGACAAGGAGACGAGAGGCGACAACAAGTTGCGTTCCAGCGGCGCACAAATGAGAGGCGAACCAACTAGCAACAATGGTGGCAATTAGCGAGGGTGCGACGAATCCAGGGTTGCTGGTAGCAGGCTTGTTGCTTGCTACGTATAAAGGGTTCCCGCAAATCATAGGCTACGATTGAGAAAGAGAGAGAAGCAAGATCACACGAGCTCAAAGAGAGATTAAGAGATAGAATTACATATTGTAATTGAGAGAGAAGGGCAGGATTATAATCGCATAAGAAGATTGAGAGAGAGAGAGAGAGAGAGAGAGAGATATATATATATATATATATATCAGAATGCTTAGGGTTTTACTTTTTTTAACAATATTTGAAAACCAGGTTCAAAACCTGTTCGATTCCAAGGTGGGTCTTCACTCAGAATCGGGAACCAAACCGGTTCTAACCAGTTCTTGGACCAGTTTTCTGGGTGGTCCGATCTAGTTGCACACCCCTATCAATGGGTGCAACTTCAAACACTTCGAGGTGATTTTGAATCTTTACACATGAATGACTCTAAATCAATCTTGGCGTACTTTGATCATGTGCAAACCATCATTAACCAATTGAGGGTTAATGGTGAAGAACTCTAAGATGTACGAGTCATAGAAAAAATCTTGAGGTCTTTGACTGAAAGATTTGACTACGTCATCACAGCGATCCAAGAGGGGCAAGATGTGCCAACCCTAACATTAGAGCAGTTGATGGGTTCACTGTGCTCACATGAGCAAAGAATGAATCAAAAGTACATTGGTTCAAATCCCGAGCAAGCATTGCAGAGTTGGATCACTTCATCAAGTCATAGAGGCTATCAAGGAGGTCGAGATTGTTGAGGAGGCCAAGATAAAGGTGGAAATTCAAATTTCATTAGAAAAAATAAAACATGTGACAAATCAAAAGTCAAGTGTATTAAGTGCAATAAATTTGGACATTATAGATCTGAATGCCAAGCAAAGGCGACATACGAGCAAGCAAAATGAGCACATGCCACCGATGCTGAAGAATATATGGTGCTAGCATGTAAGAAGGGTGACTCAAGCACCATAGACACCAACGTATGGTATCCGAACACTAGTTGCAGCAATCATATGTCTGGCCAAAAGAGGTTATTCTCGCAGTTAGACAAGACAAGTCGTGGTGAAGTCAACTTTGGGAATAAATAAAAAAATTCCCGTGATGGGCAAAGGTAACATTAATATCAAGTCAAAAGATGATACTAATGTTACCATGACTATTTTGGAATTTGCTAAGTGTTGGGCAACTTTTTGAAAAAGGTCACAAAGTTCATATTGAAAATGGAGTTTGCACCATTAGAGGTGTTGACAACAAGTTGATTATGACGGTGTAAATGACAAAGAATTGGATGTTTCCCCGTACTCTTCAGACGAAGAGTTTCTTGAGTTTTCGAGCAATGATGAAAGACAGTAACTGGTTATGGCATCTCCGATTTGGGCATCTAAATTTTCGTGGAATAAAACTAATGTTGCAAAAAAAGATGGTGACTAGCATGCCATTGATTGATTGTCTATATCATCCATGCGAAGGGTGTTTGGTTGTGAAACAACATCAAAACTCTTTTCCAATTGGTAAAACTAGAAGAGCAAAACAACCATTGGAGTCGGTACATACAAACATTTGTGGCCTTGGTGGGGTGGAATCATTTGGACAAATAAGGTACATATTAATTTTTATGGATGATTTTACCAAAAAAAAACTTGGGTATATTTCTAAGAGAAAAATCAGAAGCTTTTGGGAAGTTTAAAGAATTTAAAGTCTATGTTGAAAAACATAGTGGCTTTAATTTGAAGACATTGAGATTGGATAGAGGAGGAAAATTTACCTCAAATGAATTTGACAAATATTGTAAAATTCATGGAGTGAAATGTCAGTTGACTGCTAGTTATACTCCTCAACAAAATAATATAGCAAAAAGAAATAACAGGACAATTTTTGAAATGGCAAGAAGTATGCTAAAAGCTAAAAATTTACCCAAGAAATTTTGGGCAGAAGCAATTGCGTATGTTGTATTTATGCTAAACAGATGTCCAACAAGGAGTGTTCTTGGAAGAACCCCAGAAAAGGCTTGGAGCAACAACAAGCCAAATGTTTTGTTCCTACAAGTATTTGGGTCCATGGCATATCCTCATATATCATATGAACGAAGGAAGAAGTTGAATGACAAAAGCGAGAAGTGCATCTTCATTAGCTATACTGACACAATTAAGGGTTACAAGCTATACGACCCAATCATTGAAAATGTAATTATCAGCAAGGATGTCCAGTTTTTAGAAGATGAAGCCTGGGACTAGAACCAAAAGGGTGACCAAAAAAGCATTAGCATCAAAGAGGAACCATCAGAGGGAGATACATAAAAGCCTTCATCATCTTCAATAGGTGGTGCTTCTTCTCCATCATCTTCGACTGGTAGTGCATCTTCTTCACCAATAGCAACTTTGGAATCACCAATACATCATTCACAACGATTGCAGGAGACTCCAACAAAATTCAAGGATTATGTGGTCACAAGAGACAATGACAATGACAATTAAGGAATCACTTATGAAATAATGGTAATTTTTTGTCTATCTATTGAACGTGACCCAGTATCCTATGATAAAGCAGCTCTAGATGAGAAGTGGATCCAAGCAATAGATGAAGAAATCTACTCCACTGAGAAAAATGACACATGGGTGCTAACTTCTTTATCTCCCGGTAAGAAGCCTATTGGTGTCAAGTAAGTGTACAAGATGAAGTATAAACCCAACAGTCAAGTGGATCGTTACAAAGCCAGACTAGTTGTAAAGGGCCAAGCAAAAGTCAAGTATTGATTATTTTGAAGTATTTCCAACAGTGGCCCAAATGGATACCATTCAGATGATCTTAGCACTTGCAACTCAAAATCATTGGAGGATCTATCAAATGGATGTGAAATCAACATTTCTTAATGGTTTCCTTGAAAAGGAAGTTTATGTAGAGCAACCACAGGGTTATGAGAAGAAAGGGCATGAAAGCCAAGTTTACAAGCTGAAGAAGGCATTGTACGGGCTAAAACAGGCATCCTGTGCTGGGTACATACAAATCAAAACGTTTTTGTTAAAGCGTGGTTTTCAAAAGTGCCGCTATGAACATATATTGTATATCAAGTCAAATACTAACGGTGACATAATAATTATGTGCTTTTATGTTGATAACTTGATATTTATAAGGAGCTGTGAAAGATGTTTACCAAATTCAGGGAAGCTATAAGTAGCGAGTTCGAGATGACAGATTTGGGATTGATGTCCTATTTTCTTGGCCTTGAAGTGAAGCAAACAAATGATGGCATATTTATTTCATAGCAAAAATATGCTAATGATATTTTTAAGTGATTGAAAATGGAATCGCTCAAACCAATTTGGACTCCCATGGTGGAACAATTAGAGCTTAAGAAAGAATAAATCAGTGAACTGGTAAATCCCACTTAGTTTAAAAGCATTGTCGGGAGTTTGAGATATTTGGGGCGCGCATGACAAAATTTTTGTTTCTCTATTTCTCTGGTTTTCTGCTCCCCAGAACAAGTTTGGAACAAAAATCCGTTTGGTAGCGCAATTTTATTTTTTCTATTTCTGGAACAGATTTCTATTTCAGAAATAGATTTGGAGCAAAAATCAGAAGTTAAAATTTTTAGCTTTTCTATTTCTAGAACAGAAATGAGAAATCAAAATTTTTTTCATCATTCACTCTCGTCACCACCTGTCGCCCACTTGCCGCCCGTGGGATGCCGAACTCTTGCCACTAGTTGTTGGCCGCTCACCACTAGCCCTGGCCACCAGCCGCCGACCATGGCACTCCGGCCGCCTGTCGCCAGTCGCCAGATGCAGTGCCCACCGGTCGTTGGTCGCTCATCTCCAATCATTGGATGCCGAACACTCACCACCAACCACTGGATGTTTGTCGGCGACCATCCGCTGCTCGCCACCGATAGCCGGATGTCAGCCACCCGCCACCCGCCGCGAGACTCCGAACACTAGCCACCTATGAAGCACGGAAACATTTGGACATGCGTTCCTGGAAGATGATGGAGGGTGGAAGCAACGGCCAGGGAGCAGAGACGAGGCTGTAGCTGCAAGGGAGAAAGGGCCAAAAGCGGTCGTCTGGCGAGGAGGAGAGGAGAATGATCAAGAGGAAGAGGAGAGGAAGGGGTTCATGCGACGTGCGGCGAGTAGCGAGGAAGGAGAAGGATCGAGAGGAGGAGAAGAGGAAGGGTCGTGCGCGAGCGGCGAGGAAGAGGAGGTAAAGGAGCTAGGGTTTTTGATAGGTTACTCAAAAATAATTAAAAAAAATGGGACTTTGATGGGCCATCACGTGTTTTGGGGGAGGGGAAGTGATAGGGACAACCTGTCTGTTAGTGGTGGGGAGGGAAAGGGGTGGGGGAAAATGGACGATGGTGGGGAGGGAAAGACAAATAAATTTGGGGGAAGGGACGATGGAAAGAAGAGAGTGGGGTGGACCCTAGTGGGATTTTTTTAATCAGAAAAATAAATAAATGAGATTAAAAAATAATTTCAAAAATAAAAATACTAAGTTTGAATTAAATTAATTAAAAATAAAAATATTCATTTAATATACAACGTGTCCCCAAATAAGTGTCGGAATTCTCTATTTTAAGAAATGACGTGTTGACGTGTCGTGTCGCATGTCCGTGCTACTTAGCTAGCCACTCGCCGCCAGCCTCCTGTCACTAGACTCCGGATGTCGGATGTCAGACGTCGAACTCTAGACATTGGACGTCGGTTGTCGATCATCAGACTCCAGTGTCGGACTCTGGACTTTGGCCACTCGCCATCGGTCACCGGACTTGGCACCGGACGCCAAATGTTGAACTTCAGTCTTTGGCCGCCCATCGTCAGTCACCGGACATCGAACGCCAATCGCCGAACGTCAAACTCCGGCCACCAGACGCCAGTCGTCGTTACTCCTAGAAATAGAAATTTTACTCTGTTATCAAACAAATTTTTATTTTAGAAATAAAAATTTCGAATTGTTATCAAACGCGTTTCTTTACTCAGAAACTCGTCCATGGAATAAAAATTGAAAAATCAATTTCTAGCCAGAAATTTTGTCATGCGCGCCCTTGACTTCTACTAGCCCAAATACTACCTATGGAATGGGAACTATTAGCAGGTTCATGGAAAAGCCGTGCCAATTACATTTGCAAGCAGCAAAAAAAATATTAGGGTATGTCAGTGGAACTCATGACCATGGAATTTTAAATTCTTATACTGACAATTTCAGTCTAGTGGAGTATACAAACAATGATTGGGCAGGTGATAATAAGACTCAGAAGAATACTTCAAAATATGCTTTATTTATTGGATTCGGAGTAGTTTCTTGGTCTTCGAAGAAACAACAAGTTGTTGCACTCTCGACCGTTAAAGCGGAATACATGGCATTAGTTTCTGCAGCATGTCAAGCGGTATGACTTCGTAGGATGATGTGTGAATCGAAACATGAACAAACAAATCCTATCAAAATTACGTGTGAGAATAAATTTTTTTTTTTTTGGTAAAGTACGTGTGAGAATAAATTGGCTATTGCATTAGCCAAAAATCCAGTTTTTTCATGGCAGGAGCAAACACATCGATATCAAGTATCACTATATTCGTGAGCGAGTCAAAAATGGTGAGATTGAGCTTAATTTCTATCAGAAGATCAAATTGTAAATATTTGACGAAACCGTTAAAGGTTAATTTGTTCGAAAAATGAAAGATGATACTCAATGTTGTTGAATTCAAGAACCAATTTTAAGGGAAGCTATTAGAATAATATAAATTTGATTTTTGAAGACTCGAGCACATTGGTTGCTCCGCTCCATATTTTGTTTTCATAATTCTTCAAAAGGCCTCGATTTATGGTGGGGATATGAAGAAGAAGAAAACGAATCGGTGTGTTGGTGTTTGTGGAGATTGAAGGACAAAAAGTCTACAAGCATTTAATGAAGAAGACCTACTCAAGAAGAAGACAAAGAACGCAAACAAAGTCTTTGAAGAAAGTCTCCATTGATTGATACGCTTGTTTTTCTGCATTTATTGATTGTGTGCTGTTTCTTCTTGTAGCTTTGTGAACATTATTGTTAGAAGGAGTTTCGAAGACTCCATGTATCTGTTAAGTGTGAGTCCTCTGCTATTATATAAAGATAGAGGGTAAGGGTCGTAGATTGGCAAAGGCCACTAGAAAAGTATTCTAAGAATTATTTCTCCCTCCAACTTGTGCCTTGTTCCAAATTTCCAACATTGCCATTACTTTTTGGTTCCAACAAAGAGATCCCCCAACTTTGGACATCTCTTCCTCATATCCGCGTTGGTGCCTCCTCAAATAGCTCGTCCCACTCGAGTTGCCTTTTAATAAAGTATTAGATATCATGCAAACGGCTGCCTTGACACAATTGGCATCGATTTCAAGCTTGAATATCTTCAGAATAATTGATGTTTTTCTCTGCAACAGCGGTGCCACAATTGCTTCAGGGTTTTCTTTGCTAGTAGGGTATTGTCTGGAGAAAGTGTGTTAGCGAAACCTAGCGTTCGTGGTTCTCCCCTACTATTCCTTCTAATCATCGGGTTATGGTGTCTCGTTGTCATCGGTCTCAGCTTGTTGGGATAGAGTTGACAAGGATACATTGTTGTCATGGTACTCACTAAAAGAGTTTCACAACAATTGTTAAATGAAGTCCAAATTGAGTGGGGATGATCGAACAATATTGTTGTTATTTGTTCTCCATTGCAATATTTAGAATGCAATTAAATGTTTTAAGGAGAAAGAAATAAATGAATTTGACGAACAGTTTAAAGAGCAAGAGCGTTTGAAATTGTGATAGGGCCCCACAGTTAGCCATTGTCAGCTGGCCATTGGATCTATTGGGCCGCGTGGCTTGACTAAGAATTTCAGGATAGGGTTGAGCAATTTCAAGATTAATTCAAGTCTCATTTGAAATTTGAAACCTACAAGTTAGGACCGTTCCCAATTTATATAATTCGGAACCTACTTTACATGCTTTAGAACCGAACCTATGGTTTCAAGATCGATTCCAGAGTTTATTAGGAAACCAACTAGAGACAAACTCACATAAACTTGGTTTATGGATTTCATCGAACATATGGTAAGTAGTTTCGTGAAGATGTTGAAAAGCTAATTAAATAAACTTCACAATTTTTTTCGCTTACATTCAAATTCTAAAATGCAAACAAAAGACAATGAGTGAACAGCTATACTCTCAAAGTTGTGACCATATTTTTTTTTCCTTGTTTGTCGCACTCCTTGATGGCTCTTCTTCACCTCCATTGATATGTTATCTTGGACACATCAACTTCACATAAACATAACAATAACATAAGATAATTAGCTATTTCAAATAACTTAATATAATTACAAATTTCAAAATAAAGATCAAACATTTACGAAGCGGCAAAACAAACCTCCATATATAAACATTCAAACATCTATTTCTCCTTAGAGATCATTCACTATCATCGAAGGCGGTGTCACATAGGTAAAAATCAGCATCATTTTCTTTTTGTCGATTGTGATATAGAGAAAAAAATTAATAACAATCTGAAATAACATATTATATTAATCTGGCTAATATTCCCGCTTGATTATCGAAATGTTGAGGATATTGTTGATTTATTACCATATTAAGGTTGTGCCTTGCAAGATCAACCGGTAAAATTTAAATGAGGGCTAGAAAACTGTACGATCTTCAGAGGGTGAACTAACCATAACACTTTTCCCGTAATTGACAGTAAAACTGCTGATAAGGTAGCAAACAACAAACAAAGGTGGCTCCATTTTCACTCCAACCAGTTAATTCAGTATGCATATTTCAAGTTGCATTAAGGTTTTAATGAAGTCAGCCTCGTTTATGTCGCTTAACCCCACCTGTGCACAACACTCTCCTCACACAGCCCACACGCAGCGGCACGCAAGAACACACAAAATCTCCGGTTCTTCAGTTTCCGATTTCCAGTCTAGGAACTAAACTGCGTTCCAAATTTTTTGGAACCGAGAATGAAACCTAAGCGACGGAGAACCAGGAATTAAACCTAACCGACCCTAAAAATTGGTTCAGTTCCCGATTCTACCCAGAACCCATAGTCACTCGTATTCTAAAAGACCAAGTCCAGTAGTCGAGTTCAATCGAGGAAAAAAGAATTTTATTGAGCCTAGGCTGGCCAATTATGGGCCATTGCCTTGACCGGCCCAAGCCCAAAATGAGGCATGGCCCAAGCACGGCTTGCTACATTTGTGGTCTGTCAATGATAACCGACATGTTATATGACATGTGTCTGTACACGTGTAATGTGTTTTACTCTAAAAGTACAAGTACTTTCCCTTAATTTACCATAAGTGTGAGAGATGCTTTTTTATTAAAAGAACAAATTATCAAGATCATGTTAAGATATATGACATATATAAAGCATACTAAAGATCTAAGGTTGCATTTCATTGTCTGAATTTTTAGTCAATATTGAATTGCATAGGATTTGATATAAACTTCAAGAATTTTGTTATATTATATGCATTATTTGGTAAATCGTATTAGTAAAGCCGAATATTTTATATCTTATTAAGTCCATCATTCAGTGGAAACTACATATCAATGTAAATGAACTCGAAAATGCACCCAAAAAAAAAAATGGTGAGAATCTCTCACATTTCACTATGAAGGAAATCACAAATACACAAATGGAGACAACCTCCAACAATCAATCAATGATTATTGTACGATCTAAACTTCAATAACGAAAGAGCTCATTATAGCATTCCATAGTCACAAGTTTGACCATGACAAGCAAAATAATGGACCACAACAACAAACAAGTTTGATCGGCCAACAAATGCCAAATCTTGTAAGAAAGAGAAAAACATAATCATCCACTTTTGCGATTAAAAATAGAGAGTTTCGACTTTCTCACCACTTTCATCAAATTTCAACATGAGTCAGAGAGCTATGAATGAAAAGGAGTTTTGATTTTCTTGTCATTTTTTTAAAGCTTCAAAGTAAATCAAAAAGTTACAGAGAAATTGTAAAATTATAATGTGAACTAGAGTTGAGGAGGAGAAAAAGAATAAGAGGAGTTTTTTTTTTTTTTTTTCAAAGCTCTTTACCCACGTTCTCCGAGAATTAAAAAATCCTTTTTCGAATTTGAATTCATTCATTTAAAATCCTATTCTTCTATCTCTTTTTTATTTACTTTCCCCAATCTATTTTATTCCTTTTTTAAATCCCTTTCATCATTCATTAATCAAATTTTTTGCTAAATAACAAACTACACTAATATACCTGAAATATATAATAATATAATAATAAATACATATATATGTAAAATAGATATTATAGGATAGAAATAAATTCAAATATTTTAATAAAAACAGGAATAAATAAGAACGCAGATTTTTTTAATTTTTTGTTTTGTTATTTTGAATTTTCTTTTCATATTATAATTAAATTATTATTTATATTTAATTATTATTTTTATTTTACCAACTTAAAAAGTTTATTATTAGAGAAAAATAGCTTTTATACTATATAAATAGATAAATAATCGTATCCACTTTTATCCTAGCCCTCACAAAAAAATATTTTTATCTGGACTATATTTATCTTATATTTAGTGTTATCTTGTCTTGAATAGAAGCTAAATGCGGGATATGGTAAATAGTTTTCGAATTCTAAATTGATGTCAAGATAATGTAGGTAGTTTTGCTAATGTCCAAATAGCAAGCTTTAATGACATGGAAGTACCACGGATCCGCTCGCCACCCCTTTGGGATAAACAACTTAAAAGATGGATGACCCCACTCAGCAATTCACACAAAATCCAGATATTTTGAGATACAATGCTTTGCCCTAATGATGACAATGAAATATCATAATGCTGTGAATCGAAAGATTATAATCCATGACATTTATGCTTAATTACAATGAAGAATCGTAATGTGCTGCAATATTACAAAAATTAGTGTGAGCGTCCACAAAATGCAACATGGTTGTCAATTAGGAAACTTGTGATTTTGATGAACTGAGGCTAAGTCAATGCTATTAGAGGTGATTGATTTCAGTCTAAGTTGATTTCCACCCCAGAATCGAGAACAACCCACAAACTGGGCCGGTTCTCGGTTGGGTCTAGGAACCTCCGCCCTACATTGTGGATTGGCGATGATGGCGAAAATAGGCATTGGCAACTCCAATTAAAGGTGTCGGTGTATGGGCTGAGCAATCTCGAAGGTAAAACCTCTCTAAAGCGAAAGGGCAATGACATGTGACGGCAAAGACCAAAACCACCACATGGATCTGTTAAAGCATTGCAGTGCTTTGAAACGTGCAAGGAACTCATCGGGATTGCTGCCGAGGACTGGAGTTTACAGCAACGACGCTTGGACTCATGCTAATGCTGGGCAAAGAAGTCTAGGCGCTGTTAATTACCGGAAATCATCGGAAAACCTTAAAAAAAAAGAGCTCGAGTGTGGCAATGGTGCGGTAGTGCCATTGCCAGAACCACCAGTTGAAGGTTGGAAGGCGCCGGCCAACTTAGAAGCTCGGTGGGTACTCTAATTAGTATATTGAAATATAAGAATTTAAAAATATATTTATATCGAAATTTGGTCAAATGGTTCAAGTCCATACTTGAGATCAAAGAATCTGACCACCCTCTCAAGAACCACCCAAAACAAGCTAATTCAGTCCGGTTCGGGGGTTCTCAATTCCGTCCAGTTATTTTGCTCGCCTCTATATGCTACGACACATGGCGGCGGTGGTCTTGTGGTATGAGCTAATGCACTGGCGTGAGGTGAGATATCAGTTCATACTTAGCTTGCGGACATAGCGTCCGCATCTCACTTTGGTAGATGATGAGCTTTCGACCTCCAGCACCTCAAGAGGCTGTCGCACAAGCTCCCCTCCCTCAGCCGACGGGGATGCTGACTGACAAGCTCTTCGCAACCTCGAACATTTCACGATCGATTCGGAATCTTTCACGAAAAATATCGAGAGAAAGTGGTCGTGTCGATTGCCTTCTTGCCCCACCTCTTTGACTAGCTCCGAAAGTTTCTTTAAGCAGACATTATTAGTTCCTTATTTAATCATGGTCTTGCCACGAATGCTTGCTGTTTTCTAATAAATCCCATGTTTCCTTTCCTTTAAAAAAGGAGAGGAAAAGGGGAAAAAAAAACTGGTGAGGGGAGACAAAGAGGGAGGCACGCTCGAAAATGTTAGAGAGAGAGACAGAAGCGCGTCCGACAGCAGCGGAAGTGGGGGGCCTCAACACCACTCAATCCCATCAACCGCCACCTCTGACAGTTACTCTCTCTCTCTCTCTCTCCCTTTCTCTCTCTATAGACGATGTGGAAAAAATGCGAAGGAAAATAATGATAACGAAAGAATGTAATTCCATTGTCAGCAGCCGTCAGGACCCACGAGATGGCAAACATGCAGCAACAGCTTATTACATACTTTTTGTCGGGGTGGCCGGTTTGGTTGGTGAGAAGTTAGAGAGAGAGAGGAAGAGAGAGAGAAGAGAGAGAGAGGGGGGGGAGAGGGAGGGAGATGGCAAAATAAAGAAAAGAAGCTGAGCGGAAAACCATCCTTTGAGAGAGAGAGAGAGAGAGAGAGAGACCACGCCAGAAAGATGGTCGACGACGACGGTGTCCTCTGAGATCATCACCGTCCTGCGAAAGAACGAGAAGGGCAGTGATCGAAAGGAAAAACTCAAAGGATTTAAAATTAAAATTTCCTTTGAAATTCTATCGTCTTCTTCATCGCCATTACCAATCCCATTTCAACCTTTCCATTAAGAATTTTCAAGCACTTGTTATCGCGTTTCTCCTTTTCTTTCCTGATACTGCCTTTTGGGATTCATCTCATCTCATCTCCTCCTTCACCCTTCACCCTCTACCTCCATTTCTTGACGTTTATAATTTTCCTCACTAAAGAATTCGTTTACCTTTTTTCCTCCGACCTTTTGTTGTTGCATAGTCGTATCATTCCAAAACCAAATCTCCACTCCTCGTATCAAGGAAAACAGCACAGCACCCTGCGCAAAGGTTGAGTGCTCGGACACCCTTTTGGCATTTCTTTATGCTCGGATTCGCTCTGCTTTATTTTTCGGATCGCTTGCTCATGAGGGTATTCTTGTTCTTCCCTTTTTTTTGGCATGCTGCTTGCATTTTTGCAGATTTGCGAGCTCTGAAGAGGTTCATGCGATTTTCTCCTAAAGGGGTTTTGTAGCAGAATTTTACAGAGTACAAAGATGAGGGACCCTGATGCGATGATGGAGGGGAAGCTTCCATGTTATTGCATTTCTTAGAAGCGTAGTTTTGTAAATCTGTAGATCGTGGTGGAATGTATAAGAAAAAAAATATTGAAGGAGGTGTTTTTCTCTTCAACTTTTTTTCTCCTCGTTGAAGAAAACCTGGCGAGATTGCATAGCCAACATTGCGGCAGTCAGTACATCAAGCGATGGGGGCAAGATGGAACCCACTTGGATTCCAGCTCCCTTGTTATCTGCTTTTCTTGATCCTCGGTCTGCAAATTTGGCATTGTCGGTCTCTCAATTCTGAAGGTGATTGCCATTTTGCGTGTTATATTTCTATCCAAATCAAGATTGTACGTTCCTTAGAATTGTACCAGAAAAGTTCGAAATGTCACATCCATGTGTAGCTATTCCTGAAGATTTTTGTTACGTGAGCAGAGAAGTGGATGTCATAATTCTTGCAATACCACAATTTTTGGTTGATCCTCAAAATAATAACTTTCATATTCAGAGCTAGGTACGCTCCAGCTTGATGAGAACTAGTTCAACGAGTTCCACTTAATATTTTTAGTGGTTCTCGTTGGATTCTGAACAGATGACGTGCTTCAAGTGAATTATCTCCCTCTCCTTTTATCACATCGCCCCTGTTTTTGATTGAAAATGCAGGACTTGCTCTGTTGAAATTCCGTGACAAAGTGGATCTCGATCCATATGAGGCTCTTGCAAATTGGAGCGCTGAGGATGATGATCCGTGCAGTGGTTGGGCGTTCATTGTGTGGATGGTGAAGTTCAAAAGCTGTAAGTCACCCCTTGTGATTCAGTTTTCAATCAAGTTTGGGGCAACTCAAGCTTGTCTTCTTGCAGCATACGATCTCAATGATTTGAAAGATTGAACAAGCTGAACCAATCGCGAACTCCTTCTCATTCAGCTCAACCATTGCAGGGACCTGACTGGGTTTTCTTTGAAGGGCTGCTGGCGCCGGAGCTTGGAAAGCTTAGTCAATTACGATACCTGTAAGGAGGACATTTCCATGTCTTTGCAGTTGAGGAGATCATACTGCATGGCATTACTGTAAATTACACGTCCTAGTAAAATTCAGTTACATTCTGTCTGCCGTAGGGCGACTTCTGGTTAATGCCGAGAAAGCTGCAGTAGATCGCCTGGCACTTTTATCTAAAAACAAAAGTTGCATTTGCTGGGAGTTTTTGCCTGAAATGAAGTGTTAGGAAGTTGACAGTTTCATTGTTATTTTCATAACTGATACATAAGTCTGCAATCTCTGGTGAATTTTAGGATGATCCTCTGTACTCCTGACAGACCCTAAGTTTGTTGGTTCCAGGTGTTCTAACATGTCCATGTACCTAGTTTTCTGGTACTTTTTAGGATTACTTGGGGGATGTCGCACTTTTTTCCATCCAAAGCTGCTTGAGATTCGAATTGCATTTCCTTTTCATACCGTTTGATGAGTTTGTGTTCGATAAAAAGAAATAAGTGGAGAACTTAATGTAGTTTTCACTTTCTTGCCACCATTTTGGTCCAAGCTGAAATGAATGTAGACATAGACAGATAGCAGTCCTCTTATGTCTTGCTGACACTAGGTGGAAAGCTTTTATTTCCTATTATCTCTCTCTCTCTCTCTCTCTCTCTCTCTCTCTCTCTCTCTCTAATTTCTTGTTTTATGTTTTTTTTTCCCTGCTTGCATTCAGAATACTCTACCAGAATCACTTCTCTGCTGCCATCCCTGGAGAAATTGGAGAGCTGACAAAGCTGGAGTTATTGGATTTGAGGGGGAATAATTTGACTGGAACAATTCCAGCTGAAATAACCAAGATGGTGTCTCTGAGATTCTTGTAAGTGTAGCCTCATACTATCTGATTTCTAGCAATTTGACTGGTGTTAATATTTGTCACCGGCTTCTGTTTTTTATGGTAGGTTGCTTGGCGGCAACAAACTTGAGAGAACTGTCCATATGCAGCTTGAGGAGCTAAATGTTCTTTCTAAGATGCAGTCCGATGAAAACTTCACATTCGACATGACCGCTGGAAAAGGATGCCTGAATAGAAAAGTTGGACTCCGGTAAGAAACTAGTAACCACATCTAACAATGCCTTTCTTTCCATCATTTGATCTGAGTTTCAGTTCTAAGTCATCTTCTAGGTTTATGTCCTCTTTTTGTTCTTTTAATCCACATATTGGGCAGCATTTGGCAGAGCAGGTGGAAACATCTGCACAAGGCAGGTTCACTCTTTTTCCCAATGAAAGGAGCTTTTTCACGTTACCTCAACATCTTTGGATTCCCACAGTATGTATTTCTCGTTTTGTTAGGGTTAAGCAATTTCATCGTCTTGCTTCAGTAACATAATTTTTTAGCTCTTTTTATAAGTTTCAGGTTTGCTAAGGACTCCCCATACGGCCCTGGAGGCAATTTGCGTGATGATATTGCTGGTGAGTAGAGACTAACTAAATCTGGCATTAGACATATGTCTCTGCTGTTCAGAAAATGCAATTTGTCTTATTTATTTGTACAGGCATCGCAGAGCCAGAAATGCACCTGAACACACAGAATGGATTTTCATCACGCCGGAAGTTACTTGGACAGTCAAGTAATCTTGCTGCTGCCCCTGTTGATGCTGGTTCTCTCCCTTCGGAGATCACGACTGTTCCTATTACCCGGAGTAGCGGGTCCTTCCCAGCTGTACCAGATGGAAAGAAGAAACAATCTGCTGCACCACCGGCCCCACCGCCTTTACTTCCGAGCCCTCCCTCTCAGAATTCATCCAAGCCTGACGATGCGTCCTCCCAAACTACTAATTCAGATTCCTCACCCAGTGGACTTTCTGAAGAAGCACGGAGATATATCATCATTATCGTTCCTAGTGTGGCCGTCTTGCTCATCATTGTCATCTCCATGTTCATCTTCTGCCGAAAACGAGGAGTGGCAACCATCGGTCCATGGAAGACTGGATTGAGTGGCCAGTTGCAGAAAGCATTTATTACAGGTGAATCCATTATGAAATACGATAAGTGTTTTGACATCTTTGGTTTTCTTCTGGATTGATTTTTAATGTTATCACACAAGACACGATGCAAACTTAGAAACCAGTCTTTGCCTTTTCTATACTGACCCATATCAATGTGATGGGTGTTGCTATGCTGCAACCAATGCCTTAAACAGGCTTCTAAATGTCCTCATTCAAAGAATTGAACCCTTTATGATGAAATGCAGGGGTCCCCAAATTGAATCGGTCGGAGCTGGAAGCTGCTTGCGAGGACTTTAGCAATATCGTCAGTACAACTAATGGATGCACTGTGTATAAGGGAACATTATCCAGTGGGGTTGAGATTGCTGTTACCGAGCCCACTGCAATTTCTTCCAAAGACTGGTCAGCAAGTGTAGAGAAAGCTTACCGGAAAAAGGTGCGCTCTTTCCCCGGCTGTGGTCATTGATCACTTGACACCAAGTTGATCGAAACTGTCTAATCACTGGTTATTCCAATGCATCACGCTTGTCCTGCTTTTCTTTCCTAACTTTCTAAATGTTTGAAATCTTTGTAGATTGATATGCTGTCACGGGTAAATCATAAGAACTTTGTCAACCTCATTGGCTATTGTGAGGAGGAGGAACCATTTACTAGGATGATGGTGTTCGAGTATACTCCAAACGGTCTACTTTTCGAGCATCTCCATGGTAAACTTCAAAAGTCGTCTGAATTAGTCGGTTACAAGAGGGAATTTGAAAAGCTGAACTACATTTTCCCTTTCCTTGTGGCTTTTAGTTAAAGAAGCAGAACATCTGGACTGGACCACAAGGGTGAGGATCATCATGGGAATTGCTTACTGCCTCCAGTACATGCATCATGATCTGAATCCACCCATGGCACATACCAGTATTTCTACATCAGCAATATACTTGACAGATGACTATGCTGCTAAGGTAAAATGTTACACCATAAAATGTCAATACATTTCCATTTTTCTCTTTTTTGTTGCATCACATTTCCATTCACTTCTTTAACGTGTCGTATCTCAGGTTGCAGAGACCATCTGGTCAGGATTTCTATCGAAGGGGAAGAATGCTGATGAAGATAAGTCGGAACATTCTGAATTGCCACCTCATGCCGATCCGGAGACAGATGTCTATAATTTCGGGGTGATGCTGCTCGAAATTATTACAGGAAAGCTCCCTTTTTCGGACGAACAAGGACCTCTTGTTGACTGGGTAAGTTGGTGATTGCTCTACAATCAAAGGAGGGTGGTGAGGAAAGCTAGTGCTCTAATCGAATATATATTGTTTTTCACTGTCATAATATGATCAATGAATTCGACAGGCCTCTCAGTATTTGTATGATAAGAAGAGCACAGGCTGCCTCATTGACCCTACTCTCAAGAACTTCAAGAACAATGAGCTCGACATCATCTGCGAGATCATCACTGATTGCATCAAACCAGATCCGAGGCGGAGGCCTTCGATGAGGGAGATCACAGCGAGATTGAGAGATGTGATTGCTATTTCGCCAGACCAAGCGACCCCGAGACTCTCTCCCCTTTGGTGGGCTGAACTCGAGATCTTATCCGTGGAGGCAACCTGAGCTCCCTGTGATTCTTTCTATTCAGTGCCAAATTTTATTTCACCGCTCAGACGTATGCTTCCCACTGCTCAGCTCAAGCAAAAAACTCTGGCATTGAAATAAGGTTTTTGTCTGCATTTCTTACATCTCTCTATGATTCCACTTCTCTCTCTGATTGTTCACTCATGATGTTCTGATACCGCCGCCGCGTAAATGGCGCACCAAGCTCGGGCTACATACTACCATCCATAATTCGTATACCTTATGTATTCTTTTCTTGGCAATGTAACTTGCGAAGAGTTTGTCGGGTTTCTGCATTTCCTTTTTCTCGTCATTCCGGTGTCCCCGTCAGCATTGTAGAAACTTTGACTCGTAACTATATTGTAATTCATTCATATCTGGTTTGTAAAAAATGTTGTTTGATTAATGAACCGTTTCCGTGTATTAAAACAGTTTTTTTAGACCTAAATGGTCTTTTCTATCTCCCGTTTCTTTAGTTCCAGTGTTCATCAGAAAATGAGTTAGTCCTTCCAACCTGAAAGGGTTCGGTTCTGGACCTTCTTTCTTTGTAATTTGAACATCGCTTGCGCCAAAAGATGAAGCATGGGAAGGTTTGAAACGTGGGATTTCTTCCTTGTTTAATCTCCATTCTCAATTCGTTCTGCCTGGGAGCAAGTGGGATCTTAAAGAAGTGGTGGGGGGGAAAAGGAGAAGATTTTGAAGCACTTCATGATGACTGACAAGCTACCCAAATAGTCACTTTAGTACAAGGTACCATGAAGGCACATGTGACGGAAGATCGAGACATTCGTATCAAATACACTTGATTATTTGCGTGGACAGTCAAGCCATGCTTCAACAGCATCTAAAAATCTTTTAGTCACAAAATTACGATAAAGATAAAAAGAAAAGACTGCTATACCTCTGGAACGGTTTTAGTCCCGACTAGTAGGAGCGACAATTAAAGGCGCAAAAATCTTTTAGTTATCTTTTTATCCTTCATAGCTCTACATATTTACAGAATTGCCATCAAAGCGATATTTTCTTGGAAACGACAATTTTTCATTCTTAATTTGTTTGCCTCTAATTTTCAGAATACATTTTTACCCTGGCAAGGATTGGACTACACACTTCTGCTATTATATAGTTAAGAGATTGGGCATAACAAGTTCACGGATTCTTTATTAGGAATTGCAAGAGTCCAGGTTGTGAGATGGACCTACATGATTTAAGACTATCCAATTTTACCGTTTCAATAACGGACCATCAAAGAAATAGATTTTCCGACGAGAAAAGGTTCGAAGACCTAATTAAAAAAAATAAAAAAAAACTCAAGAAGTTAAAAAGATTATTGAATATTGAAGATCGGAAATAGAAATTAAGTTCAATAAGAGTCGATCGATGAAGTTGAACTTTGTAGAATTGAATGAGGAGAATTCACCTACAAGAATTTCATATAATAATACCATTTAGGTCATCATGCGGGAAAATTGTTCAATAATTCATAAATCTATTGCATTGATGTCAATTCAATCCTAAATTTTTTAGTTTTGCCAATTTAATCATAAATCTTTGCACAAAATTATAATGTAGTCATTCCAATCAATTTTCTTTAGAAATTGCTAATGTGATGGTGTGCCACATAGGAAAACTAACAATGACTTAACTACCACATTAATGATTTTCAACGAAAATTGATTGAAAAAACTACATTAAAATTTCGCATAAAAATTTAGGACTAAATTGACAAAATGGAAAAGTTCATTATTAAATTGGCATCTATGCAATATGTTTGAACTAAATGAGTAATTTTCCCATCATCATGCTCATCTATCTCAGAAACAGATCATGAGAGATTAGTTTCTCTACCAGAAATAGAAAAATCAAATTGCGTTACCAAACGGATTTCTGTACCAAACCTGTTCCGGGAGAAACAGAGAAATAGAGAAGCAGAAATTTTATCATACGTGCCTTAAGTGAATTCCAAAAACAGAAGACCAAGTAATACATCTACTTATAGAATTGATCATATATTGCCATAAATAGAACCATCAACTATGCAATCCTAACAAAGGTAGGATACCCCAAGACCAAGCTCACTTACATTTTCAGACTCCCCAATGAACATTTGGGGAAATGACACAAAGGATTTGTAAACTTTGGCTCATTGTGTAATATAGCTCTTGAATTTTTAATTTATTTAATGCAGTCCCTGAACTTTAGTCCTATGCGGAATGCCATTCTTGAACTTTTTAATTGTTCAATATGATCCATGAACTTTTAGTATATGTTCAATTTAGTCCATAAACTATATAAAAATATTCAATATTATATATTAGGAATTAAATTGAATATGTGTGAAAAATTCAAGAACCATATTGCACAAATTAAATGTTTGAGGATCAAATTGCACATTGAAATAAAGTTTATGGACCGTTTTGAAAAAATTGAAAGTCCATGGACTATATTAAACATTAAGCGAAAATTCATTGACCATTTATATCATTGTCCCTAAATTTTGACATTTTCATCAAGTTAGACCATAAAAGTTTAAAAAAGATTGCCAATTTGAGAAAAAAAAAATGAGGGACAAAGAAAATGGTTTTTAGAAACATACACTGTTCATAAGAAAAGAATGTTTTCCAAGAACAATGGCATGTAGAAATAAAGGGGACAAGATCAAATTTGAAATCCTATAATTGGTTTCTTCCTGGAGTAAGACTAGGAAGTATAAACAAGATAGAAAAATCATTATACAATTTACACTACGATATATGGGAGACTTCATGCGTTATAAGGGGTTACAAGGGGTGGAAGAACTCATCCCAAAAAGTTAGCGTGCCAATAGAAAGAACTCAATCCATTCTAAGCCTAAAAAATCTCCTTCATTTCCCAAGGTGGGACTTTTGCCCGCATCATCCTTCATCGCTTCATAATTCTACAGCCTCGTAGAACAATCCTGAGGACACAGCCTCATGGCACCATCAAGGGACCGTGGCCCTAATTATAAAGTACTAGAAGGTGGGCACCCAAGGAGTGGCTCTAATATCATGTTGATGTGAAAATCACCAACGGATGTGTGATATGTAGGACAGGATCGATTATCTAATATCGCTAGATTTGGGTCTATGCAACTGGATCGATTATCCTCAGGAACCAAACTAGACCACCTTGAGAACTAGTCCAATTACAAGTTCCCATTGGAACCAGTCTAGTTCCCAGTTTCGAGTGATGAAACACCCGAGAACCAAATCAGTTAGACCAAATTTGAAACTAGTTTCACAAAAACTAAAAATCTTTATTTTTCTCTTGGCATTTTTTCTGTCTCTCTCTTTCTTTATTTTCTCCAACCTCACTTGGACATTTTCCCTCTCTCTCTCTCTCTCTCTCTCTCTCTCTCTCTCTCATAGGTCATCCTCAATCATTCAAGCCTCACAACTCTCGCTCATTCCTAACTCACCTTTGCTTACTCAAACTCGTTCTCTCTCTCTCTCTCTCTCTCTCTCTCTCTCACTCATAGGTCATCCTCAATCATTCAAGCCTCACAACTCTCACTCATTCTTAACTCACCTTTGCTTACTCAAACTCGTTCATCTTTTACTTTAAATTGTTTTGTTACTCATATAATTTTGCTACAAAAAATAAAACCAAAAAAGGGACAAAAAGAAAGAAAAAATAGAGGTCCTCGAGTAGACCCTAGAACCAGATTGGAAAAATAAAAATAGGCTTCAAGTTCCAAAAATTGTAAATCAATTCTAATATGGTAGGTTATAGGTTTCAAGTCTAGAATATATCCACTCTGAAAGTGATCACCCCTAGTTGGACCACCACAATAGTGATTTTCTGTTAAAATTGATCAAAATGATTATCTTAGAACTTCGTGCAAAAGACTAATTAACAAATTTGAAGAGTTTAAAACTAAATTAATGTCTATACAATAGGTTGAACAACAATTGGGGAATTTTCCCGTTTTATGTCCCCTTAACCAACAATATGTCATCATGGAAGCAATTGTTTTGGTTCATTTCAAACTTTCTAGTCGATTTTTCTCTATCCACTAATTTCCATAAATGATTAGTACAAGAGACGTGTAACCTCTATCTCTCGAAGTTCAAATATCGGTCTTTCCTAATTTTATCTAGAAGGTAACTCGGTGACAAATAATATGTGTGCACCTATATTGTATGTTCATACAATTTTCTATATTTGTTTGTAATTATATATAGTAATACATTTAATTTAGGTTTTGTATACCTTTTCTTTTGGGTGCAAGCATATAAATATTACATCTATATCATGATGTAATCACAAATCTTACCTCGATTTATTGAGAATTTCATTCTTTAATCTCGTGTACTTGTGGATTGGCAGCTAGTTTGAAATTATAATGATATTATGGAATCATCGTGCAATTATCTTATCTTATACTATATAGCTTTAAGTCACAGTTCTTATCCATTGAAATAATGGAAGTGGCATGTACAACAATAATCGGTCGGTAATATGACTAAAAAGGTTGAGGTAACACAAACCGCCTCGGAACAATGATTCATATAGGTGTCTAGGCGGGGGCAATAGGTATCATTGACACATGAATTTCATTCTTCGTAAATGTTAAATGAATTATAGTTTATTAATATATCACATATCATTTTGTTTCACTGAAAACTCTTTGTTGCTGAAACTCCATCTTCTATTTTAGTGAATCAAGAGCCTCAATAAAAATAGGTGTTACAACATATCGCATCGAAACAAGATTAGTACTTATTTTGATCGGATTTTACCACTCTATTTTGATGATCACTTGAAAAGGAAGCTGTATTTTTAAGTGACGTGTCATGGTCTTATTAAGTTAAGACTCTTCCTTAAGTAAGGAATTCAACTTCTAATAGGATTGTCCTGTTTTTTTTTTTTTTTTTTTTTGGTAAGGTAAGAATATATAGAGTAATAGCCAACTATACAAAAATCCGGCGCCAAAAACTTTCACTCATAATGCAAGAGCAAAAAGAGTGAAAGGGAGCCGATGTAAAAGAAAACAAAAACAACAGAAACCAAGGAAGCCAAAACAGACCGACTAACAAAAGAAAACCGCCACCAAGCAAACCAAAAAAACAATTGTCAGCAAGGCAGCACAACACAGCAACGGGGTCGCAAACCCAGAAGGAACATCACCAACTGATCAATCCTAGCAGAAGAAGCACCACTAAGGAGAATGGGCGGGCCCGCCAACAAAAACAAAAGAGTCAAAGCCCCACCCTTGTTGAAGACGCCTGTTACAAAAGTTTTCCAGCACGTTGCTGAAGGTCAACACTTTATCTTTAACAACCTTGACAAGTTGATTTTTCAAAGCCGAAACTCCAAGTGTTTCATCTCGAAAAATGATGCTATTTCTTTTATTCCAAATTAAATAGCACATGGCTCCAAAAGAGAACCGAGCAATGGAATGGAAGAAATCCTTACCAATCAGGAAATTCAAAGCCCAAAGGAGATTTTCTGCCCAAGATCTATTACGCCAAGGAAGATTACATCCATTGGCCCAAAAAAAGGCAAGAGTTGCCGAGACGGGACAAGCAAAGAAGAGATGGTCGATAGAGTCTGGAGTGACATTGCAAAAAGCGCATACTTCATAGCCAATTCTACCATAAGATAGGAGGACAACCTGCGTTGGTAGGCAATTCCTGGTGATTAACCAAAGGTGGAATTGACATCTGGGAGTAATGGCATTATTCCATATAAACTTAGCCCAAGGGACCCGATTCTTTTTGCTTCTTATGGCATCCCAAGCAAAGGCCACCGAGAAAATACCAAAAGAGGAACCATGCCAAGAGAACCGGTCAAGCACTCGACTAAGAACTGGGATGGAAAAATCCCAACACTCCAAAAGCAACCTGAAGACCCGCCCCGCCGGAGAAGTGAGGTCTGCCACCGTCGCAAGCTTCGAGAGGCCAGAGCCCTCCATAAGAGAAACCGGAATAAAAGAACACAAGGGTCCTTTATGCCAGTTATCAAACCATAGAAAAACAGCGCGACCATCACCCACTTCCCAAATAAAGTATGACCCGAAATCCCTCCTCAGCTACAGGATTTTCCTCATGCCCAAGAGCACACGGTAGGAACGGTGGTGATGGAATATAATATGTGAAAACGACAGGATCTTGCAATTTACGTCAACGCGAAATCACCAGAGAAATAAACGAGAAAAATAAAGACACCAGAAATTTACGTGGTTCGGTCCGAGTATCGATACCTACGTCCACAGGGAGAGCTAGCAACAAATAATCCACTATAATTGGAGAATCAGAGTTTACAATCGCTCAATCGCTTAAATGTTTCCCACACCTAAATTTAACCCCAAACCCTAAGTGTTTATAAATAAACTCTTCACTTGGGTATAAACTCACGGCACAAAATTACCACGCGTTCAAGTCGCACACCAAAAAGAAAAATCTCTGCTTCTCTTCAGCGGACGTGCAGCTTCTTACGTTTGGCTTCGGAAGACGTACGTTCAGCGGCTCCTTCTTCTCGGCTTGTACGTGCAGCAACGAAAAGAAAAACCCTCCAGGACATATTCGGTTTTATATATGCGTGTGTGCCCAAGGTCAAAAGTTTGACCTGGGCCCCACCACTTTAATTTCCTTTTGTTTCACATGCAAGTCTTTACGCCAAAGTGCAGAGGAGTCCTTTACGTTGACTCTGGGCCCCACGGCCATATTTCCAATATTACGTGTGGAGGAACTTCACCTGGGCCCACCTACGCTTGAATTCTCGCATATGTGCAAAGGACTCCATCTTCACAATTCGGATTCCACAGCAAAGAGGAAACTTTCCTCACCTTTATATTTTATTTTATATTTCCTCTTTTCCAGCGAAAACTCGAGACATAATTTAACAATTCTCCACATTGACTCGATGTTTATAGTGCTCATCATCCATGTTGCTCTCCCAACGCCCCAATGGGCGCTCACTCTCCACATACGCCAATAGAGCTCAAGCAAAGCTTGAGCTTCGCCAAAGCAACAGACTTAGTCATCATGTCTGCCGGGTTATCTGCTATAGCAATCTTTTTACAGTAACAATATACTTAGCTAAGACATCTCAGATGAAATAGTACCTGATGTTGATATACTTCGTTCGCTCGTGATAAACTGGATTATACGCCAAATATATCACACCTTGGTTATCACAGTGTATATCCACATTTTTATGTTCTAACCCAAAATCTGAGAACAAACTTTGTAACCATATTGCCTCCTTCGCTACAAAGGTTAGTGCCATGTACACTGCCTTAGTCGAAGACAAGGCAATGTGATCCTATAAGGACGCTTTCCAATTAACTGCACCACCCGCTAGTGTAAACACGTACCCTGCTAAAGATCTGCAATCATCTAAGTCACCGGCGTGATCCGAATCCACAAAACCAATTGTCTCATTGCCATTGCTGTCCTTTCGATACATTATACCCACGTCTGTTATCCCCTTCAAATATCTAAGGATCCACTTCACAACTTCCCAATGAGCTTTACCAGAACGCTTCATATAGTGACTAATCACGCTCACAGCTTGTAAAATATCAAGCCTAGTGCATACCATAGCACCCACGGCACTAGAATAAGGAACACGGGACATATGCTCTTCCTCCTCCTCAGTCTGCGGTGATAATTTTTCTGAAAGTTTAAAGTGCTTTGCTGAAGGTGTACTTACAGATTTCGCCAACTGCATGTTAAAACGTGCCACATTCTTCTCAATATATTTCTTTTGAGACAGACATAAAACTCCTGTAGTCCTGTCACGCAAAATCTCCATACCCAAAATTTTCTTTGCAACACCTAAATCTTTCATCTCAAATTCAGCATTCAACTGCCTCTTCAGCACATCAATATCAAACATATACTTAGTTGCTATTAGTATATCATCAACATATAAAAATAGATAAATCAAAGAACCATTCTCCAATCTCCTATAGTAAACGCAGCTATCCATCTGACTTTTTGAATAGTCTTGACTAGCCATAAAAGTATCAAAATGTTTATACCACTACCTAGGAGACCGTTTCAACCCATACAAAGATTTCTTTAACAAGCAAACATGATCTTCCTTACCCGGAATAGCAAATCCCTTTAGTTGCCTCATGTAAATCTGCTCCTCCAACTCACCGTGAAGAAACGCAGTTTTCACATTTAGCTGCTCTAATTCGAGATCCTACAAAGCAACTAAGGCAAGTAAAACACTAACAGAAGTATGTCTTACCACAGGAGAGAACGCATCATTGTAATCAATGCCCTCACTCTGTGTATATCCCTTTGCCACAAGTCTCGCCTTATACCTCGCTGCCTCGACATCAGGAATGCCCTCTTTCTGTTTAAAGACCCATTTACTTCCGACAATCTTTTGGCTCTTTGGTACTTTGACCAACTCCCATGTCTGATTTCGATGGAGTGATTCCATCTCTTCACTCATAGCCCCTAGCCACTATGACGACTCCGAACTAACCATCGCTTCAGAGTAAGACGAAGGCTCATCTGTCTCCACCTCATCACCTACAGTCAATGCATAAGCAATATCTGTATAACCATAATGTACCGATGATTTAATTTGCCTTCTCTGTCTATCTGCAGCTATAGTCTGTTGCGGCTTTGCTGGTTGTTCACTATCACCGACTTTAGGAACTACGGCTTCATCTGCAGTCTCAATTTATGTTACCTTCAAGGTCTCCAAAGTCTCCACCTGAAGCTCCACCTCACTAATGACACCATGATATGTTTTCTCTGCTGGTTGTATCTCAAAACTCCTCTGTTGAAGCATTGCAGTCTCGTCAAAGATCACATCTCTACTGATTAGAAAACCGGGTGATCCGGGATCGGTGCACCACAGCCAGTAACCTTTCACCCCATGTGCATAACCCAGAAATATGCACTTCTTCGCCCTTGCTCAAGCTTACCATCACTCGCATGAGCATATGCAGGACATCCGAATATTCGCAATCCGGAATAATCAACAGGTTTCCCCAACCATACTTCCTCAGTAGTCTTCCACTCGATAGCAGATGATGGAGATCGATTAACCAAGTAACATGACATGTTCACTGCTTTGGCCCAAAATTCCTTGCCAAATCCTTCATGCGAAAACATGCATCGAGCTCGCTCAAGCAAAGTTCTATTCTTCCATTCTGCCACGTCATTCTGCTGTGGTGTCCCAGGTACTGTGCGATGTCTTACAATACCTTCTTTCTCGTAGAACTCGGTAAAATCTTTACCACAGAACTCCATGCCATTATCGGTTCTCAGGTACTTGATTTGTTTATTTGACTACTTCTCGATCAATGCCTTAAATTTCTTAAACCGATCAAACACATCATATTTGTGCTTCAGAAAGTAAACCCATACCTTTCTCGAATAGTCGTCGATAAATGTCAGCATATATCGGGCACCTCCTTTCGAAGAAACCGAAGACGGGCCCCAGACGTCTAAATGAATATATTCAACTGGTCGTTTGGTCGAATGAATAGCTATAGTAAACTTAACTCGATGCTACTTTCCATAGATGCAGTGCTCACATAAGTCCAGCTTCCTTGTCTTCTGACCCTTCAACAACCCCCTTTCACTCAGTATTGTCATACATGCCTCACTCATGTGCCCTAAACGCATATGCCATAATTGAGTCAAATTAGAGTCTGACTCACCTGATAAAACTGCAGCGGTTCCGGTCACGGTCTCACCTAGTAGATGATAGAGAGTATTCACTTTCTTCCCCTTCATCACTGTTATAGCACCTCGAGAGATCTTCAATACTCCACCTTCAGCAGTGTACCTGCACCCGATGTCATCGAGTGTCCCCAGAGAAATAAGATTCTTCTTGAGCTCCGGTACATGTCTCACATCTGTCAATGTGCGCACCACCCCATCGTGCATCCGAATCCGAATTGTCCCTATCCCCACAGCCTTATAGACTGCATTATTCCCCAAAAGAACCCTACCACCATCTGCAATTTGGTAAGTAGTAAACCAGTTCTTATGAGGCGTCATATGATAAAAACACCCCGAATCTAGCACCCATTCGTCTCCTGACGAAGTAGCAGTCACACATAAGACAGCTTCTGCATCATTAGTGCTCCCCTCAGCAACGTTTAACACACTGCTTGTGGCATTCTGCTTATCAACTTTATTTCTCCGCTTTGGACAATCTCTCATGATGTGCCCCTCCTCGTGACACTCAAAGCACTTCACGCATCCCTTGGACTTTCTGTGGCGTGATTTTGATTTGCTTTTACCTCTGTTACTACTAGGCTCTCGATGTTGTTCTCTACCCCGAATCGTCAGTGTTTGCGCTGTTCCTTTCGCCAGACCGTCATCTCGCAACTTTCTCTGCCACTCCTTAGAGAATAAGGCGGACTTTACCTCTTCTGAGGTAATCGTAGTACGCCCCTGCAACAGTGAATTAGTAAAGTGTTCCCATGACTCTAGTAAAGAGGCTAACAACATCATACCCTATTCTTCATCATCAAGTATTTTACCGACGTTCTTCAGATCCAACATGAGTTTATTAAATTCATTTAGGTGGGTTCTGATAGACGTACCTTCAGTATATCTAAATTGAAACATCTTTTTCAGCATGTATAAGTGATTGTTCAAACCTTTCTTCACATAGAGTGTTTGAAATTTTGCCCATAATGCTGCGGCATCCTTCTCCTTAATAACCTCTAGTAAGACTTAATCCGACAAATTTAATAGAATTATGCTCTTTGCTTTTTCCATCAGCTCTACCCTCTCTGAGGCTTTCATTATAATCGGCAACTCATCTTCGCCATCTAGTGTCTTGGTCAAACCTTGTGTTGTCAATAAAGCCCGCATCTTGATGCTCCATAACACAAAGTTATTTCTCCCATCAAACTTCTCGATCTCAGATTTCCTCTCAGACATAATTGCAATAACAGAATTTCCATATAATAATCAAACAAGCAAAAGCCCTAAATCACAATCAAGAAATCAAACCCCAAGCTCTGATATCAATTGATGGGATATAATACGCGAAAACGACAGGATATTGCAATTTACGTCAATGCGAAATCACCAGAGAAATAAACGAGAAAAATAAGGACACCAGAAATGTACATGGTTCGGTCCGAGTATCGGTACCTATATCCATGGGGAGAGTCAGCAGCAAATAATCCACTATAATTGAGAATCAGAGTTTACAATCGCTCAATCGCTCAAGTGTTTCCCACACCTAGATTTAACCCCAAACCCTAAGTGTTTATAAATAAACTCTTCACTTGGGTATAAACTCACGGCACAAAATTACCACGCGTTCAAGTCACACACCAAAAAGAAAAATCTCTGCTTCTCTTCAGCGGACATGCGGCTTCTTACGTTTGGCTTCGGAAGACGTACGTTCAGCGGCTCCTTCTTCTCAGCTTGTATGTGTAGCAGCGAAAAGAAAAACCCTCCTGGACATATTCGGTTTTATATATGCGTGTGTGCCCAAGGTCAAAAGTTGACCTGGCCCCACCACTTTAATATCCTTTTGTTTCACATGCAAGTCTTCACGCCAAAGCTGCAGAGGAGTCCTTTACGTTGACTCTGGGCCCCACGGCCATATTTCCAATATTACGTGCGGAGGAACTTCACCTGGGCCCACCTACGCTTGAATTCTCACGTATGTGCAAAGGACTCCATCTTCACGATTCGGATTCCACAGCAAAGGGGAAACTTTCCTCACCTTTATATTTTATTTTATATTTCCTCTTTTCCAACGAAAACTCGAGACATAATTTAACAGGTGGAGACCCAAAAATTTCCCCTCTTTAAAAAATTGGAGTGAATCCACCAACACCACAAGGACTCTTTATCAATAAACAAGATCCAAATATATTTCACCATGGCCGCTTTATTGCAATCTCGCAATCTTTGAATACCTAGTCCATCCTCCTCCTTAGGAGCACAAACATCTTCCCAAGAAACTTTAGCTCTGCCCGGGCCCAGGGTAGGCCCCTTCCAAAGGAACTATCTTAAGATACACTCAATATGGTCTAACACCGAATAGGGAAGGGTAAAAACACTAGCCCAGAAAGCTTGGATAGAATGAAACACCGACCTGATTAACTGAAGTCTTCCAGTGAAGGAAAGAAACCGTTGAGCCCACGACTGGACTCTGGCTGTGATTCGATCAATAAGAGTCATGCAATTTGCCTTCCCAAGCCTCTTGGAATGGGTACCCCTAGGTAGCGTACCGGAAGCTTACCTTCTTGGAAGCCAAACGCCAAAGAATGTTCCTTCAAACGGAATCAGAATCCCCTGCAAGAAACACTTCACTCTTGTTCTTGTTAGGTAGCAAACCACTCCAAGAGGAGAAGATATCAATGCCCCTTTTAAGGAGGGACACCGACGCCAAATCAGCCTTACAAAAAAGAAAGACATCGTCAGCGAAAAAAAGATGAGATAGTTTCACGGCTTTACACCTTCAGAAACACTTGAAGTCCTTATGTGAAGTGCAAGACACCAGGATCCCAGAAAAAATCTCCATTACAAAGGTAAAAAGATATGGAGACATCGGGTCCCCCTGCTAAAGGCCACGCCCACCTGAGAAGAAACCATGAAGCTCACCATTTATCGAGATGGAAAACTTAGGAGTGCGAATACAAACCATGATGAGTCTGATCATCCACTCTGGGAAGCCAAAAGCTAAGAGGGTAAGCTCAAGGAAATCCCAATCTACCGTATCATAGGCCTTCTAGAAATCTACCTTAATAGCACACTTAGGTAGATACGGCTCTAGGTGGAAACCTGCAAACAATTCCTAGGCTAAGAGAATATTGTCCCTGATTCTTCTTCCCTTCACAAAAGCATTCTAAGACGGACTAATCAGGTCATTCAAGACAGCTACTAGGCAGTTAGCCAAAATCTTAGTAATGACTTTGTAAATGGTGTTACAACGAGCGATGGGCCGAAAATCTAAGATAGAACAAGCGTTTGGAACCTTCGACACCTAAGTTAAGATCGTGTTGTTTACCTCTCTAAGCAATCGACCCGATGAAAAGAAATCCTTCACCGCCTCTACCACTGAAGGACCCACAATCTCCCAGTTGTACTTATAAAACTCAACAGTAAAACCATCAGGCCCAAGAGCTTTTCCACGAGCGAGAGAAAATAAAGTATCATGAATCTCAGAGTCCAGGACCGGAGTAGAGAGGAAACCAACCTAATCCATCGAGAGTGGCCACCGAATGCACTCCTTCAGCTCCTGCAGCGAGGGCTTCCAGAGAGCTGCCTGCGGAGATAAGAGTTCCCTAAAGAAAGAGACAAAAATAGGAGGCACCAAAGTGGGATCCGTGACCAAAGCACCCGAAGGATCCTTGACCGAGAGGATCCTGTTCCTAAGCTATCTTCTGTTAACTGAGTGATGGAAAAACTTAGGATTGTCCTGTTTTGGTTAGTGAAGAGTCTACAAAATCCTTTTCCTTCGATTCATTTGTTCACGGAAAGATGAGTATTCTTTCTTTCTTCATCTAAACATCCCATCTCATTCATTCAAAGGCAGAACATAACAAGCGTTGATGATAAGGGTTGATACATAAAACTCCTCAGAGTTTGGACTGGTATTTACAACCAATTGGAAGGAAAAATTCCTAATTAGTGGACCTTGACAATCTAGTCCACGGCTTGATTGGCTTCCCTTGAGCAATGGGTTAAACAAGTATCCAAGAAGCAGATTGAGCATGCCTTTCAAGAAACATTATGGATGGTATTTTGAAGAAGTTGGGATCGATTGACCAATACTTGTGCATTAGCTAGGCATGTTTGCCATTCTTCCGTTAAGATCATACCAAGTGTAAGGAAACAAATCACATCCCATTCTTTCGTGAAAATAAATCACATTATTGATGGTTCCAACAATAAATAATTGTCAAGATAGGCGTAATTTATACGATGGGATAGATCATAAGACTTATGACATGCAATTAAGTGTGTGCACTATAATAGAAGATGTCGTGGCTGTAGTGATGGATGGTTTGCGTCTGTCATTGTCCTTGTTGCTTTTATTTATGGGTTCATAAAGTTAACTTGTGCGAGGATCCAGATCTATGTTTGGAGAACTGTGTGCTTGGAGCAATTTATGATGGTTATGGTAGATAAGCATTCATTAAATTGGGTGACAAATATTGGACTTATGTGGACGCATGGTTGGAGCAATTTTTTTGTGTTCAATATTGGACTTAAGTGTTCATACAACGTTTTCATTGATGT
Source organism: Eucalyptus virginea (assembly GCA_014182375.1). Taxonomy (NCBI): domain Eukaryota; kingdom Viridiplantae; phylum Streptophyta; class Magnoliopsida; order Myrtales; family Myrtaceae; genus Eucalyptus; species Eucalyptus virginea. Next base: position 40,019,685 of record CM024518.1, on the reverse strand, counting down.
CGGCCATTTGGACCTAGCTTATTTTGGTCAAATAGTTTATCAGAAGAAACAAGACAAATGAGAGAGAGTTTTGTGGTATACAATAAGCTGAGAGTCTCCAATTTATAGGAGTTGGTGTACCTCTCATGCATGCAAAAGTGTTGAAATAACTGTTCAAACTAGAAGCATCTGTGCATTGTAATGCGCATTAAGCATGAAGAACACACATTTTGCATTGCATCTGAGCTTGTTATGATAGGCCAAAAACTAAAACAAGAATTACCCAATTCCCTCTCATATGGGGACGTCTCATTCTCCTGTGACTAAAGAAACAATGACATTTGAGATTGACTTGGGAAAAATTACCAATTAGTCCTAGCTATTGTAAGGGAGCAAGTCCACTCTTAAACTTCGCAATTTCACCGATTTAGTCCCAAATCTTGATGCAAAATTCTAATGTAGTCATCCCAATTAATTTCTACTAGAAATCTCACTGACATAGTAGTCTAATCATCGTTGGCCATCCTACGTGGCACCCTACCACTTAAACAATTGATTGGAATGACTACTTTCAAATTTTGAACTAAAGTTTAAGATTAAATTGATAAAATGAACAAAATTTAAAACTGAATTAATATTTGTACAAAAAATTAAGAATTAGATGAATAATTTTCATCAACTCATCCTCTTCATCACCGAGTCCTCGTTGGCTGGACGTGAGCAAGGAGGGTATTTTGAACCCCCTAATACATTGCCTAATTCAATCTATTTAATTTGAATATGATTGACTATATGATTCATTTATCTTCTGTCTTTATCTTCTTTTCTTCTATTTATGCAACCTCATGTGAAAAGAGCGTTCTTCTGTTACTAACCAAAGCTAAGATATATTTTGACTCAAAAAAAAAAAAAGGCCAAGATATACTGAGAGATTTTATTTATTTATTTAATGTAATTCGAATGCTTGCGAATTGAGTTGAAGGCCACAACCACGCATGAATAGTTCCACTCTTCTCATATCATTTTTACTAAAAAGAATACGAGCAAGCCCTTAAATATGCACAAGTTCTAAAAAAATTCACTAAAAAGTACAATTAAGTTATCTACCTTTTAATTGGTACAATTAAGTCCTAAATCTATTGGAGAATATTCAAATGGGTTCTAAAATAAGAAGTGCAATTTAAGGATGTCATGTAGGCAATCTTTTATTGACAATAGTCGATTTTGGGTATTTTTCATTAAAGGGAGCCAATTGCATTTTTAGAAAATGTTCGGCACTTAAATGAACCGATCCACATATATAAGCCTTGATTGCATTCCAAAAAATTGAGGACTTCCGGTGCACGTTTTCCCGATAACGTATAAACTTCTATGCTTTCATTTAATCTTGTTGCCACATTTTAAGCCATGAGTTTTGCAAATCTTTGCAAAAGAGATCTCCTCTCTTTACAGGTGAATCGGTCCTAAGAATTCTTGAGAGAAAACTCACGTGTTTATCATTTGTTTGTATAATTTTTAAAATCATATATATAACTATTAATAGTAAATATTTTTGTCAAATAATTCATTATTTCATTAATTGATATATAGATTATATAAAATCTCATGCAACGCTAACTGAGACAATCACTAGAAAATGGAAAATTTACCTCGAATTACAACAATATACAAAAAATGAAAATAAGAACATCGAGTCTACTTTCACCTTGATAATTACTTCCTTTTAAATTTACCTAAAGTATAATTAATCTGGATTAAGCTAGCTTCAGCAATTAATTATTTACCTATATATATTGAAGTTAAATGAGGAGAAAAAAAAAAGAGAAATGAGGACTGTGGAGCCGACGGGCCCCTCTTGATCAGATTCTCTCTCTCTCTCCGCCCTCCTCCGCCCTCCGCCGCCGCCGCCGCCGCCCCCGCCGCCGTCTCCGCCGCCTGCCCTCCTTCTCCTTCCTCCTCCCGCTCCAAGTTTCAGTCTTTTCAGACTTCAATGGGGTCGCCGGAGCTGTATTTCAAGGTAACAACGCTCCGCCGCGTCGTTGCTTTCGTTTCGTCCCTGATCATGTTTACCCGTCATCTCACATGGTTTTCTGGCCTCCCCGAATTATCCTATTCCGGCGCAGCGGGACATCGCCGTCCTCCAGTTCCAGAACCAGAAGCTCGTGCAGAAGCTGGAGTCGCAGAAGGTGGAGCACGCCGCCCTCGAGAGCAAGCTGTCCCAGCTGACGGAGCAGCAGCTCGGCTACGATTCCAGGCTCGAAGTGGTCAAGAATTCTTGGGATGAGGTCGCCCTGTCCGTGTTCTATTTCGCTTAGGGTCTTTTGGGTTCTCTTCTTTTTTGGGTTCTGGGGTGGGGCTGTGCTGCTGTTCTTGAATGTGATGATGGACTTCATTTTTTTGTTGTGATGACAGCTGCTTAGTAATTTGCAATCACGTTCGGTCTGTGTGGGCGAGTCGGGCGGTGGTGCCGCCGTCGGTCAGGATGTCGAAAGCCTGGCTAACTCGAAAGGTTCGGATGACTTCCTTGTCCCTATAATGCTATATTGATGATGAGGCGGATGCTCTTGTTTGTCAGTTACAACTAGGTGAAATGTTTTCGCGGTTTTGTTCCGGGTAGTCCATTGTTGTCGTGCATATAAAGCATTCGAAAGGGAAAGGTTGTCTTCTCCAGTTATGAGCCCTGATTTGTCCTGCCTGCGATCTTTCTATTCGATACATGTTAAGTCGCCTTCTGTGTTGTTATTAGATGAGGATCACCCGTTGCCCGAGGACGTTTTTCTTAGCCGCCTCATAGAGACGGGTGTGGATGGAAGTTCCTCTGTGGATAGCTGTTCAAATAATCCACATGATGATCCAGAAATAGCTTCAGAGAAGGCTGTGAAGACAATATTACGTAATATAGCGTTGGCTATTGATGGCATTTATCATGAGAAGGAGGGGCTGCATTCTGCTGTTTTGGATGGACTTCCCCCAAATGGTACTTATTAAGTATTTCTTGATGTTTTTCTGGCTTTTCCAATTAAGGATGTATGTCAGTGTCTTCCTTATTCTTGTACTTCTCTAGCTGCAAAAAAATTGACATGCGTTTCTTCCCTTTGCTAGATTCTGGTAGACAAAGGACATCCATGGATTTGGCCGTGCAATTGAAGAATTCGAGAGCCTTGCTTGGTGAACTTCATTTGAATCACAGGCTTTTGGCAAGGGAGTTGCAGAGTCATCGAGATATTGATGCGAAAAACAAAGCTGAGCTTAAACGTCTGAAAGGTACCCATGGCAATTTTTGCCTGAACATTTAATTCAGATGAAATGTGATATTACATGGCAAATCTAGTTTTCCATTATGTTATTATGTTTCCTGAATATCTGCTTATTTTCTTTATTTAGTTGTTAGCCATGTAATTAAAGTACCATTACGTTTACATCTATCTCAAACCACACCACTTAGGTGATACATGGCTGGTCATATGCCCTATCCTGATTTTTGTGGACTGTGGGGTGAATCAATTCCATGCAAAGAAGGGTTTTTTGGTAATGGAGTAGGGATTGACATGGTAAAGCAACCCATTTGAAAGGTTGGTTACAATCAAACTTTTCTTGACTTTGAACGGAATTAACTTTTGAAATGACAAGAGGTTTATGGTGGAGACAGCATGTTAAAGGCATCTTATGAGCTTCAGATTTGGATTATGAGATTGTTGCAGCAGTTTTTGCTCTCAGCTTGGTTGATACCTTATGTGACTTAAGAGAACATAATGGTGGATCTGTTAGTTGGCCTGAGAAATTTCAATGGGGAGATTGAAGGCAGGGTGTTTAGAGTTGAATTGGGTTGTTTACTCAAGAAATTCAATCTAAACAAAATTAAATGCTCATCAAGTATGCATGTTCTAAATGCAATATCAATTAGGATAGATAATCTAACAAGAGAACTAACAAATGTCAAATCTACTAACATTCATGAAGAAATAAGGATAGAGAATTGATTATAGTGTTTGGGCCTGTTAAAGTATCCCATACCATCTGTGTATGAGGTTTCAATAGGCCTTACAAGCTTAAGTTTTTAGGTTGGACTTTCTAACATAGTATTTGAACCACAATCCGCCTCAAGTTTATGTCGCCTATGAGGTTCCCCATTCATCAATTCCACATTTCGTTCTTAGTTCAGTATGCACATGCAAATAGGTGTTAAGTATCCCATGTCGCTTGTCTATAGGGTTTCCATAGGTCTTGTATATGTGTAGTTTCCCTCCATTCGTCATTTAAGCTTTAATATAAGACTTTCTAACAGAACCAAACTTGACAACAATATTGACTCCTAGTGAGTAAACATAGATACTAGAGAGCAAGGACAGAAAAAAGGAAATTGGGTTCAGGTTGAGGTTCTAGACCTTTACTCCTTGGGTTTCAGAATCCCTAATCTTCAAAACTTATTCAACTTTGTTGATGGCCAGGAGGCCAACTCTCCTCTACAATTGACCGATGCAGGCCACAAGACCATATAAGTTGTTTGTGGCCAAAAAAACCAATGCTATTGGCAAGTTGCAGTGACCAACAACTCAAATAAGAGTTCTAAAAGGATTAGGGAATTAGCATTATTATCTAGTATAACTTTTCATCTGTACTTGGAATATGATAATTTCACTTTACTTGTATGGTATAATTCTCTAGACTCAATAGTAGATGTTGATTATTCACATTTGGCAATTTTATTGCTTTTGAATTGCCTGATGCAATACTTCTCTGGCGAGTGAGGCCTCAGAAATCCTAAGTGTGATGCCAAAACAAACTTAGTCTTTTGGAGTTATTGTTCGCGAGATAAACGCAGGCTTGCTACTTTAGGACTCGTTGTCCTACATACAAAATAATGTAGGACAATAAATGTCAATATGGTGAGTCTGATTTGCTAGATGACTCAAAAGGAAAATTGCAACTAACGATAGCTCAAAAGGAATGGATGCAGTCAGACATCACAAACAAAACTTCCTAAGGATCGCACATAGGGGTAACTCAAGCAACACAATTAAGAAGAGAGTTGTATCACACAATTAAAAGGCAAAGATTATTGCAAAACTCAATGATTCATCGACTCTACTGAAAATAAAGAATTACAACAATAAATATAGACTTCCAAATAATGCTACTGCTAGTCAAAATGGGAAACCTAAATAAAAAACAGCAATCCTACTTAAAACGGAATCAGGAAAGATGAGTATCTGCTTTATTTAGGAAGTAGAAAATTTTTTAATTCTACCACAATTAGAATCCTACCATGTACGACTATATATTTAATTCGGAGAAGGATCTGATTTAGGACTCTTATATGAGTTATGAATTGATGCAACAGTTCCTCTTCAGCAAAGCTTAATAAATTAATAGGCTTAAAAATGTCAATTTGATCAGTCGCATGGGCTGCATCATGAATTCTTATGGGGTGGAGACCCAGAGACGAGGAAGGGCGTAGTAAGCGGCGAATTGCTTCAAAGAGGCCAAGGTCCTGAAAGGATCACTAGGTTACTATGCTCTATTTGTTTAGAGTGGCGTCCCAATCTTTATCATACTAGCAAGTAATGGGATTAGATTGTGTACCATAAGAGTATCTCAATGTTGATAGCGAGTTTTGGTCGATCTTGATTTCATTCTGATAAGCATGTGTCATCTCTGGGATATTTTTATTTTGGTTTTAATCACTGCTCAGTTCAACCATCCAATCTTCGAATTTCAGTTGTCTTAAAGTTGTCCAGTGGAGAACTTAAGTTTGAGACTTTTATGTGGGATTCTTGTTACCTTTGATGGGTTTCCTGTCATTAATCGATTCAATCTTCTGGTTTCAACTCATACTTCTGGCTATAAAGATTGGGTACCCAATCTTCTGTTTTCAATTTGTTCTCCTGGTTTATAAGAACTGGACTTCCGAATTCTGAATCTGCAGCCTGCTTTTTCTGAAGAATATCTAATTTTCATTGAAATCATTACTCAAATTGTCACTATTACTTCCTATCGCGTTCCTGTTAGTCTGATCTGCAGTAGATTGAACACCTTTTAGTCACTAATATAGCTTAGACGGTGAAGAAAGGTTTAGAGACATGAAGAAATGTTAGTAGCTGAGGGTGTCATCATTGTTAAAAAACAGGGGATCGGTATTTTATCATTTTGATGATGACAAAACTTAAATGAAGCTTAAAAACAACAAATAGCATTTTCACTATAACTCCCCCTTGTCCAGATGATTGGGGGATTAACGAGGGCCCTAACTGTTCTCCTGATGTGTTTTCTTCCTGAGCAGTTTATAGGATTTTATATTTTGTTTTTTTTTTTTTTTTTTTGGTAAGATAGGATTTTATATTTTGTTTATATCATAAGAATCGATAAAAAGATTCACATGAATCTCATGCTTTGGTTTTTAACTTCTTATATGCAGGGGAATTGGAGAGCACCATTTCTGAGTTGGACGAAAGTCATAGTAAGCTGGCCACTCTTAAAGTTACAAAGGATTCAATAAGAGGGGTGTCTTTCCCTGTTTTGAACTTTGGAAATAAGCATACTCCAATTGAGAAAGTTAGAGATAAACAGAGGGATCTTCAAGAAATGGAGTCAGTTCTGAAGGAGCTACAGGTTGGCTACATTCCCCCCGGGAGTCTCTTCTAACTTAATTTGAATAGCTGAGTAGCTGACTGGCTGAAACTTGTCAGGACCAAGCAGCATCCCGACTGGAAGAGTTAAAAGCCCTTTATGAAGAACGAGTGAAGATACTGCAACAGCTACCAACATTGCAGGTCAGCTTCTACATCAATCCCAAGTGAAATTTCTTTCTCCTGTCTAAAGAATCTCTCAAGTATTGTGTTTGTATGGTTAGAACAAGATAAAGAACTTGAAGTGCATTTCCTCATCTCAAGCCTTCATCTCCCTGAAAGACCAATTGGAGATATCTAAATCAGAAGTTTTGCGCTATCAAGCATTGTACGAGAAACTGCAGGTTGTAGACTAATTTCTTCTCTATTTTGTACTGTTTTTACGCAAGGATTTGTTTGCACTACTTATGTACATTTATTTTCGGAAATTGCAGACGGAGAGAGGGGGCCTTTTCTGGAAGGAATTGGAATTGAGTATAAAAACTGACATAATTGATGCTTACAAAAGATGTTCTGCAGTTGCTGAGTCAAGGATGATCGAGCTGGAGACAGAAGTAAAAAAGCAGATGGAAGATAGAAACATTATTGAAACTAAACTAAAAGAGGCATCAAATGAAGCAGGTTGTTGATGGTCTTGCATGGCATCTTGATCTATGGTGCTTTGTATAATGTGAACTTATGAACTCACTCTTGATTTATTTTATATGGCCCTTTTAGGAAGACAAGAGATTGTCAATGACTTTAGAGCCTTGGTCTCTTCATTCCCAGAAGAAATGGGAGCAATGCAAAGTGAACTGAGCAAGTATAAAGAGGCTGCTGTGAACATTCATTCGCTTCGAGCTGATGTGCAGTGTTTTTCTCGTGCTCTTGACAGGATGGTAGTTATCATATTTGCATTATTTCTAAATTCTGTTTGATGCGGCAGGCCTGCTAAAAATTGTTCTTCTTTCTTTTCAAACAGGTAAAAGAATGTGAAATATTATCTGAGACATCTGCTAGTGAAGTTGCTGAAATAGAAAAGTTGAAAACTGTGGTATGGTGCTTCTTTGTTCTTTCACACTGTTTACTTATTTTACTATATTTTTCGTGTTCTTTCTCTCTCCGGTTATGCCCCCAAACTAGTGGACATGAGATTTCTAAGGTAGGTGCATGTCATCTTCCTCAGAGAGTCCAAGAGTTTGCCATTTGAGACCTTTTTTTTTTGGGATCTCCCAATTGGCAAAATTGCATCTAATGGTCAAACCAATCTGATGGTCATGTACATCGGGTCTGTCCGAATGGACTTTAAGTTTTTGCATTTTGCTTGATCTAAATTTTGTACGTCATGCACTCTGACCTTTCTAAAATTCAGAACTCCTAAAACTTTCACAACAGCTAATTGCAAATACGAAGATTCACATATAATTTTGTATAGCCTTCTGGAATTTGGATAATATTTTAAATTTTGGTGGGAAAAGAAGTACTTTTTGCTTATTTGTGATTTTAAGAAACAGGCCCTTCATTTTGTGCTTTGGAACATTGCTAACATTTATTATCAAAGCAATTATCAGCAAGCAAGTGATAGTTCTTCCTTACTTCCAACTGGGACAATTGGGGAAATTGTTTTGCTTAATTAGAAGGCTCTTGAGAAGTCTTGACCTGTGATATAATTGGGGAAACTCTTTCACTCCTTTAAACCTTCCACCAAATGGAAGGCTTTCATGAGTCAGTCTATGTGGTGAGTTGATTCCATTCAACTGTTGCATGACTCTTCCCCTTTTGTGTCACCCCAGGGATGTTGATGCTGCAATAATCAGAACTAGTCACGTTAAGAGATGTGTTTCCTAAGGTTTTTGATATGCCTTCATCTTATGAATGAACTCTCTGCCAAAAAAATAGTGCCAGATATAGGGTTTCTGTTTCACTGGTGACTGCTGGAAGTGCAGATTACTAAATGGGAAAATCTGAAGTTTTGATATTAGCCGATCTTATATTTATGCAAATGTCTTTGATTTACAAAGGCGAGCACATAGGTGACTTGACTAACCTCCTGCAGAAAAAAGCCTCTTACTTGGAGAAAATAGTCATCATTACTGCATAGTAGCATAAATTTGCATTTCTTCAATGTTAATCTTAAATACAAATTTTGAACAGTCTGTATGCATCTAATCTCATTGCAGGTCCAAGATTCGGAGGGAAGTATTCTGGAGCTGAAGCTAATTTTGGAAATGTATAGACGCGAATCCACTGATTCAAGGTTAAGAATTTACAGGAGAAGCATCTATTTCTGTTTCATTGCATATCTGTGCATTGGACTTCTTTAATGTGCAATATTACAACTAATTTTATCTTTCAGATTCTTACTTCCTTCTCCTTTCTCATTCTTGTGATGAATTGTGTCAGCATTGAAATGTGTATTTTGCATCAAGTATTCAACTTCAATTTTTTCTCTTTTCTTTATTGTTTCAAAAGTGTGTATGATAATTTATTTGAGGAATGGCTCATATGTGAGTTGGGTTTGCATTTGTAGTTTAAGCAGTGTCCTCCTTTTTTTGCTATTGCCAAGTTTCAAAAAGGAGTATCTATTGAGCTGCTTCAGCTATTAGTTACTGGAAGTGCTAGACCGTCAATTGTCGGTGGTTCTAGTAGGCAGTTCCTTCAATTGACACCACTCAAACAATTTGTTAGTCATTATTACAGAATTTCCTTAATTGATTAAGTGGACCCCACAAAATTTTGGATTTGGAACCCACATGACTATTTTGACTTTTTTTTTTACATGCTGATCTTAAAAAACAAATATGCATGTGACATGAACAAAGAGGCCCAAAGTTGAGGATTAATAAACCTGCTCGAGCCTAAACCTGAATAAATACTAGGAAAAAGGGAAAGAAGACGACATAATAATGTTGAAAAAGGTTAAAACTGACTAGTAGTTTTTATCTTAAGTTCTTTTGCACAGACAGTAGAGGACACAAAGGACAAACAACCCTCATGGTGAAAAAGCAGAATTATACTTGACATTCGCTTTTTACAAGCTTGTTTGTCCTGAATTTGTTGCACTCACTGACACTTGCTTCACTACCGCTTCCAAATAGCATCTGATGCATTAATATTTTTATTTTACTGCAGGGTAGTAGAAGAAGCCAAGGATTCAGAATACAAGGGATGGGCTCAAGTTGAGAGCCTAAAGTGCTCTCTAAATGAGCACCAATTAGAACTACGTGTCAAGACTGCAATTGAAGCTGAGGCATTGTCCCAGCAGAAGCTTGCTGCTGCAGAAGCTGAAATTGCTGACCTGCGACAGAAAATGGAAGCTTCCAAAAGGTTTTGATTGTCCGAGTATGACAATTGTGTCAATTGTGTTCATTGATATATAGTTGACCTTTAGATTCATTCTCAGGTGCTAGCTGTAGTTCTGATGTTTTGTCTTACTGAAATAACCCGTCAGAGATCGTTGTCATGTTTATTTGCATCAATCCTCCTGAAGCTCAACTAGTGTACAGGGTTCTGAGAAATATTACCTGAGCAATTATCTTTATGATAAAGCATGTTTGTGCTTCTTCGGTGACTACCTAATAAAACCGGAAAGTTGTATAAACATGTGTCTGCATATGTTGAACATTCCAAATGAAAAATAATTCTTTTCTAGCCTTACGGAGATTTTGCCTTTCTTTTCCACTGACCATGACCATTCTTTTAGGTCTAAATCATCTGCAACTCTGTCTAAGATCTTGCTTTAGTTATTTCAAATAATAATGTCCTGGGCGAATATGGTAATTTGTAATCTGGATATTATGGTTTCAGGGAGATTTCTCAGCTTGCTGATGTATTGAAATCCAAAAATGAAGAAAACGAGGCGTATTTATCAGAAATCGAGGTTGAGTTCATTTTACTGAATTAGAAATTGATATCTTTCTTGAAAATGTTACTATGCACAAGATGCAATTACTTGGTGCAGGTGAGCCCTTGTATTAGGTGGGTCTCACTTGCACTGAGTGTACCCAGAAAAAATTACTTTTCTTCAAGTTTTATGTTAGTCTGAGATTTTCTCTTCCTCAGTCAATTGGACAGGAATATGATGATATGCAAACGCAAAACCAGCATCTGTTGCAGCAGATTGCCGAGAGAGATGACTACAATATAAAGGTGAATAATCTGTCTAAAGTTTTGTGTTATGTCCCCTGCATACTATCGTGGCTTGTATTTTCCTGTGTTTTAATTATGATTGATATTTTAAGTGTTAGTTAATTTGCATGCTTGTTGGTAAAGTAATCCTTGGTTAGAAATGGAGGATTCTCTCCCCTTATGTGGCGGAACACTTTCAACAATCATGTAGTTGTTTAATGACTTTGATCAGTTGAGATATAGTTGTTTTTGGCATAAACAAGGCGGTCACCTCAAAAAAATTGAGTAATCTATGAATCTCTACTGGTGATAAGGCTAGCCTATTTAAGTGGTACATTCTGCATGGTGCTCAGTAGCTGCTAGCCTGTGAGTTTCTTGGCTGGCACTCTTAAGTTAAATATTCTTCGGTGAAGATAGTAACTCGTTCTGTAATGCATTTCTTAGTTACCTTAGATTGACGTTTTACAAAATCTTGGTAAATTTGTGGAAGTTACTCCAGATTGGTCTGGCCATTTGAGTACACGTTTCATTTTTTAATGGTCTTGAAGCAGCAGATTGCCTTTTGTTGAAAGGAGTATCAAATAGCCAACTACTTTTACTCATAGCACGTGCTTCCAACGCTCTTGGTGAAAGCTGGAGCTATCCCAAATTCACCTTTAGCTGTCACTTAAATACTTAAGTGTTCATGGGGCCTTCAAATAAATAATTACCAGTCATTTACGGGACCTGATATCTCCTACTTGGAAAACAGCCATATCAGTGTTTTTATACTCTGCTGTGTTTTTGGTTGCATTAAACATAGTGCTTGATACTCGCCTGCTTGGAAGATCCGTATTCAGTCGGCATTCTTTCTTTTGTGGCCTATCTTCATCTGCTTCATGTGATATGAGGCATTGTAGCAATGGGAAGGGGAACTTTGATAAAAGAAATTATGTTGCATGCAACCGGTACCCTGTCTGAAAAGATTCCATGCAGCCAAACATGCTGAAGAAGCATTTTGGCCCATCTTAGTATATGATTAGATGAGCCCACCATGACAAAATAATAAAATTTAACATCTTAAACCCTCATTGCTTTAGTTCATCTGATCAGCTTAATAATATGTAGAACAATGATCTCGATGTGACTGCAAGCTGAAGCTGAGAATTTGTACTTGCCACAAATAGTACAATGTGGTATAAGGCTATGAGCCTGTGTTCTTGATTCTTTTTGTTTGTTTTGACTATTTTTTCCTGCTTGGCTTCAAATATTTATTGAGTAGATACTTGTCTCTATACATGCATTAAGTCTGTCTTGTTTTCTGGTCGGTTTCAGCTTGTGTTGGAGGGTGTTAGGGCACGGCAGGTAAGAGATTCTCTATCAGCAGAAAAGCAAACATTAGCAAGGGAGATTCAGTTGGCCAATGCATCTGTTGATTTTCTGAACATGAAGGTTGTGAGGGTAGAAGATCAGGTACTTCTTCAAGCATTTACAGTGGTGTTTCACTTATTGGGGCATGCATCAAATGATCAAATAATCTAAGCATGCCTGTTTTGCAGTTGAATATTTGTACGGAAAAGGTTCAGAAACTTGCAGAGGATCGATTGCAAGGCTCAAATGCCCTGGATAATACCCAAAAAAGATTGTCAGATGTTAGAAGAATGTCTCACCAAATAAGGGAGTCGCTGGAGGAGCTTCAATCTAAAGTTGACAAAAGTCGAGGGACTGCAGGAGAGCTCCAGGCAGAGCTTGAAAGGGAACGGTAATGAACAGCACTGTGTCCATCATCTTTTTCAGCATGCTGATTATCTGAACTCTCTGGTTGCATCGCCAGGTTCAAAAAGAAGAGACTAGAGGAAGAATTAGAAGTAGTTAGGAGAAAGGCTATACATCTTCAAGCACAGGTAGTGACCCCAGTTGTGGAAAAGCTTCAAGAGGAACTTAGAGGATACCAGGATATCCTTAAGTGCAGTATATGCCGTGACCGGCCTAAAGAGGTAAATATTTTGTTCATAATCACAATGAATAATCCAGCTGACATGTCTATGAGGGAAGAAAGGTTAGAAGTATGACTCTTACTGAAAATTTTGTAGATCTAATCTGCCTCAACAGTGTAGGTACCAATCTTTAAAATCTCTGTACTATTATATTGCTTTGATAAGTACCTGGAAGAGAATATTTTGTTAATTTACCCCCATCTCTAGACTCTAGAGTAAGTCAACTCTATTTGTTGGCTCTAAGAATGGGATAGAGTTTGTCATCTTCTTTTGGTGCAGGATGTTCCAATCCATATCCTGCTGCATCTGATATGCGATAACTTGAAATCTTACTCTTTGTATTTGCTATTAAATACTCAGGTTGTCATCACGAAATGCTATCACCTCTTCTGTAACACCTGCATTCAGAACTTAGCAGAAACCCGTCATCGCAAATGCCCATCCTGCGGGGCTAGTTTCGGGCCTAACGACGTCAAGCCTGTTTATTTCTGACGCAGGAGACTCGCTCCACAAAAAAAAATTGTGGTGAATTGACTGCTTGAAAACCCAAGAAGGGGATGCCAGAAGTTAGCTTGTCCCTTGTCTTGTTCTTTAGTCAAAGTTCTTGTAGATATCTTTCTTACTGCTAAATTGCTCATTCTTGCTGAGCAACATTGCTTCTTTTGCTCCCTTAAGCACAGTCACTTTTAATAATGGGGTAGTGAATGCGACTTTTGCGATGTGTGCCCGCGGTTAAATTTAAGTCGACTTTTTCATCATTGTCAATTGTAGCTTGGATTCCCTTCCCTTAATTCTCATATAAGCATTATGTGGAGGAAAAACTTTTATGGACGTGACGTGGGACCATTCATCAATAAAAAGTTATTGATGCTGAAAATCTCGAGTCTGGATGGGTAAATTTTCTAGTATGCTGTATTGAATAGTTCTGCCGATTTCGATATACATTTAACACATTGATGAGGAGAAATAAATTTCAAAAATGTGGTTTAAATGTAAGATGGAAGGTGGTAATGCCATGAATTAGCCTTGTAGAAGAAGACAAATGTCAGGAGTTTATATCCAGTTTCGTGGGCAAGCAAAATTACCTTTGCGTGAAATTTTAATTTAGTTATTTTAATTAATTTTCGTCGGAAATTACTAACGTGGGGATTCAGTCACCCTTGGTAGTCCTACGTGGTAGCTCGTCACATTACCAATTTCTGGGTAAAATTGATCGAAATGATTAAATTGTAATTTCATTTAGGTTAAATTGACAATATTGAAAAGTTCCCTACTTAATCGGCATCTGTATAAAAAGTCTAAAGATAATTGGATGATATTTCCCATAAGATCACATTTTCAATAAGATAACAGATGAAGATAGTTTATAAATATTTTTTATTGAGAAAGTAAACTTTTACAACACTATCTTGCTGACAAATATGCTTTCACAAGCGTGCTATAGGAAGGTTCCACATGGATCGGCAAGGGAGAGTCAATGCTCGCCAAAGACAAAAGGTCTATATATATTCTCACATAATATCTATGGTGATTGGAAATTTACCAAAAGAAACCATAAATTCATTGCACTTGTTCCACTTAAGTTATAATCCTTTCAATATGATCAATTGGATCATAAATCTTTTGACTATTTGTTAATGCAGTCTTAAAAGTTTAGACGATTTGCTAATTAGTTTTAAACCTATTGATAATTTACCAATTTTGTCTTTCTGGCCAATGTACATAGTGCTGGAGTTATCTGCAATTATTCTCACGTAGTATTTCCCTTGGCTGACTTCATTCATCTTTTCGTACCAATAGAGTTTTATGCTATGACATATAGCTCTAGCGCTTAGTTGTGTGATTTGGTCTTCTACCTTTTATTTTGTACGATTTATTCTTCTACCTTTCTCCACTTTTGTGATTGGTCCCTTAAGTTTTATATTGTGAAATCAAGTTCTCTGAATTTTTTTAAATTTTTGTGCAGCCTATCGCTTCGTACTCCAGCTGTAATACCGTCAAACTAGTTCTTTTTTTTTTTTTTTTTTCCTTTTGTTCCAATTTATTTGTTAATTTTGCGATCATATGACAGTCTAGTTGAGAAAGTTAGAGGACTTAAATTTAGAGGATCAACCTGTACAAATCAAAGACTTGACTGAATAATGACTACTGTCAAACTAGGTGTTTTTTCTATTTTATTTGCTAATTTTACGACCATTGGACAGTTTAGTTGAGACAGTTAGAGGACCTAAATTTGGAGGATCTAATTGTACAAATCAAAGGACTTGACTGAACAAATTTAAAGAGAAGCAAATTACGTAGACACTAAAACCCCTAAGACTAAAATGATGCATTTATAGATTGTAACCAAACTCTGTGTGTTTGTGTGCATGTGTGCTTGCATGCATGTGCGTGCGGCCCGACCTGATTTATGTAAGCTAAACCTCAAATTCATTTGGAAAAATCCGACCAAATTCACGTGGAACAAGTCTACAAGAAATAGCAAGGTATAACCACTAAAGGCTGTGATCATTTCACAATCGACGCACTGAAGCATCTTATTTCATTGTGTTTAAAACCAAAATATAGTGAGGCCCTGTTTGATTTGACTTTTCCAAGAGGCTTTGGGGGGAGGGGATTTTTTTGTGTTTGGCAAATATTTTTGAAAGCTCATTTGCCAAATGTGAGCATTCCCAATACTGAAAGCTGAATGCTGGGGAAAAGATGCTTTGGGCATTGGGCATTTTGGAAATACAACCGCGTCATTCCCCTTCGTCTTTTCTCTTCCCCGCCCATCTTCTTCCTTGTTCATCTTCTTCTTCCCCGCCCATTGGGCTTCTCCGATAGCTGCCGCCACCGCCGCCGCCTAAGGGTCGCACGTCCCCGGTGACCACCGCCCGGGGGTGGCGCGACCCGCGACCCGGTAGCGGTGTCGCCTGGGTCGCGCAAACCTCAGGTGACGCCGCCTGAGGTCGTGCGAACCTCAGGCGGCATCGCCTGGCGTGCGGAGCCCAGGCGACGCCATCTGGCCTTTGCGACCTCAGGCACCTGAGGTCGCGCCTCCAAGCGGTGACGGCATCACCTGAGGCCGTGCCTCCAGGCGGTGTCACCTAAGGTCGCGACCTCAGGCAGCCAAATCTAGCTGCCGTTGCAACCTCAGGTGCCTGAAGTCGCGCCTCTAGGCGGCGTCACCTGAGGTCGCGACCTCAAGCAGCCAAATCTAGTCACCGCTATGACCTCAGGCGCCTGAGGTCGCGCCTCCAAGCGGCCAGACCTAGCTGTCCGGCAATTGGTCGACGGTTAGCCGACCACCGGATTTGATTTTCAGATTTAAAAAAATAATGAAAAAAATAAAAGCAAAAGCTCATTACAAATATTAGTTTTGCTAAACAGTATTTAAGCTAAAGTGACCTTTCAATACTATTTGAGACTACAATTTACCAAATGGTGTAACATTTCGGAAAATCCATTTATTTCAAAGGTATTTACATCCTCCCAACAGCATTCCCCAAAGTCAAACCAAACGGGCCCTAAGTAAGAATTGAATAGCATATAAGAGGAAGGAATATGTTTGAATTTTTTTTTTCCTGTCGTATTTAGGCTCTAGTTATAGACTTTCACAAGAAGATCAATGTCTACAATCAAAGAGGTTTTTGAAAGGAAACGTAATTGACTGATTGGAAATTGATGTAGTGATTTGTTGATGCTTGATTTGTGGGGATTTGATTCTGTCAATTTGTTTCTTTCTTTGGTGGGAGTGCCTTGTGGGTTTCCTTCTTTTGCTTGATTCTTCCAATCTTCTTCTTTGGTGTCACCATCTTTGGTGGAGCCAGAATGTTGCTGATTGCTTGATCGTTGCAGATTTCTTAATTGTTGCTAATTTCTTGAATTACGGTGACTGATCGATTCTCTTACCACATTGGGATCTGTGGTGTCACTTCCCCACTTAAAGTATCAACATCCTTGTCATTGTCTGCCCATCCCGTCCGACACACTCCTCTAATGTACTATTTGATCTGTTCACCTCTCATGGTCATTCTTGAGCTACGCCAAGAGCCACACTCAGTTCAAAACTCTTGTCCCGGTGATCACTGACTTCCCTTCTTGGATAGATTGGTCTTAATTTGACACAATCTGTAATGACTCGGTTGATTTATATGAGCTCCTCCCAAAATGGAATGTGCGGGTATAACCACACAATGCGTGGATGACTTGGTGATGGATATCTATGTATTGGTGATGGATATCTATGTAGCACCGACACGGACACGAGACACGCGACACGCGACATGACACGACACGACACGACAAGCCGACACGTTATTTCTTAAAAATAGAGAATTTCGATACGTTACGACACGTTATATATTAAATATATTTTTATATATAAATACATAAATAAATAATAATAAAAATAGCCTAGAATTAATTTACACGAAAAATATTAAATAATACCATTCATTATTTTAATTTGTTAAAATAATACACAAAACTTAGAGGAAAAAAACATTGTTTAAAGAAAAATGCTGAAATGATATTTTTAAATTTATTTATTTATCATATATAGCATTTTTTTATTACTTCTTTCATAGTAAAAGACTTTCAAAAAAAAATAAAACAATTCTAAAAAAACAAAACTGAAAAAAAATATTGACCTATGCGTGTATATTTATAGCAATTTTATTACTTCTTTTATTACTTCTTTTGTGTATATTTATACTTTGACCCCTCAAGTGTTAGAAATTTTTAAAATTGATCACGTGCATGTCGGGATTGCGTGTCAGAATTTTGGACTCACGTGTTGGAGATAGTTGACCACATGTCGGATTTTTCGACACTCGTTGACCGTGTGTTGGAGCGTGTCGGGACGTGTCGAAGCGTGTCGGACACATATCGGAGTGTCGGACACAACACGAAGGCTTCCGGAGAGTGTCCGTGCTACATAGATGGATATCACTCATCGATTATTTCTCAAAACTGTTCCGTAATCTACTGGAGGCTTGAGTCTCTCTCTGGGTAATAATTACTCATTTGTATATGAAGACTTCACATACAATTCTAGCATGATCCCCATCCTATGTACTAACAAACACTAAAATAAGTTTCAAGGAACGCCTCGATAAGGACTCTAATCGCCTTTTTCAGTGTTCTTCAGACATTCGTTAACAAAACTCACATGACTTCTCTATATACGAAGACTTCGAATATGATTCCGGCATGATCCCCATCTCATCACCTATCTCATGAGGCTCAGCCAAGCCAGACAGTTAAAAGAAGAGGAACAAATGCAGCAACAGGGACTCAAGAGACCAGTTGGTATCCATCGCTGTGCTTGGATTTGGACCCATGCTTTCTGAAATCGATACGACGCCAGAATCGCAACATCAGTGATCAGCCTATGCTTGTGGCTCCAATTTCTCAGGGCCACCACCGAGATCTTCCCACGCGCCCACGGCGACGTCGGCAGGCCACACGGCGCGCCACGGGGCGCCTCCCTATTGATGAGAACACGACCGGCGTGGTCCAGCAACCGGAGTGGTTTGGTGTGAACCGAGGAAAACGACATCGATTGGTCCCTGTCGTTTGGGTAGCCCGTTTTAGGAGGACATCTGCCACCAATCCACGGCCAGACATATCTTTTTTAGGAGCACTGGGAGGAGCTTACCAGAAATTATTATCAAGCCAAAATACTGCAATAAAAGCCAAAAAAAAGCAGAATCCGTTGAAAATAAGAACCCGTTGCATCCCAAATTTGGATACGTCAAATTTCCCGAACACCCATTTATAATTAGCAAATATCGATAACTGTCATTTCCTAATTTAGTCTTTATGTTCGATTTACGTGTCACATTATGGATATCACGACACCAAAGTTTCGAAGACCCAGTAAGTTGATTGTCGCCTTTCGAAACCATACAAATAGTGGTCATCAATAATTCAAGAATTGCCCCCATGGAATCCGGGTCACGCATCATACGGTATGCCTCTGCATCTATAAGAACAATTGAATATAAAAAATAGGATAAGTGCATTAAAAATTTTGAAATTTATCAAGCCGTAGAGCCGGTATCAAGCTTTCAGTATTTTATGAGCCTGCTAGTTTTTTTTTTCTTTTTTTGGGGAAAATTTAGTGCAATTTTACACGAGACTGGCAAGTTTAGTGGGCACTCTGCATTTTCCTCAAATTCTTAGTTTATTATCTCTCTCTTTTCCTTGTGCTTAAATTTGGTGTTTTCTGTTGTAATTCTGACCTGGACAGGACTAGGCATTTCTACAACCTTTATCACCACCACTTATATTCTACTTTTCTCATCCAAATCCACTCCAGAAACTGCCCGTACATTCTTCCTCTTTGACTCGATTTCCTTTTCTATCTCTTTTCCCCCTTTTTTTGGTGTTGAATTGTCAGTATAAGCTTAGAATTTCCTAGAATTTATGAGAGCCAGTGAATTAACAGCCATTAGATTATCTAAATAAGGCACAACCATATGACTCATCGATTACTATCTATAGAAACTAGAAAAACCATCCAATGAATTTTCTGTGGAAGAGGTTTGCTAATTTTAGGTTTTAATTTGCTAAGAAGTCTGGTGTTCTCTTCATGAGAAATTTTGTTTCTAGCTTCTGTAAAACAATAAATAAAGATTGTCTCTGAGCCCGGCATTTTGGCAAGGTCGGAAGTTCCTTGGTCCCTCCATTCTGCCCTTTTCCCTCTCCATCTTTTCCTGGAAATCATCTGGTGATCCTCCTTGTCCCAGATGAAGGAGAGACATCAGAATGGAGCCAGGACAGAGGTTTATGTTCCAATTCAATAGATCGTCATCCTGTAATCGGTTTCATCTTCTGATTGGGTCTTAGACTGGGAGGGAGGCTGTGGAGAGAGGATGGAGAAGAAGGGCGTGACATTGATGCATCGGTACGAGGTCGGGCGGTTGCTAGGCCAGGGCACGTTCGCGAAGGTCTACCACGGGCGGAACCTGAAGACCGGGCAGAACGTGGCGATCAAGATCATCGACAAGGAGAAGGTGCTGCGAGTCGGCCTGATCGACCAGATCAAGCGTGAGATCTCCGTGATGCGCCTCGTGAGGCACCCCAACATCGTGCAGCTCTACGAGGTCATGGCAAGCAAGACCAAGATCTACTTCGCGATGGAGTATGTCAAAGGCGGCGAGCTCTTCAACAAGGTGGCCAAGGGCAAGCTCAAGGAGGACATGGCCCGGAAATACTTCCAGCAATTGATCGAGGCAGTCGACTTTTGCCACAGCCGAGGGGTGTACCACCGTGACATCAAGCCTGAGAACCTCCTCCTTGACGAGAATGGCAACCTGAAGGTGTCCGACTTCGGGCTGAGCGCACTGTGCGAGTCCCAGAGGCAGGACGGGCTGCTCCACACAACGTGCGGCACCCCAGCGTACGTGGCCCCGGAGGTCATCAACAAGAAGGGCTACGACGGGGCCAAGGCCGACATCTGGTCGTGCGGCGTCGTGTTGTTCGTCCTCATGGCGGGGTATCTTCCGTTCCACGATGCCAACCTCATGGAGATGTATAGGAAGATTTCCAAGGGGGACTTCAAGTGCCCTCAATGGTTCCCTCATGAAGTCAGGAAGCTGCTCTCGAAAATTGTTGACCCCAATCCCAACTCAAGGATCGGTATAGACAAAATCATGAACAACAATTGGTTCAAGAAAGGGTTCAAGCGGTTCGTGCCCCCGCCGATTCCTCGGATCAATAGCAGCGTGACCATGAAGGACATCCAGGCTGCATTCGAGCCATCGGAAGTGGATCCCGAAGCGGAAGCGGCATCAGCGGCAGCAAAACCGCCAATGAGCCCGCTCAAGCCAGCCAGCTTCAACGCGTTCGACATCATATCCCTCTCGAAAGGATTCGACCTGTCCAACCTATTCGAGAATCACGCGAACCAGAGGCCCCAGGCGCGGTTCACAAGCACGAAGCCCGTGGCGGCGATCATGTCCAAGTTCGAGGAGCTGGCATCCACAGAGCAATTCAGGGTCGAGACGAACAACGGGGTGGTGAAGCTGCAAGGGAACAGGGAAGGGAGGAAAGGGCAGCTCGCCATAGATGCAGAGTTCTTTGAGGTCACTCCAAGCTTTTCGTTTGTGGAAGTCAAGAAGACAGCAGGGGACACACTGGAGTACCAGGAGTTTTGCGACCATGACTTGAAGCCTTCCTTGAAGGATGTTGTGTGGGTTTGGCATGGAAATATGCAACAACAGTCTCAAACTGCTTAGGTTTTGAATTTTCTTTGCTTTTTCTTCTTCCCTCTTTTCTGGGTTTTTGCTTGGGCGAAAGGATTTCTTGAGAACGTGCTGCTACTTTGTTGAGCAAATCAGTTGCTGCAACAGGAAAATTGACGAGTTGTATCTGTCTCTTGTTACCTCATTTTAGTGTATATTATAATCACAAATGGACATTATTACCGGGTCCAACACCTTAAGTTTATGATACTTAAGATTATATGCTTTCCTTCCTGTCAGCTTTTTAAGTAATTGTCTTTGTAAAGTGTTTTTTACTTATGAAAATGTTAAAAGAGTGCCCTCAAGGCACTTGTTAAAAGTTACTAATTGTGCTTTGGAAATACTGACATTGTTTTATAGAGAAAAGATATATTTAAGTGTTATGATTTTTGAGCATTATTTATCTGAGTGCCCCATAAGTTTTCATCAGTCACTTGAGTTGCAGAACATACATTTTCTTAGGTCATATGAGTGGTATAACTTTCATATGATTTTCATTCGAGTGTCATGATTTTTCAGTCGATCACTTGAATTTCGTAACTTCTAAAAAAATTCATAACGGGTGTTATGTCATGTCAAATTTTCAATACTTATGGTGAACCTTTTTAAGAGTTATGACACTCAAATAAATGGTTTTTATTCAAATAGTCATAACAATCAAGTGATCAGTTGAAAACTTATGATATTCAAGTGAATGATCAATAATTAATCACACTCAAGTAAGTGTCCTATGAAAATGGTACTGCTGGAATTTCTCCCACATATTTTGCTCCTTTCTTTTAACTTGTTTCAGCATTCCTGGCCTAATTGAATCAAAATTTATTCATTTATCCCGCGGCAAATGTCACCCAGTTTTTCCCAAACGAAGCTTGACTGGTCCTAGGAACTCGCCTATAGTTTCCTTGCAGTCACAGTGATCATGCCAAAGATTGAAAGTCACTCGCATTTTGTAACATGAGAATTGAAGGAAAGTAAGTACTAAACTTCTCTATAAATCCTCTACTGGCATTTTTTTTTGTGACGATGTGCACAATTCACTATTGATGCCATTTCAGTATTATGCAATCTGAGGGGAGAAATCATAGATTTTCAAAGGGTTTGCACATAAATGATTTTAATCAAAGAATTTATTGGAGGATTTAAATTTTTCCCTTAAGTAGCAAGTTGAAATGAGGGTTGATAACACGAAATGCCAAATGATTGAAAACGTACTGACAAAGCCAATTTTGATCAACATACCGTATACGTGTCGTCAAACCACCAATAATAAAATGACTAAGTAACCCCTACAATTAGGGAAAAGAAAAAGGAAGAGGACTTAACTATCACAAAAAGAAAAAAAATCCCAAAAAGCGATACTCATGATATATTTAGCACTAATTCACAAAAATCTTAAATCGGTACCTCATGACACATTTATTGCCAAATTAATTTTCGTATCACAAAAAATCTCAATGACATTTTCACCCCATATATATACCCTCCATTAGCTATATGAAATTTGACGTAGAGGATGATTTGGGTTTTGGATGCTAGTTTGGGGTATTTAGTAAAATGAAAATTTTACTAAAGGCAAATACGTGATAAAGGTATCGATTTGAACTTTTTTATAAGATGAAAATTAATTTGAGATAATGTGTCTTGAGATTTTAAATGGTATTAATTTATTAAAAAAATCGTGCGAAAGCGGTGATTATGAAAGGATATGTTGATATCATATGGGGAAGACTACAAACATGATGATTGGGTCGAAAACCAGCTCAATCAAAATGTTGAAGCCCAATATCAAACTGGGCTTGCATTTCAATTTTTGAACTATTTTGCAAACAGGTGTTCAACTTATCATGGATTTGCAAAGTGGATGGTTTTTCCTTTTTTTCTATTTTGGGCGTAGATAACTTGGAAATTATACTTTGGCCCAAGTAAAGTGGACGAGTATTATGGCCATCGTGAAGTGGAATCGTGATTTCTTTTGGGCCAAGAATAGTTGAATCAGATAATGAGACCCAACATTATATACCAAATTAATTAATTTCCACTAATTGATTTGATATCTAGCTCTAATTTATTCCACTAATTTTTGTACTGTTTGAGATTATGTCCGGAGCTTAAATGTCTTGAGGAAAACCCAACGTCAACAGAGAGTGTGGAAGCTCGGCCGCGTGAAAGTAAAGAAGACGATCCTCTTTTCAGACGTCCGATCTCGAGGTGCAAATCATGGCAATTTCCATGTTTGAAATCAGCAAAGATTTCCCTAGTTTGTATACATGTTCCTTCTTTGGGTCATTGGCAGGCGATCGACATGTGGGGAGCAAACCTATGCTTTTGCGGCTTCCCACCAGAAATCTGTAAGGTTCATCGTCGTACTGTACAATTACGATGCTCTAAACTCGATACCAATGTTACAACCAGACTATTTAACGATCACATATGCTTGCACATGTGCATTTGTGAATCGATTATCTACATCGGAAAAGATACTTCTATTTTGTTATTATGGTTTTGGTATACAAGTGCAATGTTAAGATTTTAGTATTAATTGAGGTACTTTTTATTTCGTCTGTAATTTCTTAAATCGTCATGCACCCCTTGGCTTTGGTTCGATTTTTCCTTGAAGCTTGATTGGATCTTTCGGTGCTCTTTTTTAGAATTCTCTGCAATTTCTACTCCTCGTTTCATTTCTTAAAAATTAATGGGTTTTAGAGAATTTTAATTTTTGTAGGAATGGATGTAATTAAGTCTTATCTTGAATGTGGCTTGAATAGATTTTCTTTTAATGTTCTTCTTTTCTTTGCCACTTATTAGACTTGACACCCATTATTGGACGAGAAAGAGGGCGGGAAGTATCAATGGATAAAGGGAGAGGCTAGCCTTGCATCCTCTTTTGGTTCAAGCCAGGGCATATATGCACTCGATGCATATGAGCGCGATACATGTGATGTGAATCATCAAAATGGGCTAGGGATGGCAATTTGAATCGCCCTAGTAAAATTTGTATTGCCCAGCCTTTGATGGGACTGATAAATTTTGGAGTGAGGATAGGGTCGAATGTATTACCCTACACACAAGGTGGGGTGGAGATTGGACTTAGGATGACTTACCCCACAGAATCTGCCCCTCCTCCATGCACCTTGTCTTTTAAAATGTTAAAGTTCAGCATTTTAAAGTTACATAAAACATGTTCTTATTGTTTTCCCCCCTCTTTTTGCCATCAGAATGCTAACTTCCATTCATTATTATTAGATTTTCAAAATTAAAAGATTGGCACGGTACCAAATTTTAGCTCACTTTCTTCAGTTAAATCTGAACTTAAGATAAATATGGGTCGAGATAACTGATGGGACGAAACTTGATTGCCTACGAAGGTGGGGATGAAGCATACTAACTTGCCGTGTGGGGGTGGACATGAGGCCTCAGGGGATGGAAGATTCAATCCCCACTCTCGTCCTTGCCCCCATCGCCATCTCTAAGTTAGGTGGATTTTACTTGACACCAGCCAAATCTGATAGTCCATTAGTATTTATCTAGTTTGCCACTTGGCAAATGGTAATAGAGGAGTTAGGATTTTCGCCTTATTATATTAGGTAGCACTTGGCTTGATCTTAGGAAAAATTTCCAAGGACTTGTCCAAAAACCATAAGCAATCACGACAATGATTACAATCACCAATTGTGGTGGACTCTAGTCTAGACAAGTGTTTTCCCTAATCTTACAAGTCACGCATTCATATAATTTGTCACTAGACAAGCAATAAAAAAGAAGAGTCAAACCTCCACCTTACTATTGTATATGGATCTTTCACTATAAATTACCCTAAATTGATCAAAATATTCCTATTTTAGAAAAGTTATCTCAAAATTCTTTGCGTTAATCTATCCTATCCTCCCTCCCCCTCTCTCCTTGCCACCGCTGTGCCCATCTCGCCCCCACAACGCACTTCTACTATCGCTCGTTCCTCAACACTCCCGCTTCATTGCATGTCACAGCATGCGTGTGCGCGTGCGTGTCCGTGCACGAGGACAATGTGAACTTGCGGTAGTGGTCGTGACCACTACACATGACTAGCGAGCAAGCCTCGGACAACTCAAAATGTAGGAGCATTCGAGGCTAGGGACCTCATGGCAACTACAAAGACGTTGTGTTGTCATTGGAGGGGGACAGGTAGAGTTGCATTGATCACGAGACTTTTTATGACGAAAAAGGAATAAGGAAAGGAAAGAAAATGGAAAATATACAATCAAAGGAAAACTATATGGACAATCTAAATTGCACTAACCCTGAAATGACGGCCTCTCAATAGGGTGAGAGCATCCGGACCTTTTCATTGGGATAGAATGACACGGATAGATTCGAAGTGGGATTGCATGGACTTTGGAGTGAAATTTTCCAAAGTCACCCACGTTCACATACCCAATGGCTAATTCCAAATCCAAGCACCCACTAGCTCATCACATCTCAGCAAACGGCGGATTCCCCCGAAGTGCAATCCAGTTGTCACGAGTTCAGCCCCAAAAGAGCCCCACCTTTCGTTTAACTAAATGGCCGAAATCCCCCCCTCGAAAGCTGCAGAGATTAGGGCAAGAACTGCCCCCCCACTAAGCCGCGCCACAGCGCCGGGGGAGAAGAAAAAGAAGTAGTAAAAAACTAGTCACGGTTGCCGATACAGATGCGAGGACAGATTGAAAAGATGGGGACAAGGCTTGGTGACACTTTGCGTTCGGATCCACGATGTCGTACTAGAATGTCTGTAACCATCGTGGAGGGTTAGGTGTCATTCCCTTTGGAATTTCGGGTTTGGACACATGTGGGTTTGGTTGATCCTGTCGTTGATTGAAGCTCTCCACCTCCAAGAGAATTTGAACAGATCGATTAGTTTAAGTGGAACGTGGGGGGTTGGAGGGAGAAGAGAGAAGAAGAAGAGGGAGAGAGAGGGAGGGAAAAATGAGACAAACGCCACGTGATGGGGGCAGGTGTAGTGGAGGGCCTTTTTATTGAATTGGGTGGGATTGGGATTGGGATTGGGACTTGGAAGGAGATGATGACTTCAGGTAGCTTATCAAATCAACTTCCATGTGATTGGCACTCACTAACGAGGAATAGAAAATAATATATATATAAAAAGCTAAAACTTTAGGTTGATGAGCGGGAGTTGAATTCGATGTCCAATACTTAGTCCTTGAGACATCTTGGCGGTGGTAATTATTAGAATGTTCCAAACCACTTATTTATGGTATTTATAAACTATTTATATACATATGATTTCCCCTTTTACTTATAAGTTTAAATTTTTGATATTGACTTTTTATCATGGTATTAGAGTGGGATTAGTCATTTTTATCATGATATCAAAATCATATTCTACCCGGGTTTATATTGTATGTGGAGCTCCTTATTTGTCAAATTTCAAAGGATGATGAAATATCTCATATTATTTATCCTGAGAAGTTTATGTGCCATTTGCATATTTATGATTGTCTCCACCTATAATTTTAAGTCTTTTTGTTGGACTATTGGATTATAGAAAGTACACTATACGGGAAGCAATAATGAAGAGATTAGGTAAAGAGTTTCCTCTAGACACCGACGGTGCATACTTTAATTATATATTATGGCAAAAGTACACCCCAAGTGCCAAAACTTGGCACAATGGGACATTTAAGTGCTAAAAGTTAGGAAAGTAACACTTAAGTACCACTTTTTTCAAAAAATAAGACACTTAAGTGCCACCTCTGGTAAACCCTACTAGAAATTTTACGTGATTAATTTTGCTAACTCGCCGTAAAAAAAATGCAAAAACGGCGTCGTTTTTGCACTGATTTGAATTTTAATACAAAAAAATTTATTTAATTAAATTATAAAAAATTAAAGAAAAAAGGGGAGGGGGAGGGGAGGAAGACAGTTGCAGGCGCCTAAGGCTGTGCCCTTGCCGCCACCGTCGCCACCTCCTGCTGTCGCCGGAAGGGTCGGCAACGGTGTGGAGAGGGCCAAGGCCTAGCAACCTCGACCGACGAAGGTGAGGGCCCGAGAGCCCTTGCCTAAATGCGGGCGAAGGTCACGGCCCTCCCCCAAATCCGACGAGGGTCGCTAGCCCTCACCTAGCCAGGCTAAGGGTCGCAGTTGGGCGAGGGCTCACAAGCCCTCACCTCCAGTCGGCTGAGGTCATCGGCCCCTAACTAGGGCCCGCAACCCCAGTTGGCCCTCCCCCATTGTTGCTAGCCCTTCCCGACAACAATTCTCTCTCTCTCTCTCTCTCTCTCTCTCTCTCTCTCTCTCTCTCTCTCTCTCTCTCTCTCTCTATTTTTAAATAAATTTATTTTTAAATTTAATTTAAATAATTTTATATTAATTATTTATCAACATTAGTATGCAAAACGATGTTGTTTTGCTCTTGCCTCGCCAGATAAGCGTTTTGATCGGATTTTCTCGCCATTGGTACTTAAGTAATCCATTTTACTCTAATTTTAACACTTAAATGTCATTTCGTGCCAAATTTTGGCATTTCAGGTGTTCGGCACTCTATATATTGTTATATGGAAAAGGATGTACATCTAATAGACAGTGACGACCTATCAAATTCTCTTCTTCTTCTTCTTCTTTTTTCCACCTTATCAATCATTTTCTTATTTATTACAAAAATGTAGCTTTGTTTCAAGCCCATTGTAACCAAATACATTGACTATGTTGAGTGACTATTTCGATTTATGGAAATGAAATTTTCTTTTCAACCAACATAAGGAAAAATAAAATTGGCTAGATCAACCCGCCAATAAAATCTCGCTTGCACAAATGATTCATTTGAAGAGCGGACATAAATCTAAAACAGTAAAGAGAGTGCATTTGGCTTGAAAAAGTCCATCGGTCATTATTCGTTAATTTTCTCCTTTTGTCAATTAATCTAGCCAGAAGATCAATTCAGAGACTTAAAATGATGCATTTTGATACGGGATGCTCTAAGGAAGTTCGTCGGGTATTTTCCAATCGTGTTCGAAAATAAACAAGTCTATACATTTTGGGTGGCCTTAAAAATTGACAAGTAATATAATCCGAACCCAGATTTTGGATGAGAAAGACAATCACGTTTACCCAGTATCGAGTAATTCTTCCGAAGATAGACGTTCGAATTTTAAAAAGCATTTGATAAATAAATAAAAGATTTGGAAGCTTATTGTCTGTATACGGCCCACCTAGGGAGCACCAATTTTTGTTAAATTATTAGCTAAATCTAATTATTTTTCTTTTTTACTTATTACTGTTTTAATATAGTTTGACATCTTTCAATCAATAATTGAGGGTCTTATTTTGTCTTTGCATGGAGTAATTTAATTTGATCTGCATTGGATTTATCTACCTTCCACTGCGTCTAGCAAATAACCAAACACCCGTGAAGCAAGACCAAGCACCTAAAAATTGTAGCACTTGATGTTATGAGGCTAGATGAGGATACCTCGGACAAATCACGAGAAACAGCAAAAACATATCAGTGCAAATTTAAGGAGAATTACCAAAAAAATCATAAATTTATTGTTATTGTGTCAATTAAGTCCTAAATTGTTATTTTTTTCAATACAATCATTAATTTTTTGCGATTGTGTCAATTCAATCCAATCCATCTGGCCAAACTTGCTTGGCCGATGCTAACATTGATAATTTTAATGGAATTTACATGATTATATTCATATGACCCATGCCATTCGAAAAACCTAGCGGAATCCATGAGGTCACGTGCCAACTCGTGACCGGAAGTAAGGGAAGGCGCTTCAAACTTGTCCTTGAGAAGGCATCGACTGGCTTTACAAGGAGGGACTCTTTGAATTTGGAGTGGATGAGTTTGCCCTTTGGTTTTAGTCGGTCAAGGTCGTCGCACGTGACAAAGGATTAAGTATGTAACATCGAGTATTCATTTGAATCTTCTGGGTTTTATGGGGGCGTAGGGTTGACTTATGGAAAACCAAATGGTTGAAAATTAGAGGGATTCCCACAATGCACCGAATATACACGCAGGTTCACCGGCTCGCGTGACTAATCGATCCGACATTAGTGGGATTGACATTTCGTGCGAGAGAAAGGGGGTATGTATCGAATAAGCTGGATTGGATTTAGTCTGGTCGTTGCTAAAGATGAGCAGAAATAGGGCTAGAAGGGTGAATACTAAAAAAATTAATGAATCAAATTGTAAACTCAACTTGGATTGAAAATTTTGGTTGGGGTGCCATCTCACATTACTATTGTGAAATAGGGAAATTATGATTTTTGCCTAATTTGTAGATTGTCCTCTTTTTATTTCCATTGAATTATTCTTAGGTTCCTCGCTTATTCTTACGAGGGAGAAGTCCTCTTTAAGTAGGTAAAACCAGGACACATGGAAGAATCTCACCAAATTCATGAGCCAAGAATGAAAATCTACTTAATTAACCCTAAAATAAACAATGTTTTAAGAGAGAACCTTCGCTGTGCTTATAATAAACTATCTATGTTCCTGGTTTTTCGAAGCCAATGACCATTTTAAAGTATGAAAGTTTCTACCAAATTTCATATTGAAATACGGTAGATCTCAACTATTCAATAAATCTCAGTTTGGACAATCGAGATCTATTACTTTTCGATCCAATTTTGGATGGCTCAGATTGAAATACGGTAGATCTCAACTATTCAATAAATCTCAGTTTGGACAATCGAGATATGTTACTTTTCAATCCAATTATGGAAGTCCGAGGGGGAGCCATCCAAAATTTGACTGTTGCTAGTATTATTTTTCTGACAATTCACATGTCATGCTTACGTGGGAAAGAGTGCCTTATGTCACGTGGATATGGTGTTAGACACAACATTGTCGTATCAGCCCACAGGAAATTAAAACAGAAATCCGGGAAAAAAAAAACCCGAAAAGAAGATATCAAAATCTTCCTGTGAGAGTCGAAGGGGATAAGTATACTAATGGTGCCATAAGTTGTGTACGGCGCTCACTTTGGTCCAAAAGTTTCCGTCGGAATCACTTAAGTGCCAAATCGGAGGAAAAACGATTCTTTGATGCCACCGACGACAAATTCCGGCCAAAATGATTACGTGGCTTTTATATTTAAAAAAAAAAATCGAGAAGCCTTTAAAACGACGTCGTTTTCCGTCTTCATTAAGAAAACGATGTCGTTTTGCTATCCTACGTGAATAACCTCACAAAAATAACGCCATTTTTTTTTTTTTTTTTGGAGATTGAAATTAGGGTTTTTTTTGTCTGCCATTACTCATCCACCGTTGCTCGGCCGCCGTCCCTCAACCACGGTTGCTCAGCCGCCATCCCTCGACCTCCATTGTAGTTGCTTGCCACAGCAAGACAAAAGAAAAAAAATGAAAAAAAAAATCCCGAGAGAGAGGGAGGTGTCGACGATGAGGGCGGAGGAGAGGATGGTGGGGCTACGGCCGCCGCCTTCGTAGCAGCTAGCTTCGCCGACAACCTCCGTGGCGTTCCAGATCTTCGCGGCTACCATTGGTTGGATCGCTCATGCTTCTTGAGATTCTTCGAGCTCGCGTTTCCTCTGCACCCAACGATATTTCTTGGGAAAAGGCGGTGGTGAGGCTGAGATTTGAGGATTTGAAAGGTTGATAAGGTGATTGAAAATGGGGGAAAACTCGCGGAGGCGAATGCGTGGTTTCTTTTCTGGAAAATTACTGGTGTAGATGGTTCTGCGCTGCTGGTGTTGTTGGTTCGGTGCTGTTGGTGTTGCTGGATCTGTTCGGGGAAGAAGACGACACAAAACGGCATCATTTGGGGATTTAGGGTTTTGAATTTGGGAGAAAGACACAAAACGGTGTCGTTTTGGTGTTAGGATGCTAAAACGACGTCATTTGAAGGCCTAAGTGATCCAATGGAAACTCTGACGAGCCACATCAGCATAAGAAATTAATAAAAAAAGACCACGTCAGATTTCCGACCGATTAGATCGGTGTGGCACCAAAGTGAGCATTTTTCAAATTTTTTGGCACTTAAATGATCCGACGGAAACTTTTTATACCAAAGTAAGCGCCGTACACAACTTATGACACCATTAGTGTACTTATCCCGAGTCGAAGACTCGAACTCCCTCACCCGAGCTCCGGCGGGTTGTATGCAAGCCAGGCACATTGACATCCGAAAAGAAAAGTTGAGATGAGAAGATGAGAATCACAAAGCTTCCTTCACTTTTTTGCAGGAAGCAATGCTAGACTTCATCAAAACCGTTCGATAAGATGACTTTATCTATTAATGTGTCGGATTATGGACGACACTTTAAACGAGTGAGACATATCAAGAAATTGATGAGTTCCGGACGAAAACATTGCTCGATACATTAATTTGAATTTTGTCTAAAGTCAATAGTAGATTCCTAACGTGCCGTTCAAACTCGGGAAGGAACTTTTTTGGTCGCAATCACCGCATAATTACATGCTGCTCACGTTTAAAAGACTCCGCCGCCTGAGTCAACGCCCTCACGGGAATGACCAGTCAACACTCCCTCCTTTCTACGATATTTCCTTTATTTTGACTATTGCCCAACTCGAAGAGAATAAAAGGACTAAATTTGATTTGTTAATGAGTATTTTAAAAGCAATTTTTTGCGTATAAAACTTCAAATAATTTGATTTGCAAATTATTTATTGCGCGTGAGATAAACAAAAATAACGTAATTGTCTAACTTAGTCACTTTTGGATGCTCGTTAAAAGAATCCCTTGAAAATCAATGGCGATTATGTGGGAGTGGTGATTATTCACAAGATTGCAACTCGAATAAGGTAGAAACAAGGAGAAAAATCATTGAAAAAATTTATTGACATGACTTTGGGTAGGGTGATTAGTCGACTTAAAAGTGAGCAAGGCAGAAAAGAAAGTTTTAGACATAAAATTTTCAAGAAGAATTAATAACTTGAAAAGTATTTTTTTTAAAAATAATCAAGGAAATTGGCATTACTTGTATCACTTACAAAAATAAATGTAAGAAAAAATATTTTCATCATTCACGAAAATATTTAAACATAAAATTGTTGTCGATAATAAAAATACTTTTCATTTGCTAATTTTTTTCAACAAATATTTTTAAGAAAATATTTTCAAATCAAATTTTTCTTTTAATGAAACAAACAAAACCTTAGTTCAACAATAATTCATGAGCAAAAAGTTGTTCTTTTAGTTTAAAGTTAAAGTAAGCTGAGAAATATAACTCATTGCGTCAATAGCGTAGATAACACCAACATAACTATTTAAAGCTAATTGATGATATCAAACTATATAATATTATGCAAACAACACAAATAAACCATAATTAAACAACCCTTAATATGAAATATAGCGTATTTCGTAACGCAATTTAACTTATCTGATATTTGCTTGATTGACTATTACAATTACATCAACTAAAAAATAATTAAAATATCTACTTATAAAATAAAATGCAAATCAAAGAAAATATGAATGTATTTCTTATCGAATTATCTCTAATAGAAAACATGCCAAATTTAGTTAACAAATACACTCACTTTATGTATAGATAATATTAGAGTTAACAAAAGAAGAAATTAAAGATGCCACTTATGAAAAATAAACCAGTAGAATAAAAACATAAAGTATTCCACCCCTATAAAAAATAGATATAATATAATACATTAAGTGATAAAGTCCACTTGATCTAATAATACAAAATGAACAACAATTGAGCGTAAAGTTTTGTTGTTTTATTTTCTATTGCTTGGTCTGTATAAATTAAGCTCGAAATGATTCAAACAATGAAAAACAAAAGTGATGGCGCATTTATAAAGACATCCACTTAATCTTTGATGGCTTTTTCCTTTTTTCTTTTAATAAACTTATATGGCTTATTATGTTTCCTATTACTTTAATAACCGTATATAACTTAATATAAAGTATGTGAATAAGTTATTGTCATTTCATTTTTCCTGTATTTACTCATACTTTTCATATTCATTTATTATAAACTCGCAATTTCCCTCAAATAATGGTAAATAAAGATATATCTATATTAGAACTCAATCAATGGAAAGATTGAACTAAATTTTCATCTAAAAAATATGACACTGGGTAGGGATCTCCATATTCTAAAATAAAAATAAATTAAATCCTGCAATTATGCTCACACTCTTCCAATTCCTTTTTTTTTTTTTTATCATATATCTGTTTTAACTATACTTTCGTTTAAAATACTCGCGTGATGCACTTTGAGCATGTCCTTTTCTTCTGTTTGTTCAGCTTTATAGAACGCTTTCTTTTTCAGTATTTATGCACAGGGATGCGGTGCAATAAATTCATAGAAGTACCACAAGTGACAACATCCTCGATGTCATAATTGGCGACAATTATATGCTAATATAAGTAATATAACATGTAGAATGTCTTTGACCCAAGAAAAAAAATGCATAAATGCAAATATAAATTGATAAAAACACATATATCCAAGTTGGGTGACTTTATAATTATTTCTGAATTTTAACTCAATATGTAATAGTATTCGTGAACTTCTAATCTTTTAATTGTGATTTCTTAATTTATAATTTGTTCAATGTAGTCATCTAAACTTTTAATACATATTCAATATAATTCATAACTATATTAAACATGTACAAAAAGTCTAAGATGCCACATTACATGTCGAGCCAAAATTTAAGGAATAATTGTCTTATTTTCCTATTTTACTTTGATTCTTCTAACAAATCCCTTTATTTAGTCCATGTTTGAAATTGGATAAAACTCAAGAAAGTAATGGTAGACAAAGATTACTTAACAGTTTATTATTGCTTACACCTTGCTCATCTAAGCCCAATGCAAGTGAATAAGTAGATTGAGTAAAAGTCACCTAACGCCCACATGATGAGACGCCTGTAAAATTTTCTCTGTTAGAGTGGGGCTAAAAGAGCAATCGATTCAGCGCTCCAATAAGCTTGAGCACATCGACTTCACCATGCTCAATTTGACGGTTCGGTACTCACCGACACCGATCGCATGATTAAAAACGCGTTAACTGGACAATCGATATCATCACTTCACCCGACGGTTGACAACAATCGGGAAATTTCCATGCAAGACAAAGTCCAATTCTTTTTTTCCTTTTGCTTGTTGAGGGGCAAAAACAAAAGTGGAGGTCCATGAATAGAGAGTAATTAGATCCCTGGCTAAAACTAACTCCATAGGAGAGAAAAAGGGAAGGAAAAAGAAGAAATAGAAAAGAAAGATCTCCCCCACTCCACAGTCCACACAGGAAAGGGAAAGAGGAGGAGAAAAAACAAGG
Organism: Eucalyptus virginea; assembly: GCA_014182375.1. Taxonomy (NCBI): domain Eukaryota; kingdom Viridiplantae; phylum Streptophyta; class Magnoliopsida; order Myrtales; family Myrtaceae; genus Eucalyptus; species Eucalyptus virginea. The sequence continues at coordinate 39,985,495 of CM024518.1, read as the reverse complement.
AAAGAAAAAGAAAGCGAGGGCTTCACGGAGAAGCTCCCTTCCCTTTCCTCGGGTAGCCACCTCAGCAATGCATTATCCATTCCGAGAGCGACACGTGTCGGTTGTGGGCCCACCTTCCTTCACGAAAATTCCCTGCGACCGCTTTGACGACCTCCTCCTTAGTCCTAGCTACTTCACTACCACCGCAGACGACCCCGGTCAAAAAGCCAAACCAAAACCACCACCACCTCCTCCACCACCACCGCCACCACCATCTCCGCTCGATAAAACTCAGCAGCCAGCATCTGTCTCCATCTCTCCATGCCGCCGGCGACGGCGATCGATAGCCCCTGAAATCTCCGGCATGGGAACTATCGGCGGGCGCGGCCTCCTCTGGCCGTTCTTCATCGCGCTCGCGTCGTCGTGCCTCGTCCTGGCCGACTCGACGTGCAACTCCACCGCGACGGACGACGACCGGAATCTCGTCTCCCTGGCCTTCGCCTCCGTCTCCGGCTTCGACCCTTCCTGGCTTCGCTCCGCCTGCCCCGCCGACATCCGCCTCCCCTCCCGGAACCTGAGCGGGAACGTCGCGTGGCAGCACCTGAGGGCCGTGAAGGGCCTCCGCGCCCTCGACCTCTCGGGCAACTCCCTCCACGGCGCCGTCCCCGGGTGGCTCATCGCCGACTCGAGCCTCGTCGAGCTCAACCTCTCCTCCAACGGCTTCGGCGGCGGCATCGCCTTCTCCGGCGGCGGCGGCGCCGGGAACGTCTCGTCTTCGTCTCCCTTGGTAGTCCTCGATCTGTCCCGCAACCGGTTCTCCAGCTTCGGCAATTTCTCCCGCTTCTTCTCGCGCCTCCGCGTCCTCGACCTCTCCGGCAACAAGCTCAGGGCCTTCCCTCCCGGCCTCTCCGATCTCGCCGCGCTCGAGCAGCTCGACGTTTCGGGGTGCATCATCTCCGGCGACCCGCGACCCGTTTCGTCCCTCAAGTCCTTGAAGTACCTGGATCTTTCCAACAACTCGCTGACCGGCGTCTTCCCGGACGATTTCCCTCCGCTGGCCGGCATCTCGTCCTTGAACGTCTCGCTCAACGACTTCGCCGGCCGGGTCAGCCCCGGGGCTCGCCGGAAGTACGGGGACTCCGCGTTCCTCCACGCCGGGAAGAACCTCGTTTTCGAAGCCGACGCTAGGAAAACCCCAGCCCGGCGACGCGCCACCGTAACTCGACGAGCCCTGCTACCCGACCCACCGAGAAACTCGCCGCGAGCAAGAGACACGAGTCGCGGAAGAGGCAGCTGGTCCTGATTCTGGTTCCGACGGCGGCGGCGGCCCTGGTCGCCGCCGCTGTCGCCGCCCTCTGTTGCGTCTACTTCGGGAGGGGAGGGGCAGCTTCGCCCGAAGGAAGAACAAGTGGGCCATATCGGGCCCGGCCCGGCCCGAGTTCCGGATGGAGAAGGCGTCCGGGCCGTTCGCGTTCGAGACGGAGTCGGGGACGGCGTGGGTGGCGGACATCAGGGAGCCGTCGTCGGCGGCGGTGGTGATGTTCGAGAAGCCGCTGATGAGCCTGACCTTCCGGGACCTGATCGCCGCCACGTCCGGGTTCGGGCGGGAGTCGCTGCTCGGGGAGGGGCGGTGCGGGCCGGTCTACCGGGCGGTGCTGCCGGGGACCTCCACGTGGCGATCCGGGTGCTCGACGGCGCGAGGGCCGTCGGCCCCGGCGCCGCCGCGGGGTCTTCGAGGGGCTCGCCAAGCTCAAGCACCCGAACCTGCTGCCCATCTCTGGCTACTGCATCGCCGGTACGTGGCTACTGCTTTGCATTCCTTTTTTTTTTTTCGCTTTTTTACGATTTTCATTCTTTTTTTTTTGGTAGCTTACTTTAAAGGTTTCGCCATTTATCACTCACGATTACACAATCAAGTCCTAAACTTATTTTATCATTATAATCCTAAATATTACTGAAATTTCGTGCAAAAATTTAGTACTACGGTGTACACTAAGCTCATAATTTGCATATTCTTCTTTTGAGTTTTTCATTTATTCATTTGTTAGCTTACTTTAAAAATTTTACTATTTACCCTAAACTTAGACTGAAAAAATATTTATCCAATCCTAAACTCTTCAATTTTATCATTATAATCATAAATTTCATTGGAATTTCACGCAAAAATTTAATATTACATTAGCCAAATTGAAAAATGAATAATCAAACCGTACTCAAAGATCCATAGTGAATCTTGATAGGAGCTTTTCTTGAAACAATAACGCATCGATCTAGTTGCCGTTTGTACACTAAAAACTTGTTTCGAAATATCAGTTATGAATTGTTTAATTTTATCATCAGTCCTAAATATCACTGAAACTTTACAAAAGCTTAGTATTATATCGAGAAGAGATTCGAAAATTGATAACTGAATCAATATCTATGCACTTTTTTTTTTTTTTGAGCAAATATATCTATGCACTTTAAAGGCGGCAGTTTGGCTCGAAAGGTTGCATTGATTGACTTTTTTTTTCCAACTTTTTATGCTTGGGGAATGGCCATCTTTTCGCCTGGCACTGCTGCAGATGTCTCTGGCCCTTTTCAGGGCATTGACCTACCTATCTCTCTCTCTCTCTCTGTTTCAACTACCGGCATTAAAATCGGGTCACGGGGATCTCCCGGAGTTTTGTCCAAATTTTCCGATTTCCATTTCTTGCGTCCGTGCGGCGGTGTCGTACTCGCCGGACTCTTCTTTTTCTTGTCTCTCTCTCTCTCTCTCTTCTCCCGTGAGGTTTTTTTCGTTTTAGGGTTTTTGTACTCTTTCCGGACACGTAAACCGACGCACGGCCGTCATGATTACACTTTCGGATCGTCATCAGAACTTTTCTCTCTCAGAGTCCCCTAGATTTTGCGTTGGCATTTGTGATCAAATTCAAGCTTTTCATTTTCAAATTTTTTTGGTCAATATTCAATTTTTTTACTGAATACTACAAAAAATTCAAAATTATGTCGTTATTATATAAATACGTCGAATTTTATGGTACACATACCCTAAATATTTTTGTCATAAAAGACCCTAATCTTGTGCCAGTGCGATAAATATTTCCTAAATAAAATTAAAATAGAAGGTGTATATGTTTGTTTAAGTTTGGGGTTTTTTATAGCACAAAAAGAAAGGGATTTAGGGTTTCTGTGATGTAGAAAAAATTGGAATATTTATATCACATTATCTTTAGTTTTGGGTTTTTTGTAATTTTCGTCTCTCTACTTAATACAAGCTTGAATATTTATATATTGGAATAACACGAGGGAATTATCATTGTTATAGACCTTTATTAGGTGACGTTTTTATTATTTTCCGTACGGATCCATTTTTTCATTTAATTTTTGGGTACGAATGAAGAGGACTTTTCTCTTTGAGTTGCAGGCAAGGAGAAGCTGGTGCTGTACGAATTCATGCCCAACGGGGACCTCCGCCAATGGCTCCACGAGCTCCCGGCCGGGGCACCCAACGTGGAGGACTGGAGCACCGACACGTGGGAGCAACCCGGCGGCGAGTCGTCCTCCCCAGAGAAGGGGGACTGGCTCACGCGCCACCGCATTGCGGTCGGGGTCGCCCGGGGCCTCGCCTACCTCCACCATGCGGGGTCCGCCCACGGCCACCTCGTCGCTTCCAACGTCCTCCTCGCCGACGACTTCGAGCCCCGGATCTCCGACTTTGGGATCCAGAATTTCGGGGGTGGGAGAGAGCAATTCGGGGACGCGAGAATCGAGCGTGCCGACCCCGCCCCGGAGACGGACGTTTATTACTTCGGGATGATCTTGGTGGAGCTTTTGACGGGGCGAGAAGGGAGCGAGGAGAGCTTGGCATGGGCGAGGAGGCTGGTGAGGGAAGGGCGCGGCGAGGAGGCGCTCGAGAGGAGGCTGAGGATCGGCTGCGGCGGCGCGGTGAGCGAGATGGTGGAGTGCCTCCGCGTGGGCTACTTGTGCACGGCGGAGTCGCCCGGGAAGCGACCCACCATGCAACAGGTTGTGGGCCTCCTCAAGGACATCCGCCCCCACCCGAGCTAACAAGCCAAAAGTCTATCAAGTAGCTCAAACTCGGGCTTTCCCATTCGCACCAAGCCGGCATAGGCCGCCCCAATGCTAAGGGGGCACGGGAATTATAATTGAGTCTGTCACGTAAGTTACACGTAAGGTTTGCCGCCACAACATTCCCGATCGATTGGTCACGTCCCTTAAACATAGGAAAGCTCTCAATTGAGTCACTGATATCACGTCAGCATGTCGGGTGATGTAAAATTCGGGTCGATTTTTTTTTATATTTTGGGGAATTGCATTTCAGTTTGGACCAAGGCTTGGTGTCCATTGGGTATTTGTTGTTGTGGGATTTTGATTTGTTTGCCATGTATAGACAAGATCTTAAAGTAAAAAGAAAAAAAAAATCAAAAGAATGTTAATTAAATTAAAGAAAAAGAAAAAAAGGGAATGAATGAGGTGAGGTTGTGGGGGTTAAGATTGGGGGATGTGGGGAAGATGCTGTTCTTTAAGGTGAACAAGGAGATCAGAGAATCCCACTTATTGTTTGTCTCTTCTGCGACATCTTTCGTCAACGATTCCTTTCAATTCATCGGATTCTTGTTTTCTTTCTTTTTTTTTTTATATAAAATTTCCTTTCTTTTGCTTTTTTGTTTTTGTTTCCTTATGGGGCCCTTTATTCCCTTTGAATGAATTTTTTTTTCTCCTAGTTTTATTATTTTTCTTTTGCTCTTTTTGTTTGGCAATCTTCCTTTCGATTTGCCGAAAGAGAAGATTATCGATGTTGCATGCACGTCTCCTGCTCTGGGCCTTGTTGGATTTATCTTGGTAGTGGAATCTCTTTAAGGAAACAAAGGATAGAATTATGTGATAAAGTTTTCATCTTTTGCATAATTTTATTGCAAGATATTCCTATCCGAGCATGAAAATTCCAAGTATCGAGGTTCCTTAACTAATTGAATTTTGTGTTAAATGAATTCGTTAGTACTTTGATACGACATTAAACATGTATCATGCCAAGTTTGAGTCATTTTTTTCAACAAAGCCGAGACGTATAAGTCATAGAGGCCTATACATTGATCTGAAAAATAAAAAATATGAACACCAAGTCACTGTGCCCCTATGCCAATGGTTGGGATAAAGGGTCGCAATCTAGGGAGGGTGAGCTAATTTGAAAAATCCGTCTCCAATTTGAATCGCAGGCTGCAAATCGTCTATAGGAAGTAAAGTCGTTGGAGGCATGATGTTAATTCTAGTATAAAATAATGCGATTCGAAGGACTTCTTGAGAAGAAACGATTAAGCAATTGTTAAGAAATTCTGCTGCTAATCTTGACCAATGACTTCGCACACGCCCAACTTAGAAAGGGAATTTCTTTTGACCTTTGCCAAGTCAATAATTATATTTTTCCCCCTGTTAATCTGTTGAACGAAACCCACAAAAATTAAAATAATAATAACAATAATCCCTTTTTTTTCCATTTCACGATCGAGGTTTTCGATTGATTTGGACATGCATTTTGGTGCCGAGTTGTTGTCAAATACGTAAGGCGGAATTGTCAGTCGACATCTACTTTTTTAGGCGTTTTGCGAAAATCACAATCAATCAAGAGAGAGAAATCGTGTGCAGCCAGGTCCCGCGAAATTTGTCCTGCATGTCCATGATTGAATGAGGAATTTGTATTCAATGCAAATAATTTTTTTTTAAAATTTTTGGGATATATAATTGATAAAGATATGTGTATTTTGGGTCGTGTGATTTTCGAATGGTGATCTCCGGTGATTCCTCAGTCAACAAAAAAAAAAAAAAAAAGAAAATATGTGTATTTTTTTATCTTCTCGTTTTCTCCACTAAGAAAGTTTTTCCATGATACATGCCAGATGTAAAAAAAAAAAAAAAAAAAATTCTACATGTGTAAAAACGTGGGAAATTGGAGAGACCCAAGAAAGAAAACACGTGAAAAAGAAAATTTGGTTGGTCCAATCAAATTAAATGTCTATTTTATTATCGGAAGAAAATGAAATGCTAAGGAATTTATCAAAAAGAGAAAAAGAAAGTAGGAGAAAGACAATACTAAGTGCTTAAATTCTACACCTTCGTAAAGTACATGAGAATAAGCCAAATGACTATGGTGTTTTCTTTTTTCTAATATTTTATCCAAGGATAAGTTCTGCTGATTCATCCTATTCTAAAAGATGTACATAGCCAGAAGAGAGAAAGGACATGTCCGATCATTACTTTATGGGATAAAATGTAGGGTTTTTTTTTTGGTTAATACTATGAAAAATAAAAAACTGGTATAACTGTGATAAATTTATCTAAATTAATTTTTAAATCATTAAAAATCCCAAACTGATAGGCTTCTGACAAATTTACCCCAAATGATCATAAAGCACCCTAAATTATTATACTTATGACAAATTTATCTTAATTTTTTTTTATTATCAAAAACTTCAAACTAGTACATATATGACAAACATACCTTCTATTAAATTGAAGCGATAAGTGTGTTGGAAATTCTAAAACTTGTCACAAAAGTGTAATTGAATCCTCAAACTTTTAAAAGAGTAATCAAGTCCTAAAACTTTTAAAATGTGCAATAAATGGAATCACTTAGATTGAACCAAATTGACAAGTTTTAGGATTTGATTGCACTTTTTAAAAGTTTTAGGATTCAATTGCACTTTGTAACAAGTTTTAGGACTTAATTGTACTTTTTGAAAGTTTTATGACTCAATTACCTTTCATGACAAGTTTTAGGACTTCCAATGCATTTATCCTTAAATTAAATTAATACTATAAAAAAATCACAAAACTAGTATAATTATGACAAACAAATAGTGAAATCTCAAACTTATATAATTAAAAACTACTAGTGAAGTGTCACGGATCATCTAACTCAACAATTTGATAGTAAAATTTAACGAAAACTAACAAGAGGTAAATTCGTCACAAATATACTAGTTTGCTAAAAAAATTGTTATAAGTGTATTAGTTTGGGATTTTTTATGGTCAAAAAATTAGTTTGAGATAAATTTATCACAGATGTACCAGTTTAAGATTTTTTATAATATTAACCCTAAAATTTAAGTCCAATCGTTAGTTCATCTAAATTCGGATTGTGATATGATAAGATAAAGTGAAATTAGAAATTTACTCACTCAATATATTGGTTACTTTGACTCATCCCATGTTGAAGGTAACCTTTTTGTCTTTGACATATAGGTAGACACTTTCCTAAGAGACCATCCATCCTAGTAATGCTTTAACCTAAGCTTAGTTAACTTTGAAATTTTAAAGCAAAATTTGTCGTTATGTTAAAAGGTGCATTTATGAGTTAATTCCAATTTTCATGCACTCGCATGCACGCACGCACACACATATCTCAAAATTGCTTTCTCCACTTCGGTCCACAATCCATTTCAGTCCTGCCCTCTTTGCCATTTTAGAAACTTGAGGAGTCACCCCTTATCCAAGTTCTCTAGTCTCGGCAACTACTTCCCACTCCACTGGACTAGATCATTACAAATTTGAGTTCTTTAATGTGAAGTATAACCTCTCATTTTCACTCTCAATCATCGGAACATGATTAGTTGGTTGCCAGTGGTCAAAGGCAACACAATTTCATGACGGTCAATGAAGCTATATTAGGATGTATTACTCCATCACTCCATCGAACGATAATAGGGTTTGTTAAGTTATTTGTAATTTTATTTTTTTTTATCAATCTAGGTCTATCCCATCCCTTTTTTGGATTTCTTATTTGGATATATCAGAGTTTATAATGTTTTGACGACATCGCCATATATTAAACAGTAGTTTGTTATTCTATTCGGAGTCAAATCCGAACTAGCAAACTAGGCCTTGAAGGTTTGGGATACTCTGTTTACGCAATTTATAGAACAATAAATAGCTAAACATGATGTGAATTTAATCATGTTCATGTCATAAAGGGGTTATCCCATTACATTAGAAAAAAGGCATCATTCGCACATTTAATCATTTCAATTGATTATGATTTAAATTTGACGCCTTTAATTAAGCTGTGTAACATTTATCCCATTATACGAACTTTGGATGTATTGAAGCACGTTAATTTATGTTAAAATACATTTACATGAGAGTTTATAGTTCATGCATGTTGACTATATCATGACATGTGACCCATCCAAATTCCGATAAGCCTAGTCCTCAGTTTGGGATTTTAAAAATCTGGCACCAATTAATAAACATGTCATGTTCTGACAAAAATTTAACACCAATACTATTATGACACAAAAATACGAGCCATCAGCCCTATCCTGACATGACTTCGCCTTTTCTTTTCGTATTTTCAAAGGCTAAGGAATATGCCAATGCCTTATGTGGATCCTATAAATCGGAAGTCGACAGATTAAGCAAAATTACTTTATATTATGAATATTGAATCATCATGTATGAAAGGCATTTACTGAGAAGACTATACAATCCGAGGAAATTATGTATGTGGAAAGATGCAAAATATTTCAAGATTTGAAATCATTTTTAGGTTAGTTGTTGCAAGATAAAAAAAAAATTAATTTTAATATTGAAACATATGAGAGATAAAATAGAAAATTACTCAAATATTTAAATAATAGAAGGTTCTCTTTGCATTAGATAATACTATAGATAAATATTTCTTTGCATTGTGACATGAATAAACCTCGTAATAGGCCTAATGCAAGAGCCGAATTATGTTTTTTTCGGTTAGGTTTGCTTGTGACGTCACCATGAGGCCCTATAAGAAAAATAACTCTTATTTATATTATTCACCTTACCAAATTTTTTCCCATTTAAGCTAAATGTTTGCCTTGTGGCAAATTTCTGACAGTTGTATTATATGTGCAAATTGAAGCGAATCTCTTTATCAAATGAAATTTATTCACTTTACAAATACACTATACTTCAAATCGAATAAAATATACTTGACAAAAAGCTTTGTTTTCAATTCGTTTGGAGTTCTCTTTTTAAATTAGTACGATATATCATGTTAAATTTCCAAAATTAATTTTACTGTGGTATCTAAATGTTTAAGGGATGACATTTCATTTAAAAAGATTAATGTAGTTAGATCTGCTATATTTCAAGTTGTAAATATTAATATTTAATTTCCAATTAAGGGTACTTTTTATTAAGTAACAATTCTCATATGAAAAAATCTACATATGCAATGTGGTAAGCTTTTTTTAATGAATAATGTATATAATTGACATATATTATTATTTGTGACTTTTTATTTACTTTAAGTTTAACTCAAATGGTTTCTGCTGTTGTCGTAAAATCTTTCTAAAGTAAGCTATATGGTTAAGAATGAATACGGAAATACGTTCTCTTTGTTCCTTTTTCAAGTAAGAATTTGAAAATTAAAAATAAATAAACTTAAATGGACTTTTATCAAGTCTATTGTCATTGTAAATATACCTTTACTCGAATTGAGATTGTTAACAATGTTATCATTCATATGTCCAATATGTAAAAGTAAGAGTGTAAACTATTTTTATATTAATAAATTAATATTGAACCAAATAAAAATCCAAAGGTTTTCTTTATCAACTATATACCATTGAATACATCTCTGCCACGTGTTTACCACGTGGCAATTATACATCCAAAGTATAGCTCACAGGACGAGTATACACATGAACTTCATGTTCCAGAGTAGAGCATCACAAAGTTGCAGGTTTTAATTTAAAACATGTGAATGCTTTGGTAAAGTTCTCCGTTATTTTTTAGGATGAGAGATTTGTTGACCACTAATCTCTTTCACAAGTCTATAGCAAATGATTGGACTTGTGGAATTTCAAATACGTATTTTATATAATTTGAGAGGCATTGTTTCCTAAAATTGGATTTGCTTACATGACAGTTTTCGGGTTACATCCGATTTCGATTTTTTTTTTTTTTTGAGTTGTCTTATCGAAGGTCCACTCTACTCTAAGGAAAGGATAAGATAAGAAGAAAAATGAACTCAATCAACCTTAATTTTCAAAAGAGAAAATGCCAAAGCGACAAATAGAGAAATGTGTCGATCGAAGATAATAATCTGGAAATTGAGAACTTACCCCGAAAAGAGCTTCCGGTCTGTGACGCCGAGTCGGATGCATTTTAAGTTTGCCTCCACTGAATATAAGTATTGGTGTTGAACGGATTCTTCAATTCCTTACATTTCAATGATCTAACTCCACTCAAAGTCGAGTTCAATCAAACTTGTTTTTTAAGCTCAAGCTCGAATTTGATAAATTTCTCAATTAGGTCGTGTTCGAAATTTAAGTTAAACTTGAACTCAAACTCGAATATATTAATAAATTATTTATATTTTATCTCCTTATTTGATATTTATGAATGAGGGGGTTAGACGGGGATGGGGGGAAGATGTTCTTCTTTTGGTTGATAGAATCCCACTATTTGCTTGGCTCTTCTGCGACGCCTTCGTCAGCCATTCCTTTCAATGGTCCCCCTTTTTTTTTTTTTTTATAAATAATTTTCTTCCTTCTGCTTTTTAGTTTTTGTTTCTTTTGGGGCCCTTTATTCCTTTGAATGATTTCTTTATTTTTCTTTGCTCTTTTGTTTTGCATCTTCCTTTTATTTTGCCAAAAGAGAGAGGAATATCGATCTTGCATGCACATCTGCTACTCTGGGCCTTGTTGGATTTATCTTGGAATTGGAATCTCTTCAAGGAAAAGAAGGGGGAGTATGCAATTGGAAAATTTTATTATAATCTCTCTCCAAGCATGAAAATTCTTAGTGTCCAGATTCTCAAACAAACTGCATACAGTGGTCCAATTCTCTTAAATCCCAAATGATTGGATCCTAATTCTAACCTGACCTTTTTTTCTCTCATAAAAAGACAAAAATTTTAGGTCAAGTTTCGATTCTTACCCACACTTTTATTTGTCTCATAAAAATTTGCAAATTTTAGGTTAGATTTCAATTTTGTCTGTAATTTTTTTCTCATTAAAAGGTACAAACTTTCGGTTGGTACCCAAATCCGATTCTTGTCAAGCAGAATCACATGGGGGCAAAGAGAGATCTTTAGTGGTACCACTGGACTAAAACTTGACGTGACCAAATTTGGGTACAAACTTAAAGCTTGTGTTTTTTATGAAACAAAATAAAGTTTGAGCCAAAAGTAGGATCCAACCTAAAGTTAGTATTTCGTTACGAGACAAAAACAAATCTGCTCAGAATTGAGATCTGACCAAAATTAATGCTTTTTAAGGGAATTAGGACTGAATTAGGACTTGACACAGCAATCCCAGGGTTGAACAAAACTCTACCACAACGTGTAAAGGTGATGTGACATACAAAAAAGACACCCGATAACGGGAGATAAGCATAATTCAATGAGTGAACGAATTCATAGGTATTTTAATATCAAGTTAGTAATGACCGTTTTCATTTGATGATCGAGTTTTGATTGATTCCGACATGCATTTTCATGCTGAGTTGTCAAATTCGAGGGCGGAGTGGGCAGTCAGAGGCGTTTTCATTACAACCTGCCAAAATCACAATCAAGAGAGAGAAATTGGGTGCGGCCTGGTCCTGCAAAATTTGTCCTGCATGTCCATGATTGAATGAGGAATTCGTATCCGATGGAGAATAATTTTCAATTTTTGGGATACATAATTGATAAAGATATTTTTGCTTGTTGTCTTCTCGTTTTCTCCACTGAGAAAGTTTTCCCATGATGCACGCCATGTGTCTGACCATTTTCATAATTCCAACATACTCGAAATTTTCCTGGCCATAGGAAAGCACATGCCCTTTTTCTACGTGTGTAAAACGTGGAAAATTGGAGAGATCCATGAAAGAAGAACGTTCACAAAAAAAAAAAAAAATTTGGCTGGTCCAATCAGATTAGTTTTCCGTGTTCTTCTCGGAAGAAAATGAAATGCTAAGGAATTTATCGAAAAGGAAAAAGAAAATAGGAGAAAGACAACAGTAAGTAGGAGAAAAGAATTGACTTAAATGACTTTGGTGTTTTCTTATCTCTAATATTTTATCTGAGTACATGCTCTGCTGATTCGTCCTATTGTTACAAATTTACACCAGCCTAGTCCGATCCAATCTAAAAGAGAGAAAGGACATGTCCGATCCTTACTTCAGTGGATAAAATTTAATTCTAACCGTTACTTTATTTGATCCAAATTCAGATTGACATATAATATAATAAAGTGGGATTAAAAATTCTCCAAATATCTTCTAAATATTTTGTGCAATCTAAAATACAATTGAAAATCTTTTTTTCTTCCTGAAAATCCTACTTGCCTAGGATAATTTCCTGCGGGATCTCCAGATCTTGCTCCTCGAGCTCCCTTATTAGCCCATCATACCGATCTCCTCAACTCCTTCGATTCATCAGATCCACCATCCTCTCTAATTCCAAGTCGTAGTCCTCGCTTAGCTTCATCATGAGGCAATTCGGACACCAGAGAAGACAAGCATCGGTGTGACAGCCCGAGCAACGGTCCTCAGACGTGCGCAAGGAAGGGTCCCTCTCTTGTCCCACAAGGGAGTCCCGGACTAACTTATAAAACTTGAGTCCTTCTAAACTATGCATATATTTGAGGGTAGTATAGATTGCCCAAGAAGAACAAAACCGTGAGAACGTTCAAAGCGAATAATATGTGAATTACAATCTAGTGACGAGACAATAACACCAATGCGGAGGTGAATGGCGGCGAAGCGGTGGCGGACACCGCGTGCATTGCCTGGGCACCATTTGATGCGGAAATCAAGGATCTGGGGGGTAACTACGGTCGGAGAGGAGGTTGATGGAGGTCCACTGGTCCACGACGTTAGGTAGGGAGTGCCAACAAGGGCATGCACAGCTCTGTTGTGGACGATGATCTCGAGGGATCTCTGGCACACTCGTGGGGGATTTGAGTTCTTCGATGATGTGAAGTAAAACCTCTTCTTTTCACCCTCAATTATGGAAATGCAGTCGGCTGTCTGGTCGGTGGCTATCGAAGGCGACAACAAGGACGAACATGCAGTCATTGGGAGCGACAACAATCGCAAGTCGTGATGGGGTGGTTGGTGAACCTATAATAGGATGTATCACACCATCACTCCATTAAAAGATAATAGGATTTGTTAAGTTATTGTAATTTTTTCATTTAATCCGGATTTATTTCACCTCTCGTCTCGAATTTCTTATCCGGATATATTTGGACTTATCCAGTTCGGAAGACGTGCCAAATATTAGATAGAATAATTTGTTATTCTAGTTGGACTCAAATTCAGACTACTAAATAGAGTCTTAAAAATTGAGAATACTTTATTTACACATTTTATAAATAATACATAATTAAAGGTGACGTGAATTTAATCGTTTTCATGTTTTAAATGGGTTATCCCATTACAAAAGAATAACAAAGGTTTCTTACCTTTTACCAAAAAAAAATAAAATAACAAAGGTGTCATTTGCGCATTTAATCATTTCAATTGATTATGATATAACACGTTTAATTAAGCCGTTTAACATGTTACCTGTAATATTTAATTTATGTTTAAAAACAATTACATTAAAGTTTATAGTTCATGCATGTTGAATGTATCATGACGCGTGACTCACCCTAAAGATTTGGCACCAATTGATACACGTGTCATGTTCAAACAAAAGTTTGTCACCGATCTGGTTATGACACAAAAATATGGGCCGTTAGCCCTATCCTGACATGATTTCGCCTTTTCTTTTCGTTATTTCAAAGGCTAAGAAATATGCAAATGCCTTACATAGATGCAATAAATCGGAAGTCGAAAAATTAATGAAAATTACTTTATATTATGAATA